>CM060597.1:25545923-25700204 GCA_030578255.1 Tiaroga cobitis
TTGAAGGAGATCGCAATTCTCACGCATCCGTGATCTGTACGGACCACGCTAGATATTTGCGGATTAACTGCTAAGTTTAACAAAGTTTACCATTTGGACGTGTTTTGTCACGCCAATTTCCCCATTCAAACGATTTTAAACGCAAAGAAGAGGCGGAAATTGGGACTTGCGCGCTGTTCTCTTTGCGCACAGCCGCACACACCGGAAGCAGAGAAAGAGAGAGAGAGGAGCGCTTCAGACAGTGCATGAGCACCAAATTGATTCCTCTTTCGCGTTTCCTTGTGCTTCAACGGACACATAAACACAAAATTATGTCAAAATACCAGGTTCGGCAAGTTTTCTCTCGGTTATGTCATAAGTGAACAATTGACAGAGAAACTTGATTTGTGTCAGTATGTTCAGTCCGTGGATTTGGTCTTAAAGTGACAGCAGCCTAATATTCCTGCTGTTGTCTGTGTCATTAATGTTAATAAAATAAAATAAAAATACAGAGATGAACGTATATTTAATTTCTACAGTGAACAAATACTTTTATAGTGAGTAGAACAGTCAGGAGGAAAGTGATGACGACAGATTATAGGATAAGTGTGCCACGTAAAGTGTGAGTAGCCTACCAAACAACATCTCCAGGTGCTCCTTTGAGGAAAAGAAAAGAAAAGAAAAGAAAAGAAAAGAAAAGTAAAAAGAAAAGTTATGTGGACCCCTGGTTATAATTGTCATCATGATATGTTGGGGTATAATTTAAACAGCCACAATAACTTTAGTTACATTATATTATTATATAAATAATTTTGAGCTCCTAAACTGGCCTCCACCCTAACCACTGTATGTTTAGATGCTTTGGGATGCAGGCTTTCTGAAGCAGCCACCTCAGATTGTGTCAAGAACCACAAGGCAAGTGTGACTGCTTGATCCCATCCATACCTGGATCGACCCCCATTTTTTTTATTAAAATACTAAAATTAAAATATTTACTTCAATATACTTTAAAATCTCATTTATTCATGTGATGGAAAAGCTCAATTCACAAAAAACAGAAATAATAAACATTAAGATGCAGAAATCGAAGTTTTATAATCAGAAGTTCATTCAAAACACCACATTTTATTTTTAAGCGTAGGCTAGTGGCGTATCAGGTCCTAAAAAAAGAAAGCTTGGCAGGCTGGCAGCATATTACGCAGTTAATGGAGTTTCTGTTAATCAAACAGTCCCAGAAGTAAAAAGAAAAAACTTATGTAATTACTATATATAATATTTTTTCAAAATGCTGTGTAAATATGTACCCGATTAAGGTGAATTAAAATGCAGCCTTAGTTATTATTGAGTAAAACGTTCAGATGTTAAACTCACTATTTACGCGTGGCTGGGAGCAGGTGTAGTTCCCTTTCGAGGGAACTCGTACTGCGTCGTTGAAAACGACTCTTTGGGGACGCTCCCTAAGTGTGCGCTTCTGAAGTATGAATGAAACTAATCCAATCCTGATTGGTGTTGCATGGTGACGTAACATGTGACGGCATAACCGGATGCATAAAAGTGACGCTGACACACACACACATCAGCTTTCGCTCTTCAGCAAGCGCTTTCTGTGAAACTGTCTGTCTTATTTGGTGTTGTTTGTCTGTGACAAAGCTCTACATATGGCGAGTGAACAATACACTAAGTGTGTGTACCCCTGGCCTGTATATCTCACGGGCGGGGACACGCATCAGTTGTGTGTGTATAGTTTAGGAGTGCAGCACGCACAGGCAGCTCTGTGAAGCACTTCCTATTAGAGTGCTGCGCTCCCGCTCGGCTATATTATTTTCTGATGATGGCCAGGCTCGCGATCCCCGCGATTCGGCTCCCGTTGAGGCAGCGCGGCAGCTTGGATCGCGGGATTGCAGAAGGATCTCGCGGATGATAACGAGACTGCTGAGGCACTTTTTCGTTTATCATCTGCAGATTCTAAAACACTCGCTCATGACGCAGAAGCCCGCGATGCGGCCTCTTCTGCCCGTGACGGGTGCCTGTTACTCAAGCTATCTGTTTCTGAAGAAGTAGATTATGCTCAGCATCGGGAACGAGCAACATGAGTCACACTCGGCGGCTCATGTTTATGCTTATGTAGAGCTTGTGGAGGTTGTGATGCATACTGTGGCCAGACTTAAAATAAATAATTATATATATATATATATATATATATATATATATATTTATATATATTAGCTGGCCACAAAATAAGCAGGATGATCCCTGTCAAAGAAAAAAAGCTAGACGAGAGATTCCTGCAGCACTGTTCACAACCTCAGCGCCGGGCTAACTGCTTTTCCCAGATCTTCATAAAGAGATACAAACTCTAGATCCTGAAAAAAAACCCCCAAAAAAAACACTCTTTTTCATATTTCAACACATTCATTATATGATTATTTGAATGGGTGTGAGAAAGGGCGGGTTATGGCAAGAAGCCGTAAATGGAGGAAGCTTTAGTGAGCGATCTTGCTCCTGATGTGGCATCTTCGCTTAAAGTCCCGGCGCTGCCCAACAATCGTGCAGAGACACCTCGGCACTGGTTGTCTAGGCTTAAATGCCGGTTGGCCAGGCTGGTGCTTGCCTGCACTCTGACGATTTTGCAGGCGTACCAGGCCGATCTTCTTATCTAAGTGAGGGCCTATTGCCTACTTCACTGAGTTGAGAAGATCTGCAGATTGTCTCTCCGGGCTACTAAAGATACTAAACGTGCCATATCTCAATGTAGCAGCTATGGTGGCTTTGGAGAGACATCTGTGGCTAAATTTGTCTGGTATAAAAGAGAAAGACAAATATTTTCTGTTGAACGCTCCGCTATCACCTTCTAGCCTGTTCTCCGACGCTGTCACTTCAGTCATGGACAGGTTAAAAAAAAATTTAAAAAAAAGTCAACGGCGTTCCAACAGTATCTCAGCCGTCAATCAAAAGAGAAAGACAAATATTTTCTGTTGAACGCTCCGCTACCACCTTCTAGCCTGTTCTCCGACACTGTCACTTCAGTCGTCGACAGGTTTAAAAAAAAAAAAAAAAAATCAACGGCGTTCCAACAGTATCTCAGCCGTCAATCAGCTCCTCCCATCGGCAAGAGCAGTAGGAGAGCGTTGCCTCTAGAGCCCCTCCTGCGGGAGCCTGGCAACAGAGTAAGCGCTCTCAACCGTAGTCTTCCTGCCAGAAGGGTGACCTGAGGGTCGTCCGTCTGGCGAAGAGGGCTTCGGGAGAGAGGTCCTAATGCAGTGTAGGACCTCTGAGGGCTGCCCCCCTCTGTGGAGCAATCAAGGTTGTTCTAGCAGCAGGAGCCCTCGGGGAAAATATGTTGTCCCGCCGTCTTGAACGTTTCGGGCTACATCGATTTCCAGCGAACGCACACCGTGGCGTTTGCCCCAAGAGCTTGCAATCGGGCACCGACTATGGTCACGAAAATAGTGCTCGAAAAACACCCGAGGCCGGTCTCAAAGGGCTGGTTCCCTTAGTAGATTTTGTAGAATGGCAACGCCTTCCGAAAATATATCTATATGGGTCCTGAATAAATTAAATATGGGTACAGATTGCAGTTCGGTCACCGACCTCCCAAGTTTGTTGGGGTCGTACCGACTGCAGTGGTTCCAGAAAAGGCTCGGGTTATGGAACAAGAGGTACAGACTCTACTGGAATTAAGGGGCCATAGAAAGTGTTCCCCTACCAGACAGGGAGTCCAGGTTTTACAGCCGGTACTTTATAGTTCCAAAGAAGGCGGACTGAGGCCGATTTTAGATCTAAGGCTTTTGAATTGTTGTTTGAGGAGATCCAGGTTCAAAATGCTTACTATTTCCATTATCGGAAACCAAATCAGATCCGAGGACTGGTTTGGCATGGTAGATCTAAAAGTTGCTTATTTTTCATGTCTCCATCCTTCCATGTCACAGGAGGTTCCTGAGGTTCGCTTTCGGGGGCAAAGCATACCAATATCGGGTTCTTCCGTTCGGCCTAGCACTCTCTCCCCGCATGTTCACTATGTGTATGGATATCGCTCTGGCTCCACTGAGGCTTCAGGGCATCCGTATACTGAATTACATCGACGACTGGCTCATATTGGCCCAGTCTCGAGAAATGGCAGTTCGGCATCGAGATGTCGTCCTTGGCCAAATTTAGAATCGGGGGTTGAAACTCAACACTAAGAAAAATGTGTTGGACCCAGCTCAGAAGACTACTCTTCTGGGCATGATATGGAATTCGGTTACAATGTGGGCACGTATGTCTCCCGCTCGTATCGAATCCATCCTGGCCATGGTGTCCGGGATAAAGCTAGGCCATGCCATCACTGTAAGGCAATCTCAAAGACTGCTGGGCCTCATAGCAGCGGCATCCAACATTATACATTTGGGCCTTCTACACATGAGGCCCCTTCAGTGGTGGCTGAGAGCCAAGGGATTTTCCCCCAAGGGGAATCCGTTCCGTATGATCAGAGTAACGCGCAGATGCCTTCGTTCTAATTTTTTTAAAATTAATTTGAATTTTTATTAATATGGAAGAAACCTTGGCTCCTGTCCCAAGGGCCAGTGTCAGGAGCGTCCTGTCGCCGGAAAACCGTTTCGACAGACGCCTCCCTCACGGGCTGGGGCGCGGTCATGGACGGCCGCTTTGCCAGGGGTCTGTGGCAGGACCATCATCATTCTTGGCATATAAATTGCATAGAGATGTTGGCTGTGTTCAGGGCTCTGAGGAGCTTCCTTCCAGACATCAAGGGTTACCATGTCCTAGAACGATCGGACAATACATCAGTGGTAGCTTATCTGAACCGACAAGGGGGACTCAGATTGCGCCCTCTGTACAGATTGGGGCATCAGATTATCTTTTGGTCCCAAGGGAAAATACTGTCTATCAGGACAATGTATGTTCCGTGGGTTCAGAATCAGGGAGCAGACATCCTGTCGAGGAAGGGGCTGAGGCCCGGGGAATGGAGACTTCATCCAGATGTGGTGAAGTCGATATTGGAGAGGTTTGGACCCATGGAAGTGGATCTATTCGCGTCTCGAGAGACGTCCTACTGCCCACCTTGGTTCTCCCTCTCACATCCAGCCCTACTAGGGTTGGATGCCATAGTACAGGCCTGGCCGAGGCTTCGCCTGTATGCTTTTCCCCCGATCGCTCTGCTCCCAGGATTCCTGAGGAGAGTCCGTCAGGAGGGCATCAGTCTACTTCTGGTTGCCCCAATGTGGCCGCCCTGAGTATGGTTTTCAGACATGATTTCACTCCTGATAGCTCCGCCGTGGCAGATTCCTCTGAGGAGGGATCTGTTGTCTCAGGCGGAGGGCACAATTTTCCACCCTTGCCCGGAGCTGTGGAAACTGTGGGGCTGGCCCCTGAGGGGGTTCTGTACTCGAATGCTGGTCTATCAGTCGGGGTGGTTGAAACCATAGTTAGCTCTAGGGCTCCGTCTATTAGGAGATTGTATGGCCTCAAGTGGAATGTGTTTTCCACTTGGTGTAGAGAACATGAGTTGGATCCAGTTAACTGCCCGGTGGCTTCAGTTCTGGAGTTTCTACAAGATCGTTTCTCTGCAGGTCTCTCCCCTTCCATGCTTAAGGTGTACGTGGCTGCCATTGCGGCTTTCCACGCGCCATTGAGTGATGGGCCTCTGGGGAGGCACCAGCTGGTCATTCGTTTTCGCCGTGGTACTTGGAGGATGAGATCGACGACCAAGTCCAGGGTTCCTGCCTGGGACCTGGCGGTGGTTCTCGAAGGGTTATTCCTCACTTTTATCAGGTTCTTAGTCTGCACCTCCCTAGTACGCCTGGTGCACGTGTGCTCTCGTCCTAGCGGAGTGCCTGAGATCAGTTTCACTCTAGGGCAGGCCTGTTTCGGTGCGTGGCCTAGTGGGCATTCGTTCCCCAAAACAGTCGTTTTCAACGACGCAGTGCGAGTTCACTCGAAAGGGAACGTCTTGGGTTATGACTATAACCCTTGTTCTCTGAGAAGGGAACGAGACACTGCGTCGTCCTGCCACGCCCCTCAAGGCCTTAGAGCGTCTTGCTTCATCGTGAGGCTGATGTGTGTGTGTGTCAGCGTCACTTTTATGCATCCGGTTATGCCGTCACATGTTACGTCACGACGCAACACCAATCAGGATTGGATTAGTTTCATTCATACTTCAGAAGCGCATGCTTAGGGAGCGTCCCCAAAGAGTCGTTTTCAACGACGCAGTGTCTCTTTCCCTTCTCAGGGAACAAGGGTTATAGTCATTACCCGAGACGATTTCTTTCGTACCAACTAACATTTGGAAAATACGAACATTTTAATGAATCCGAAAATTTATGCCAGAACCACTTTACACACGATTTACAAAAAAATTCGTTCTGCTCGTGTTTCATGATTGAGACCCAATGCTTCTTTGCCAAATGAAAGTATTCTCTCTCTCTCAAAAATAAAAAGTACTGACGCCAGTTTTTTTAATGGCAGTGTATACGTAACTTTATTTTAAAACTAAAACACAATTGTGTGTGTGTAACTGTGAATTTGTGTCAAGAAAGGACAGGGGAACTACAATTTAATAAAAGGGAGCAAGAATGAAAATTTCTCATATGATGACATACTTTCATTTTTGGGTGAACTAACCTTTAAATCAGGAAAGCATGCCTGAAGTCTGAGTGATTTTGAATGTGGGGCAAACACACAATCTAGCCGTTAGCGAGGTTTAGGATATGAACATGCACACACACACATACAACTTCAATGGCATAGTCTCTTAGTAGAGTGAGAGCTTTATCATCATCAATGTCCTGTGAATGAGCTCAGTGCTTAAAGTGTATCGATGGGAGATCGCCTCCCTAGCTCATAACACACAGCTTTGACCCTCTGCCCTCACACACACAGCACTGGGCCAACCTACAGTCTTTCAACAGGCCATAACAGTGTGTTTGCTGTTATGGAGTCATCTGTGTGTGTGAGAAACAGATATATTCCTGCATGTGTGCGGAAATGCTCATAATCTGTGAAGTGTGTGTGGATTGGGTGTCAGTGAGAGTATTCTCTTCGCTTGGTGCCGAGCTCTCTGTGAAGCAGCTGGTTGCTGACGGCTGATATCTTTCACTTTCCCCTGTGAATGTTTATGTGTCGACTGACAAAATTCCAGTCCTCATGGAAACTCCTTGGGTGTTGGTGCTCTGAATGGCTCCTTTGTTTTTGCATTCCCGCGTTGTGTGAAAAGTGTTTTGGTTTCCCGAGGCTGATAATTGCTGACGTGACGGCAGGCTCTGCTGCTTTCCTGTGCTGGCTGCTGGGCTTCACCCTCCCAGCCGCAGACCAGACACTGATGCTAACTCCTCCTGACAAACACTTAAGCACACTTCAAACACACCTATAGTCAAATTTGTCAAACTTTTAACCGCTTTGACTGTGAGAAGGGAGAAGAAAAGCAACACAATCTGTAGACGTTTTTCTTTTGTTTTGTTTTCAGATAATTGTCTATGTGCGTTTTTGAAGGCCCTGGATTTTGAGGTTGTTATTTTACCGTCAGCTGTTGCAGACAGTTTGATGGGATATTTACACAGTGTGAAGTTCAGCCAAAGTGTGAGTATTCCATACTAAATTAGAGTAATTTACATGGTTGTTGTTCTTGCGTTCAGATGAGAAAGATAAGAAACACTTTATGAAGGCTAGACATATCAGCATGGTGTGGTCAAAATTCATACGTGATTACAAATTTAGTTTACATGTCATTTTCCTAATTATGCAGAATGTGATTTATTAAAATATTATATAGTATACACTACTGTTTGAAAGATGTGGGATTTGTATGTTTTTTTAAATCTTTTTGAAAGAAGTGCTGCATTTATTTGATCAAAAATAAAGTAAAAACAGTAATATTGTGAAATAGTATTTACAATTTAGTGTTTTCTATTTTAATATATTTTAAAATGTAATTTATTCCTGTGATGGTAAAGCTGAATTTTCAGCACCATTACTCCAGTCTTCAATGTCACATAATCGTTCAGAAATCATTTTAATTTGGTGCTCAATAAATATTTCCTATTATTAGCAATGTTGAAAACAGTTGTACAGCTTAAAATTTTTGAAGAAACTACAATAATTGAAAACAATTGTAACAATACAAAAGTCTGTCACTTTTGATAAATTTACTGCATCTTTGCTAAATAAATGTATTGATTAATTTCTTTAAAAAAAAGAAGAGGAAAAAAGACTTGGCCCAGCAATTTTCCATTTCAACCAAAAATGTTCATGTCTGTGCATTACTAATAAAACGCACACTGAAGAATATTAGTTTCACTCAATTTGTAGTGCACAACCAGGATGACATCTGTCCTCTCTTAACTATTCTGTTTATATTTCGATAATATATTTATCCATCTTCATTTCTATCTACTGTCTATTTTTTTTTTTTTTACTTTTTACCATGAACGTAGCCACTGCACCCTTCGTGAGAACTCAGTGTGTGTGTGTGTGTGTGTGTGTGTGCGTGTGTGTGTGTGTGCGTGCGTGTGTGTGTGTGTTTGTGTGTGAGTGAGTAGCAGATCCTGGGATTGTTGAGCTGCACAGTGAGAATTGATCCCCTGTCTTTGATGTCTGTGAGGGCAGGCTTAGCCACCCTCTCCCAGTGTTTGCTTTGGCCCGTGCACCAGCACAGCAGCATTGGGCCCTGGTAGCTCCCTTTAATATGATCAGTGGGCCAGTTCTTTTCATCAGTCTGGAGGTCTAATGCCTTTAACTGGCTTACGCTGACCTCTTCTATCCCCCCTTAACACAAACACTCACACACATAAACCCACCCACTAACACATACACAGACATCACTTCATCCCCATTCTCTGTTTCTGCCCTAACGGCCTCTGGGAGTCACCGTGTCACTGGGGCGTGACGGTGGCAGAGGCTTCTGGGTAACAGATGCATGGATCACCAGAGGGCTTGTGCTGTACATGTCAATGCACCTGCCGTGAAATGACTACATGGGAAAACATGAGCATTAAGGAGGAGATTAAACTTCGCAAATTATTATTCATGCTATAGGAACACTGGTAACTGAATTGCTCTCATATTGAAACGTCCATCAGTTTAGATGACATACCAGCCGGTAAGGTGCTCGTAGGTCAAACCAAAATGCAAATAAAAATATTATACAGTATTTAGTGACCACCAATAATGAATCATTTGAATAGTTTAAAAATATCAGTAAAGTGGTCCAGATCTATAGTGAGAGTTAGTGAAGTCAGATAGACAAGAAGAGAAGGGGAAAATGGTCCCAAAAAACAAAACAAAATAAAAACCAGCAGGCAGTAGATGAGTGCTCTGCTCCATAAATGTTTTTAGGAAGACGCATGTGATATGAGGGTGTTATTTTAGCCAAGCTTTTATCACAACTGTCAGACTGTCGTCATGGAAAAGACCAGTGAACATGGGATAAAGCAGTTCAGCCTGCACTGTGCTGATGGAGTATCTATCCTTCGTTCCATCGTTCCGTCCATAAAATTCCTTCTATTGTCCTATCATTCTATCTATTGTTCAATACGCTGGCCCAATTGGTGCCCTATGTGAAAAAATATGTTACCAATTCTCGATCGGTTGAAATTGCTGTCCAGAGATTTAGATATTATTTTTATCTTTCATTCTATCTATCATTGTATTATTCCATCTATAGTACTATCTGTCATTCTATATATTATTCTATCATTCTATCTTTTGTTCTAGTTCTGTATGTCTATTATTCTATCTCATACTGTAATTCTATCTATTCATCTTTTATCGTTATTTCTAACAATTGTTCCATCGGTTTCTTTGTCTCTTTGTAATTTCCAGACTATGATTCTGCAGAAAGAAAAGTCTCATGCTTGCATGTAAAACTGCATTATGTATTCTTGCAATGCTAATTTCAAAACATAAAAATATAACTTAGATATATATGCAGTAAATATTTTATTTATATACCTTTATACCTCATTTCTCATTTATTTTATTTTAGGTATGTTGTTTTGTTCAATGTAAGAAAAGTGCAGAACTATTTTTCATCACCTTCATTACAATCCCTCTGCCATTGCAAAGAGTGTCTTCCTTGTCTGGCAAAATTTAAATATGGTTTCCAAATTCTGCATTCATAAGGCCAAAAAAATCTTTTCATAAGTTGTTTTGAATTGCAAATTTGTCAAAATCAGCCGTCGCAGAGGAGGCCAGGCCCATGGCGCTTATCCTCCAAACCAGTAAGCCTGGCGACGTTGGCAGCAGTGCACTCATACACGCATAGCCTACACACAAACACAAACTGTCATGGCATAATTATGTAACCCAAACCTGGCAGATTATTTAAATGTGTGCTAGAGGTGTCATCCTCAGTGTGCCCATGGCAGGTGAGTGGTGTCACATCTCAGAAGTGGAACGGGTGAAACGGAATCCCCCCCCCCCCACACACACACACCAAAAAGAATGCACAAAACTCTGCCATGGCGGTCTAATCCAGGAGCTGTGTATACGTGTGTATATTTTAGCAGATGTGTGTTAGCATGTTACCTTTGATGGGTTGGATTAAAGCAAATCTCCACTTCTTTGGTGCAGTTCAAACACATAGGGACAATACTGCACACCACAGCCCAGCTAATGAGAGATAAACCTGAGCCCAGGAAAGTGAGCGACGACACATCAATCTGATTAAAGACCAAGTCTCTTGCATTCCCTCCTTCCCCAACTCTTTCTCCCATCACGCACACATCTAATTCCATCCTTCTCTTCACCTTATTCTTTGTTTGTTCCCCTTTCTTTTGGAGAGCATGGCTTGACAAAGAGGCCAGCTTGACTTTATTGCTGTGATGGGCTGTGAATGTCTTTCACTGCATGTAAATGAAGAGCTTTACATCTTTCTATGTGTCTCTACTCACTTATAGAAGGGGCTGTGTGTTATTACAGAGGTTGTTGACTATGCAGATTTAGAGCTGAGCTCTCTGCTTTGTGATTTGATAGCTTAATTAAACATGCAAATCTGCTATATTTATACATCACACTCAAAGTGCCCCATTCACAAGCACCTCTTTCATCTAATAAATAAGGCTCTGGATATGCAGAATTGCCCAAGACGAACATAATAGCTATGCCATGTGTGTGTATGCATGTATACATACCATATATATATATATATATATATATATATATATATATATATATATATATATATATATATATATATATATATATATATATTCATATGTACTTATTGTAGTAATTGCAATAACTGGGTAATTACTAGGTACTAACCCTGAACCTACCCTTAAACCTAACCTTAACCCAATACTTTCTTAGGTAAGCACACTGTAAGTACACTTGAGTGCACGTACTGTAGAATAAATAAATATATTGTTGTGATTTTTTTTAATAATGTATTTTTATTAGTTTATTTTTTTGTTATTTTTATTATTTTGGTTTAGCTTTAATTTATTTTCATTTCAGTTTTAGTCATTTTTGTGCTTCAACTTACATTTATTTTATTTGAGTTATTTGAGTTACTTTTATTTCTAATTGTCTAAGTTTTTAAAGTTTTAGTTTTTCCATCTAATATTTATATTTTATTTCAGCTTTCTTTCAATTAATGAATTAACAATAACATTATTCTAATCATAACTTGATGTTTTCAATAATATATAATAATATGTATAATATAATATGCTATTAAAATTTCAATCTTAATTTTTATTATTCCAGGGCGTATGTATGCTCACTGACTGTACGTTATAAGCTAGCAGGCACTATTGATGTCAGAAAAGTGAACATTTTATGACATTGATTGAAGATTTTGCTTTTAGAAGGGAAGCCTTACTGCTAGTCTTACAAATGACCCCTCTATCTCCGATACTGACACACCGCTGTGTTGCTTGTGTTGACACAACTCCGTATGTTCTGGGCAGGGTGATGAAGCTGTCCGGCGGATTTGAGATGTGGTAATCCGCTGCTGAATTAGCTCAGGAGGATGTCTCAAGGCGGTGGCAGTGTGGTGCCACTTATGTAGGATTGAGTAAGTACCCTCTGGTCCTCTCGCCTCCCGTCAGAGGAGCCGCCCCTGGGCCAGGGAACAGATATCAGCCTCCTGTCTCTCAGACTCCTCACAAAAGAAAACAGAGTACTGACACAAAGAGACACTCTGACATGATCTAATTTTAATAAGCTCAGTGTGCTGAGGGTGACTTGTTTGCGAGGGAGGTGAATGGAAGAGTGTTTGGTAATGTATGTGCGTATGTCGAGGGGGGTCAGCGGTCGGAGAGACCGAGGTTGATTGCGTTTGGGTGTGTGCGTGTGCGATTGGTTTCGGGGTGAGGGTTAGACTCCTGTGTGCGGCGTGATCCCGGTGAATCTCCTCTTTGAAGCGGAACAGATGTGGATTTGCATATGTGCGGGTCCCAGGCTTCAGTGTAGATTAGCGGCTGGTTTTGTGGAAGGTGCATATTTAATAAAGGCCTGAAGCGATGCCGAGCGCAGAGCAGACCCCAACAGACACGCAGGACAAAAGCCGAGGAAGGAGAGGAGGGCCGGTGACAGGCAGAAACAGACCTTAGACCAGATTGGACCGGCCTTTAAGTGGGGCTGTGACAAGACTTTAAGAGTTTACAGACAGAGAGTAAGAGAACGGAAGAAAAGGAAAAGTTAATATAATAGGGTTTATAACTTGTTCAGTCTCATTTGCAAGTTTATTTGTTTGTTTGCACGCTTGTCTTTTGATATAAGGTTGAGCTTTTTCTCCTTTGTTCATGCTCATGATCTTTTTCTGTTGTAATTTGGGATAAGGGGGTGGGATGGGAAGCAGAAATAAGGGATTTAGTGGAGAATATTTGGAGATGAAAATAACTCCACATGTTTCGAAACCATGGGAGTTTGAGATGCAGCAAAAAAAAAAAAAAAAAAGGCCCAAGAAACTGATCAATGGATGTGAGTCAGTTTCATCAGTAATGAAATCTATTTTTATAAAAAGATGATATTTACTATTAGTTAAACTCTTTAATAAGTCTAATGATGGAATTTATTATAATATTAAATAATATTATAATAATAATGTGTATTTATAAATTATGTATACCAATTTGGAAACAAATTTTGGAATCATTAATAATTGATCCAAAAACATAATTTTATCATGATTAATTTACCTGTTTTTGTTTGATTGTTTTTAAACTTTTTTTTTTCAGTCAGTAAGGAACCAAGAGGCACATAATTCATAGTCTTTTTGATCTGTTTCTCAGTGAGTTGTTCTTTATTCATCCACTGAGATATATTCCACTGTTTATTTTCAGGAACTGAGAAACAAATAGTTTTTAGAGGCACTGATTTTCTTTTCCTCTCTCTTGTGTCTTCTCTCCTCTTTCTCTTTCCTTCTTTCCCTGAACTAACCCACTGAGCTGAAACTCTACTACAGGTCTGAGTGAAAGTGTTTTTTTTTTTTTGCGCTGCAATTGGTTGAGAGAGAAATATGGTAGATAAGACATTTTTTAAAAACTATACTGTTGAAACGTTTGGGGTTTGTAAGATTTTTTTCCATGTTTTTATAAGAAGTCACTTAAGCTCAAGTCTGTATTTATTTGATCAAAATACAGTAATATTGTGAAATATTATTACATTTTTAAATAAATGTGATGATAAATCAGAATTTTCAGCATCATTACTCCAAACTCCAGTGTCACATGATTCTTCAGAAATCATTCTAATATGACGATTTGCAGCTCAAGCAGCAGTGATAACAGGAAATTAATGCAACAAATATTGATTTGGATATACAGCAGCTCTTTAAGAAAGTCATTGTCCAGTTTAAGTAAGTTCAGCGTTGATTCTTTTGTGTTGTAAAAATCATTAGTTATTTATTGAGGGACCGTTTACATGACGCCGTTTTCAACTGAAAACAAAACTTTGTATGCATTCCGGCCGTTCATTTACACAACAATGGCATTTTGGTGGCCTGAGAATATAAACTTTGAAACTGTCACAGTCATCGTCTGCACATTCTGTCTTCGTCTTCACTACACTTCCCAGAATCCCTCGTGTCTTCACACCTGAACTTACTCCCTCATTACACACCTGTTCATCATCATCATCATCATCGTCGTCCGTGTCACCTGTCCTCACCTCGTTAGTGTTCATTGGTATCTGTATTTAGTTTCCCTCTGTTTAGTCAGTCCTTGTCGGCTCTACTTTGTTAATGATACCTTTTTGTGTGTGTGTGCCGTCTGCCTGCCTGCACCTGTTTGTTGTTTTGCGTCATCAGTAAAAGTTCAAAGTGTACATTGGACTCATATTGTTCTTCATCCCGCACCACAGCCGTAACAGAAACAGGCTTCAAAGTGCAAATTTTTGTTATCATGCACATGGGTGTTATGTGTTTTGTCTATAGGCATGCATAAAATATAAAAAAAATAGCCCACAGCGTTTTTGTGGAAACTGTGATTAAAAAAAAAGTATTTTTTGATGAATGGGAAGTTCAAAATAAAAAAAACAATTATTTAAAATAGAAATATTTTGTTATATTTTTGAAGTTTTTACTGTCACCTTTAATGAATTTAATTCATACTTCATAAAAATGTTGATTTCTAAAAAAATCAATAAAAAAAATCATACTGACCCCAATTTTAAAGTTATCAGGACAGAAAGTGTCAAAGAGAGAGGACAAAAGATGAGGTGGATTCTTACCGACATAATGTGAAATGCTAAAATAATCAATCACAACAAGCAAGGAAACAACACAAGAGGTGATGGAAATGAAGAGATTGTATATTTCTGTGTTTCTAATGAGTTAAAGAGAGAAGGAAGTTGTTTGGGAAGTCAGGAAAGCGCTAGTTCTGGATTGTGTCTCTGGAGTGGTGCTGTCCTCCATGGAGTGGATGAGATGATGTCTGTCTATGTGTGTGTGTGGCACGTCTGTGAGTCTCAGTGGAGGCCCTGTGCCTCAGTGGGGTTAATCCACCCTCAGAAATCCTCCTAATGAAGCAGATCACACCCCAGCATCACGGCACACTCAAGTCAGTCTATCCGCGCACAGCAGAACAAAGTCATAACACCAACATAAATATTTCAGTCTGCTTTTTATCTCAGTGCTAACATGATAACACCACTCTGTGGTTTGGGTCAGGCGTGAAGAATAAAGGGGGAGAGAGGAGAAAAGAAAGAGAAAATGTGAAGTAAGATTACAATAGATTATTTGATCTAGAAGATAAAATGAATGACCAAAGTTCACCTTCAATCACTCGTCTAGATGAGCAAGAAAGGTGAAGAATGACGAAAACCACCTCGAGATTTTTTTAATTGAATTATCACACTTTTTTCCCCTCTGAGCATCCTAACAAACGAGAGCGAGGCCATCCATATGGAAGAACAGGAAGAGAGACACTTAGTGATGCCTATTACAATCACAGACATTTAATGCATTTAATATCTCATTTGAGATGAAATGTGTTATTTTTAAACCTCCCAGTGGGATTGGCGTAATCACCTCACATGTATCGTGCACATTACAGTAATTCAACTATTACAAAGGGGCAGTTTCTGATCAGGCGAAACACAGGAGGGCCCTGGACACAATAGCAGGGGCCTCCCTTAACATATCGGCTCTCGGACGGACATGAATTGATTCTTTGTAGAAGGAAATGAGGAGAGGAGAGTTACCTGCGTCCCTCACACACCAGATTAAACCCTGTGATGGGGTCGTCAATGTGATGGTGTGTGTTTGCATTTGATGTGCCTAAAGGAGTTTAGGAGGCGCGTGAGTGTGTGTTTTTGGTGAAGAGGTGTGTGTGTGTGAGGGCACTGGTCTGTGAAGAACCACAGAGAGGGAAAACGCAGGGCATCCTTTATTTATTTGTGTGTGAAATATTTATCTGTCACAGTGACGTGGAAGAATGGGGCTGTCAGTCTCCTCTGCGCAGTCAAGAGTGTCGACAAGCTGGCGGCGGAGCCTGGACCAATCTCCTGTGAATAATTGCTGGAATTTCACTTTTGGGAACACCGACTCCCCTTTCGATGCCACACTTTCTCTCTCTCTCTGTGTGTGTGGGAGTTGCAATGTGTCTCTTTTGCATCGAGAAAAAATAAATCCTTCAGGACATCTACCTTCAAAAAACGGACAGATATGTACGACCTCCAGTAAATTATTCATATCATTACTAAACAATGAAAAGCCAATCAAGCTGAAAACCAAATCAAGCATTAAATGTGTGCACACAAACACACCCTGTTGAGTGTGTGGACACTCCTGAGTTCTAGTAGTGTGTGTGTCCATGTGTGCTCGTGTTTGTGTGTGTGTGTGGTCTTGGATCAGAGGAGGGAGATGTAATTCGGAGTGAGCAGCGTTTAATTGTTTTAGCACTCCTGTCTCTTCAGGGAACTCTTCGAGTCCTCTCATGCAGATAAACACACCGCGCAAACAATAACAGGCCTAACGTGTTGGCTTACAGCACTCTGGGAAACTCAGCGTTGATGCGGGTGTCAGGGAGGGAGTTATTCTTAAATTGCATTAAGCATTTGTTCTTTATTTTAATGTCTCAGGTTCAAAGCACAATTACTGTAGGATTTCCTGAGTGTCTGCTTTTACTGCCTGCAGTCATGGGGTCATATGTTATCTAAGTAGCAAAAGAATGCACCATTGTGGGCTCTACATGCAAATGGAAGTGCGTGTACACAACACACACACATACACAAGTGTACAACTACACACAATGAAATGCAAGGGTTGTGGTCTGTGCATGCATAATTGAGGTGTACCTTGCTTTGGGAGAGTGGCTGTCATCTCTGGATGCTCATGCCACATTCCAGCAGAAAGCATCTTTGAATAATGAAGAGCAAACACACATGCGAAATGCAGAAGGAAAAGAATTGCAGGGAAAAGTGAGAGTGGTATAGTGAAGCTTTTCAGTTTAAACGGCACAGCTTAAACATTTAGTTAAAGTATTACAGACATATATTTTATTATCACCATAATTCAACTTTATACATTTATACAAATAAAGTTATTCACATGAAGTTATATTATTTTTTTAATATTATATAATAATAATATACTATAATATTGTTTAATAATTTATTTTAAAAATATTGTTAGGGTGTTGTGGTTTTATATTAGATGGGTAAATTAAATTGAAAATAATATTTTTTATTAACTTTTTTATAAAAAAAAAAGCAAATCTCAAATTCTCAAAAACACACTAACTTACACTAACAAAAAAAAATATTTGTACAATCTTCCAGAAGTTCCAACAGGGGCAAAGTTCGCTTGAATTTAGACAAACACAACACTTCTTTAGCTCTTTGTTGATTTTTTTAATTTTTTTTTCATTTTGCTATCTTGTGGTTTATTGTGTTTTTTTATTTTTTTTTTTTATTTACAAATGCCATTATGTTTGGACCCCTGTGGCCTAATGTAATTGCAGCAATATTTTGTCTGCTCATTTCTATATGTTTTATTCTGAAATTATTAAATCCTGAAATAGTTTGTTAGTTTGCATTTAATTATTTCAATGGACTGAAAACAGTTAGGCCTACCTGTATAGTGTGACCTGTATGGCCTTGACTAGTTGGCATATTCTTACAAAAAAAACATAGAAAAATTTTCCTGAATTGAATTTGCATGCACAGGGTATGCTTTATATTGCTCTAAACCTACTCTATAAGCTATCAGTGTATGTTTTTCTTTTTTTGGTAAGCACAGTAATCGTAAAGTAACTATTAGCCATACATATAAATGGTGTTTTCAATATTAGTGATTTACTCCTCAGATATCCACCAATAAGCAGCAGGTCCATAGCTTCTTGTGTTTCAGGTGCATTTTGTGTTACTTCCCTCTGTTCAGTGAAGTCAAATCAATGTGTATCGTCAAAGATAAAACAATCTGAAAACGAAAGGCTAGTATTCATGTTTTCTTTTTTTCCTGGCCATCTCCTTCCCTCACTTTAAAAGACCACTGGCCATACAAAAGATTAAATAATAAATTAGAGGGTGGTCATAGAGCACGCCGGTCAGAGTGGGATTCACAGCCAGACTCACTGAGGAATCAATTATTTAGAGACAGGTCCGAGATTAAACAAACGCTCTAGCCATGAGACAAACTCCTCCACGCTAGGGCCCGGGAATCATGCGTGTTTGTGTGTGTAACAGAGTGTATTTGGTGAGTGTGTGTGGGTTTACCGCGAGCAATTCTAAAGGGAAGGGAAGGCAAGGGAGCGTAGGGCTCATAGCTGAGGGAGCCGTCGCCATGAATTAGTAAAGTGCAAAAGTAGCTAACCATGTTCAGAGGCCAACTTTCAGAGATAACAGTATGTACCTGGATGTTTAGTGTGTGTGTGTGCAATTGTGTACTGTAGACAATAACCCTTGTGTGTTTTGTGTGCACTGATGGAGAGTTCATCCTGGTAGAAGTTTTTTTTTTTTTTTTTTTTTTTTTCAGTGTGATCTTTCACCTTCATGTCTTTCAAAACATTTATGCCTTTTTTTGCCTAATATGGGGTCCAATTTTGCTTTGGATTTGAACACCATTGATTTTCATTGTATAGACAAAAAAAAAAACAGCTGAAAGATTGTTCAAAATATCTTCTTTTGTTGTTTTAGAACATGAGTAAATGATGACAGAATTTGTATTTAGGGGGGAACTCTTCTTTTATTAAATTTTTGCACATTGTGCATACTTCTGTGTTGCTTAAATGCAGAGCTATGATACATTCTTTATTGTCCTACCATTTAAAGTCTAGAATTATTTAAATTGGAAGCAGAATACAAATGTGACTAATTGGATGCATTTAATAATACACTCGAGCATCACAGTCAGTGTCAACAGTGGCTTTAGCATTTTGAAGCTGAGGAGGGCCCTGGTGGGGAAGACAGTTGTAAAAATTGCATGTGTGGCATCATGTCTTGCTGGTTTAAACTCGTGTCAGTGTTGCTGGGACAAGTAAATGACAGTGTGACTGTGGTCTCAGCTGTGGGTGAGATTCTTTAACTCACGGGGGAATGGCAGTGTAAAATGTGCCATTTGATTTCATTTTACACGGGGTGCTGAGTGTCCATGAAGGGGGGAAATGCTACTCTCCCCAGGTCCCCTGCCCGGCACGGCCCAATATCGTACCTAATTAAGTTTAGAGCAGTGTTTTCATTTGTTAATCACTTAAGTGCTTCCAGGATAACCTGATCTTCAAAGGTCTGGTCCCAGTAGCCCCCAATGTCAAAATGCAATTATATGCATGATTAGCTTGACCTGTTTCCAGACCCCCACCCTGTCCCACTCTCTTCTCTGTCTCTGTCTGTCTCGACTCTCTTTCTCTTCTTCTATCCTCCTCTCCCTCTCTCTCTGCTGATTTGCATGTCGAGAATAGTTGTGTAGGTGAGTGAGTGACCTTGTGTGCGTGCGTGTGTGTGTGTGTGTGTGTGTGTGTGTGTGTGTGTGTGTGCATCTCACTATATGTGCAGCAGGGCACCCCCGTCTGGTTGCAACAGGAAATGATGAGTGTGGGTCTGGGTCTGCCGGCAGATCATATGTTGGGAGAAAGTTGGTAGGAGACAATCATAGATAAAGGTGAGGCAATCTTGAAAATCAGCTTCAGAGAGTTAAAAGAGAAAATAAATACATAAGAATAAAACAATTTATGCTGCTTAAAGGATAATACGATCAGGAATATTAATCAAATCATCTTGATCCTTGCTGCGTGTGCGCTGCAGTGCTTAGCAACGCTTCAATCCCTCTCTAATCTGATTGTGTGTAGATAAGGCGGCTTTAGTGACGCCATTGTGCCATTCAACTATGCACATATATACACACATACTGATCAGTGTCTTTGAGAGTTAAAAAACACACACATAGTCATCAAACACAAAGGTGTTCATGGATTTTGGTATTTGGTGCTATTTCTTTAAATCTATTATAATTAATCTATTATTTTTGAATTATAGATTATGAATTTTTCACACCAAACGTAAACTACTGAAAGTAATTAAAATGGTGAAATTGTTAATCATTATTATTGATTTATAGTTAATATTAGATTTAATTATAATTATTATTATAAACAAAAAATATTGAAATGTATATGAATATTTAAATAAATGTTGCATATTTTAGATATTTTATTTATAAAAAAAAAAAGTCTTGGTGTTTTTTGTCCATACAATGAAAGTTAGTGGGGTCCAATATCGTTTTGGATCTGACTTTCATTATATGGACAAAAACATATGAAATATTCTTCACAATATCTTATTTTGTGTTCTGCTGAAGAAAGAAAGTAATACAGGTTTGGAATGACATGATAGGGAGTAGATGATGAAAGAATAAAAAAATTTCGGTAAACTATCTCTTTAAATGACAAGTCATTGTAGTATCTAAAATATACACGTTCCTCATACACTCACATTTTAACCTAAAAACGTGTTGAAAAAAAACAACAACCTTGCTTTCCCCCCATATCCAGTGTGGCACTTTTCATGTTTACAATGATTATATAGTTTTAATATTGTGACTGTTTTTACACCATTCTCAATTCATGATCATGCCTAGAGCCCACAAACACAGGCTAGCCCTGCTAAAAAGACAGAAGACACAGACAGAAGCAGTTTTGAACACTGTTGCTGATTCTCTTGATAGTATTTGAGTATTGACAGTTAACTATACTGGTTCATAATCTTTCAAGTTCAGAAGTGAAAAAACAGCGTTCATTTGAAATAAAGGAGAACAGAGCTGTTAGTAAAGGCAATTCTCTCTTTTCTACTGAGAAAAAAAAAGATAGAAAGAAATGCACAAACGCATATTCAAGCAAGCACACTTTGTTCACATGCTTCTTTCACTTTTTCATTCTCTGTTCCATCCTCAGGTTGTGTCGAAGGCCTGTGTTAGTGTGTAATTGGTGAGACCGAGGGGGAGGAGTTAATTACATTTAAAGGAATATGTGAATAGGAGGTCTCATGTGCTGTCTGACATGCAGTCACCCTCGTACACACAATGTGTGTCTCTCAGGAGGGACACTCCGGTCCCTAGATGCTCCATTAGACAGATTCACAATGAGAGAAGTTGAAAAAGGAGGGGTAAGGGGTGACGGTTGGCAAAGAGAGGATGTATGCAAGTCTTAGAATATTCACTGTGTGTGTGTGTGTTTCGCAATACAAATGCACACATATGCACATTCAAACTCATTAAAACAAAACAAAATGAAAACAAAGGCTGTGCTCCAGCTACCGACTTTTCCCATTGTTTTCTGTCTATTGTGAATTTTAGATGCTCTGTTTGGTAGAGCAGTCACACAGAACGCTAATAAAACATCTTTATTTCTGTCGTTCTCAGTGTTTTGCTCTATTTCTTTCACATAAACACGCACTCAGAACCTGCTGTTCCCAACAATGTAGGTTGTTTCAGGTTTCACTATCCTTGTAGGGACATTTGGACTACAAAATGTAGGCAACACTTGATCCATACATTCAGAAACAGTATGCATAAATCAAAAACATTTTCAACTATGTATCCAGAGTCAGTCTCTGACTTGTTATGGCAAATCATTCTCAGTGACATCACATAACCTCTAACTGTCCATCTCTGCGGCATGACAAACAGTAATAGTGCAGACACACTTTTTTATCAGTGCTATATCAACTGTTGGTTTGATGCGTTCTGCTGTACTGTGGTTTTGGAAAAAGTCTTTGTACTGAATTCAGTAGAAAAATGTTTTATTAATTGCCATATGTTTATTGACTTCTCTTTCATGTCTGTTCTTTTGTTCTTTCTTTGTAGTGGCAAAAGATCCCTGTGCATCATAGTTTGGGAGCGATCTGAAATGTCAAAGGTGTCCTTTTGATGTCAAGTATGGGCCTCATGCAAGGCAGCACCTGTGTGTGTGTGTGTGTGTGTGTGTGAGTGTGTGTGTCATATTCACATCCAAACTATCAGGCTGCTCCTGTGGGAACAAGGGATAATAAAGAGACGGAAAGAAACTGGGTTGTGCAATCACCTGCTTTCTCGCTCTCTCTCCATCTCTCTCTCTCATTTAGTAAGTGGAGTGATTGTAATAGTTTGATGAGTGAGTATTGAATGTTTAAGATGTAGATCTCTTTGAACCTGATATGGTACAATCTGACTTACACTGAAACCCTTTCCACAGTGTGCTGCAATGCATGTTTCACTATCAGTCCAGCCATCAAAGTCCTCTCTAATAAATTAATGAATGTATGTGTGGTGTGCTGCGTGTGTTTGTTTGTATTTATGTGAACCAGTGTGTGTGTGTGTGTTTAGCTGCCGTAACGTGTTGCGAATCTGAATCTGAACTTTAATCCACTCCATCTGCTGGTCAATAAGATGAACACACAGCATAAAGCTTAAACTGCTACAGTCTCACAGAATAATCTTTCACATTTTTTTTAACAAAGCTAGCTTGTTTGTATGAAACTATGGTACAAACAAGCAAAATGCAAATTGGAAATACAAAATAAAACATACAAACGAGCTTTTAATAATACCATTGGTTTTACTTTCTCATAAGTCCAACAAACAAGTGAAAAATACCTGAAGGAATTGTATTAATGTTCCTAATGAAAACAACCAGCAGCACAACAAACATGTTGTTAATTCTCTTGGTCTTCGTTGTGTTTTATAACAGTTCTACCACTAGTACACATGTGTTTCCACACAGTGTCTGTGGAGAGTTCTATAAAAAGTTGAATGTAAGAGTGGGGAATGGGGAGACAGAGCGGTGCACGGGTGTGTGGCACTTAAAGTGACACAGACATTTTCTATTTGACCTTTTTGCAGACTTTTATTAAAAATAATAGAAATATATATGTTCCAATAATTGGTCATTAAGCCTTCTCCTGGCAATGTTAAAGTTTGTGTTAAATACACCTTGCTTGTCATCTCTGTTTTTCGTAGCAAGAATGCCAAGCTTGGGCCAATTGTAGTCTGAATAACGTGTATGTGGGTACACCAGCTTTGATCCTATTATTTAGGCCTGTTAAGGTACGGTCAGATTTACAGTTGTTTGGCAAAATTTCTTGGGCAAAATCCAGTGATTTCAATAAGGATCCAAATGTTTGGTAATTTCGCACAAGGATTTCCCCATGCAAATGGAGAAACGCTGTGTTGACCAACAGTAATCTGCTTGGTTTGAAAATGACTGTAATGACTGAGTTGCACTTCATACACTATTGACAATAGACAATTGACATTTTTCCCGAAAAACTTCGGCAAAAACCACATCTTTTGTCCAACTTTGCAATAATGGAACTTGTATATATTCAGTTAGACTGAAGCAGTTTGCAGTCAATGTATTATTTTGGTCTTGTAAAAAGATAAACGTCTCGGTAACGTATGTAACCCTAGTTCCCTGAAGAGGGAACGAGATGCTGCGTCAAAACGCTGTAGGAACGCCTCTGTGTGATTGGGTCATGAAGCACATATGAAACCAGTCCAATGGCGTGATGGAACGCTATGTGACGTCATCGACAAGGAAACTATAAAGCACACCTGAACCAAACAGCGTCAGCTTCTGATAGGCTGAAGCAATTCTATCACGGGCATGCCGGGAGTATGGCAGGGTGACGCAGTGTCTCGTTCCCTCTTCAGGGAACTAGGGTTACATACGTAACCCTTTCAAGGGAACTCGAGCTGCGTCGAAACGCTGTGGGAACGCTAATACCCATGCCGCCATAAGAGGAAGTGTCCGTCTGTGTGAAATCAATGCGCACATCTAGGTGAAAGCACCTGCACCCCTGGATTGGAGTCGAGGTCCAGCTAGTGAAGCCTCGCGAATGTATGCGGTGAGGACTAGCCTGCCGCATCACAAACATCTTAGAGGGAAACTCCTGACAGCAATGCTTTGGAAGTAGCCATACTCCTAGTGGAGTGGGCCCGTACAGCCAAAGGTGAAGGCTGACTGGCCGACTCATAAGCAAGTGAGATGGCCTCGGCACGAAGGCATCGCTGCTTGACCTTGATCATGCAGAGTGGGTTTCCCCTTGGGGAGAACCCCTTGGTCCTGAGCTACCACTGCAACGATGTCATGTAAAACTGGCCCCAAGGTATAACGTTGGATGCTGCTGCAGTTTTTGAATCTGCTTTACAGTGGCTGGCCTACGAAAGGAAGAACACAATATTGGTACGCTTCGCCCCTGAAAGCGAACCTCAGGAATTTCCTGTGTTGTGGAAGGATGGATATGTGGAAGTATGCGTCCTTTAGATCTAACGTGACAAATCAGTCATTGGACCTGATTTGTAGCACGACTTGCTTAAGAGTAAGCATCTTGATTTTTTTATTGAGCTTCCCTACAGCGCAGATCTAAAATCGGACGGAATTCACCCCATCCTTTCTTGGGACCATGAAGTACTGGCTCTAAAACCCGGACTCCCTGCTGGGTGGAGGAACCCGTTCTATAGCTTCCTTTGCAGAAGACCTTTTACTTCTAGTTCCATAACCAGTGCCTGCTCAGGGCAACCACTGTGGGTAGGACCCTGCCTGCAGGACCCAGCGAGATATATTTGGTAGACGTTTCCAATCTGTCAGAAGATCTACTAAGGATACCAGCCTCTCGAGCCTGGCCTCTGGTGTATTTCGAACAGCAGGCATAGGGCTCTGAAGCGGCGCAGGGAACAACTGGCCTGACTGTTCTGGAGCCCTCCTCGGAGGGAACGAGTAACTCTCGGGTAAAACTCGCTGGGACCCTCTGTGCCCCGGCATGAAGGCGGGGTTGGCAGACCGGCCCCCTGAGGGTACGGAGGGGAGAAGGGCACCGTATAATGAGGTGGAAACCGTCTTCCCCGCGGAGGGGTGTATACTCAGAAGCTCGAAACCACTGGTGTCAGGGCTTCTTGGCCTACTTAGAGATAATAACGATCCTCAGATCAGTTTTACCATAAGTACGGATATTAGAAAGGGCACTAAGCACTCGGCGCGTGCCCTTACCAAAAGCATGGATTTTAGAAAGTGCATAGTATTTTATACAGCTAAAAAGCCAGAAAGATATTTAATTTAATTTCTCAAAATTAAATAAAACCATAAACATAGATTTTAAGAAGGCCACGAAACACTCGGCGGGTGCCCTTACCATAAACATGGATTTTAGAAAGTGCATAGTATTTTATGCAGCTTTTTTAATTTCTCGAATTTAAATGCAGCCAATAACAAAGTATTTCATAGTCTGAATTACAGGCTGAATATTCATATTTGAATAGAAAAAGAATCATAGCCTGCAAACACATTTTAGTTGTGATAATAGTAAAAAGAGAGAAAGGGGAACTCCTTGAGCTCAGTTTCCTCCGCATTATAAATATATTGCGAACCCATAATCTAGCGTTGCCTCTGCAACGCGAGATCCGAGCCATAGATTCTTTATGTTGACCCATAATCTGCGCGCTCGAGATCCGAGCTAGTTAAAACTCAACAGGGGTGGAGCTAAAACTTCCTCTATAGTGCTTGTGTTTTTCTACACATAGGCAACATTTTTATGAATGAAGCTGTCAGCCCACACTGACGTGCATGCACCGCCCCCAAACAAACACTTTAACCATGTGTATACATGCTCGTAATGTAGTGAGGGCAGGCAGAGAGGGACACGATTCAAAAGGCTGTTTGCTTCACATGAAGTGGCGAGTCTGTTTCGATAACTACAACATTCAGCTCCTCAAAACTGGATAATTGCAGGACCGGTGCCTCATTCGGGGTGGAAGTAACCACAAAGCGTGCTTCCGACCCCAAGATGAGACACTGGACCTGGCAGGTGAATGCAGAGAAAGGGCGTAACCCTTCTCTAATCCCTCTGCCAGATCCATTAGCGAACGCCACGACTCAAGGAACTCGAGCCGAGGTACCCTCCCCAAAGAGCGATTGGTGGGGGCACAGCGTTCTCAACTGTCTCACAACAATTCTCATATTCAGCCCCCTCGAGGGCTGACTGAGCGTGCTGCGCTCCCAAATGAACAACACACAATACATTTTTTTTTAAATATATATTTTTGGGTGAAAACTCCTGCCTAGCAAATTCTAAGACAGACAAAAAAATACCAGGGACATAGATTCACATAGAGCGCTTGCTGAAGACACAGAAGCTGACGCTGTTTGGTTCAGGTGTGCTTTATGGTTTCCTGGTCGATGACGTCACATGACGTTCCATCACGCCATTGGACTGGTTTCATAAGTCCTTCATGACGCAATAACGCAGAGGCGTTCCCACAGCGCTTCAATGCAGCTGGAGTTCTGTTAAAAGGGAATTATTGTTTTATTCAGACTGAAATCTAACTTAAAATTTTTTAAATGTTATAGCGCTTAAGCAGTTTAAATTTTATAGCACTTAAGTGAGGGCTCTCAAAACAGGTAGTTTTGATTTGTCCCATTTTCGGATTATTTGCTTTTGCTTTGCTAATTGCTGGACCGAGATAGCAACTGTGAAACAGATATAAAGTAGAAGAAGTTTAGGACAACTCCAGGACAAGCAGTCAGTCTGTGGACACGACAGAATGCGCAAGTGGTTTTTTCTTAATATCCAGTTCTCCTGTTGTTTCAGTTTACTATCAGCGACGAGGTAAGGCTATTTTCGATTCTCTGGTTATTTTAAAGTTTTAAAGTCTGTATTTTAATTAGACACGTTCCTACTTTAAATAACAGCCGCGCCTGAAAGTATATTGCAGTTTAAATTTTATAGCACTTAAGTGGAGCGCTCTCCAAACAGGTAGTTTCGATTTGTCCCGTTTTCGGATTATTTGCTTTTGCTGTGCTAATTGCTGGACCGAGACAGCTATCCTCACTCAGGCGATTTAAAAACATTATATCTATGTAGTGTGCGCGCTGTCGCGTTAGCATCACTTTTCGAGAATTACAGACCTGTCTCTCTCCTACCATTCATTGCGAAAACACTTGAACATTATATCTATGTAGTGTGCGCGCTGTCGCGTTAGCATCACTTTTCGAGAATTACAGACCTGTCTCTCTCCTACCATTCATTGCGAAAACATTTGAACGAGTTGCTTTCAACCAAGTATCATCTTTCCTGTCTGTGAACAACCAGATGGATGTCAACCAATCTGGCTTCAAGAAAGGGCATTCAACCGAGACTGCATTGCTGTCGGTTACAGAAGTCCTGCGGATCGCAAAAGCTGCTTCCAAATCATCAGTTCTCATTCTCCTGGACCTGTCTGCTGCCTTCGACACTGTGAACCATCAGATCCTTCTGTAGACCCTCTCATCACTGGGCATCACTGGAACTTCCCTCCACTGGTTTGAGTCCTATCTAAATGCTAAATGACTTGCAGCCAAAGCTAAATGACTTGCAGATTGTTTGGGGCGATCAAGGAGAGTTGAGGGAACGCTGGCACGCTTGGCTGCCGCTCCTTTCTCCAATTTTGTTTTTTAAGCTATATTATTTTCCGCGCCTTTGCGGTTGCGATGTGGACGTACCATTTTATATACTTTGGACTGCTGTTTTTAATTGTGTACTCCACCTGGATTAACCTGCAACGTCTCACGGAGAATTCTCTTACCGAGAATCAATGCAGTGCTTCAGCGGTGTACGTAGCGCACGAGGACTCTGTGATACTACGCTCACGGTGTGCATCGAGGATTCAACGCTGTGATCCGGCTGTGTACGCGGACTTACTGACTATTGCCCTGAGGTACTCTGCACGACAACTTCTGAGTTTAAAATGAAACTCTTATCGTTTAGTTAAAGATTCTTACGAACACTGTCGAGACGCTGGCTTGCTGCGTTCCAAACGATATATTCACCGGGGCTCGAGGTGCAGTTTTTCCGTCTCATCCTCTCCTAATGTTTTTGTCCCTGCATGCCGGCGTAAGAAAAACTACCTGCCTTACGCTGGTGCTGTTCACAGACATTTAATATCAGTTCCCCGTGTGGAGACTAAACTAATGTCGTCTCCTACTCAGAGCCTGGCCTATGCTGCATTATTTAATGCCCGCTCTGTGAATAACAAGGCACTTTCTTTATCGGATTTATTTCGGATAGAAACCTGGACTTGCTGTTTTAAACTGAATCATGGCATAAAGAGAATGACGGACTTCTGTTTAACCAGATAACTCCTGCTGGTTTTGGAGTTTTAGATCTCCCGAGGTCATCTGGCAGAGGGGGTAACATTATTGTGGTTTACAACCAGCAGTTCAATTTAAGCACTGTGTCTGTTCCTCAGTTTTCATCATTTGAGTGCTTGGTTTTGAGTATTTCGGCTCCTACTTTTACAATCATTGCAACAGTCTACAAACCACCTAAGACTAAGCCACATGCAGTTTTTATGTCAGAATTTGCTGATTTTCTGTCAATGCTGTCCTTAAAGTTCCACAAAATTCTTATTGTCGGGGACTTCAACATTCATGTGGATCAAAGTGATTCAACGACGGCTAAAGAATTTTTATCGCTGCTTGACTGCTTCAATCTCTCGCAATTGGTAACTGGCCCGACTCATTGTAAAGGCCATACTTTGGATCTTGTGATTACAAATAGCTCATTTGTATCACAATTATCATCTGTTGATATTGGACTATCTGATCATTTAGCTGTCTTTTTTAATCTGGTATTGCACAATTCATGTGTGTCTTCCACCCGATCGGTAACTTTTCGGAAGTGGAAGTCTATTGATCAGACAGTATTTTCGAATTCTGTTGTTTCCACTTTCAGTGATCTGCACTTCACATCTTTGGAGGAGAAAGTCTCACAGCTGAATAACGCTCTTGCTGTTAATCTAGACACTTTTGCTCCCCTGAGGTCACGCAAAGTTACTTTTACTCGCACTGCTCCATGGTATAATGACAATCTGCGCACTAAGAAGGCTGCCTGTAGGAAAATGGAGCGAAAATGCCGTCTCACTGGCTTGAATGTTCATTATCTAGCCTGGAAGGATCTTTTAAGTGACTACGGAGCATTAATTGAGATTGAAAGATCTTTGTATTTCTCTCAGACTATTGAAAACAATCAAGAAAACCCAAGACATCTATTTAAAACTATAAACAGACTCCAAGTTAATGCTGCTACTACCATGCCTGCTTCTCAGCCGCTGTGTAATTCTTTTCTTCATTTCTTCAATTCAAAAATTGATAGTGTTCGTAATATAATCTCTGTCTCATCTGTTTCTACTCTTTCTTTCCATTGTCCACCTGGGTTCACTGGTACTTTTCCAACTAACTTTCCTCTTCTTGATACTGAGACTCTTAAAAGGGAGGTATCAAGCATTAAAGCTTCCACTTGCTTGCTTGATCCTCTTCCCACATGCTTATTTAAATCTTGCTTTGATGTCCTGTGTCCAGTTGTTCTCAGTATTATGAACGACTCTTTGCAGACTGGGGTTGTTCCAGCAGCATTAAAGATTGCTGCGGTAACTCAATCTTAAAAAGAGAAAAAAGAGTCTCTCAAAAGAGTACTCAATCGTAAAAAGAGAATGTTGCCCTGGATGATTTTAATAATTATCGTCCTATTTCAAACCTTCAGTTACTGGCAAAAATACTCGAACGTATTGTTGCCTCTCATTTGTGTAACCATCTCACAAGTAATAACCTCTTTGAACCACTTCAGTCAGGATTCCGTAAATTTCATAGTACTGAGACGGCTCTGGTTAAAGTCACCAATAATCTGTTGATGGCTTCTGACTCTGGTGCAACTTCTATTCTCATTCTTTTAGATTTAAGAGCCACTTTTGACACTGTTGATCACAGCCTAATGCTTACACGTCTTGAGAGAGTGTCTGGTGTGTCGGGGACAGCTTTGAAGTGGTTTAGGTCCTACTTTGCTGACCGTTCCCAGTTCATCTCAATGGGTGACCATAGGTCTGAGATTAGCTCTGTTCTCACTGGTGTTCCCCAGGGGTCAGTTCTGGGCCCTTTACTTTTTAACATCTATCTATCACCTCTTGGCTATCTCCTGAGATCGCTCGGCCTCCATTATCATTTCTATGCCGACGATACGCAAATTTATATACACTCAAAACCAGATGAGCGCTCCAACGTTGATTTTCTTTCTGGCTGTATTACTGAAATAAAAACCTGGATGAGTAATAATTTCCTGTGTTTGAACAGTGATAAAACGTTATGCTCATTGGTTCTCGTCATCAAACTTCCAAAGTTGGTTCTCTGTCTTTGACTCTTGATGGCTCTGTTTTGGGTATCCAGAGTAAAATGAGGAACCTTGGAGTTATTTTTGATGTTAATCTTTCATTTGATTCTTTCGTTCAGAGTACTGTTAAATCATCTTTTTTCCATCTTAGAAACATCGCTAGATTGCGGCCAATGCCACTACACAAGCTTCAACGTGTTCAAAATTCTGCTGCTAGGATCTTAACTGGGTCCAGAATATGCAACCATATCACCCCGGTTTTGGAATCCTTGCATTGGCTCCCAGTTAGGTTCCGAGTCGATTTTAAGATTATGATGCTTACATATAAGTCTTTGCACGGTCTGGCTACAAATTATCTAGCTGAACTGTTACACCCCTACACTCCGAATCGCAGATTGCGCTCCTCACAATCAAGCACGCTGGTGGTTCCTAAAACTCGCTTAAAATCTATGGGTGACAGGGCTTTTTCCTTCTATGCACCTGTCCTTTGGAATTCTCTGCCTCTTGAACTTAGGGAAGCCCAGACTTATAAGCCCAGCCATTTTTAAAGGTCAACTTAAGACATACTTTTTTAAACTTGCATTTACCTGTTGATGTGTTGTCTATTGTGTGTACAGCGCTTTGAGAAGCTCCTTTTAAAGGCGCTTTATAAAATAAAGGTTATTATTATAATATTATTATTATCTCACAGGTAGGTCTTACAGGGTCGCATGGAGAGGCGAGGTATCCAAAGTACATCAACTGACCACAGGGGTTCCTCAGGGTTCAGTTCTTGGACCGCTCCTCTTCTCCATTTACACCACATCACTGGGACCCATCATACAGCCACATGGTTTCTCTTACCATTGCTATGCTGATGACACCCAGCTCTACCTCTCATTTCAACCAGATGATCCCACAGTAGCTGCACGGATCTCAAGCTGTCTGGTGGACATCTCGGAATGGATGAAGGAACATCACCTGCAGCTCAACCTGGCATAGACTGAGCTTCTCATCCTCCCTGCCAATCCGTCTCTACAGCACAACTTCACTATCCAGCTAGATTCTTCCTCAATTACCCCATCAAGGTCGGTCAGAAATCTTGGAGTAATCTTTGATGATCAGCTGACCTTCACAGACCACATTACAAAGACAACTCGATCATGCAGGTTTGCAATGCCCAACGTCAGGAAGATCAGGCCTTTCCTAACTGAGCAGGCAACACAACTTCTCGCCGAGGCCCTGGTTATCTCTAGGCTTGATTACTGCAATGCTCTTCTGGCTGGACTTCCATCATGCGCAACTAAACCTCTACAAATTATCCAGAATGCTACAGCTCGTCTTGTCTTCAATGAGCCCAAAATGGCCCACGTCACTCCTCTATTCATCTCTCTGGACTGGCTACCACTCGCTGCTCGCATCAAGTTCAAGGCGTTGACACTTGCTTACAGATTGACCACAGGCTCAGCTTCCTCCTACTTTCACTCGCTCTTACGAGTCTACATCCCTACCAGAAGCCTACGATGGGTCAATGAGCGACGGCTTGTGGTACCATCACAGAGAGCCAATAAATCACTCTCCAGAACATTCTCATTCACGGTACCATGCTGGTGGAATGATCTGCCCACCCTCATCCGGAATGCAGAATCCCCGACAGCATTCAAAAGACAACTGAAAACTTATCTCTTCCATGAGCACTTAACATAAAAAAAAAAAAAAAAAAAAAAAAAAAAATTTCTTTCCTTTTCCTTTAAATCCTCGCTTGTCTGGCTTATGCTACTCTGAGCAATGTCTGAACTTTGTATTTTGAGCACTTCTTGCGTTGTTTTTGCCTCTTCCCGATGACTCGCTTGGTTTAGTCCTTAGTTGTAAGTCGCTTTGGATAAAAGCGTCTGCTAAATGACTAAATGTAAATGTAACTTTAAAAACTGCTCGTAAATGTACTTACTAAAAGAGAGATGTCAGTGGGACACACTAGTGTATACTCTGCTAATGGATAGCATCAGGATTAATTAACTGTTAGGAAATCACTGACTCCTAACAAATGTTTGCGTCTTGGGAGAAATCAAACGAGAGACAGATAAAATTAAGGGGATCTCTCTCTCTCTGCCTCTCTCTCTTTCTTTCTTTCTTTCTTTATAGCAAAAATCAGTTTGCTGGTGGCAGTTTGCTGACATCTTTGTTAATAGATCCCTAGATAAGAGGGATTGTTCTGTGTTTTACTCTGAGACGGCACCACTCAGTAATGGGAATATGGATAATTACTTTTTCATTTATCCTTCTTGTTTCAACATGTAAACCCTCCTGATGATTAAATGCCGTACAGATCTGTAGCACACTGCATACTTTCTTTGTTTGGCCCATTTTTCCTTTTTGTACCTGTCTTAAAGCACTGGTGTCTAACCAACACCCCTCCCTATTGTTGTTTCCTTTGATTATTTCCTGTGTTTACATGTTAGTCATTTGTTTTTTATTAAAAGATAGTGCCAACATTATTTTGACTCAGTTTGTGGACACAAATGCACTCAATCACTCTGCTTGTTCTTTTCCTAACCGTCTCTAGGCAAAACACATTTGAAAAGCTAAATTTAAGGTTGTGTGTGTACACGCTGTATATTAGTGTGAAAGAGTGCTGTTAGATTAGGATGGATAACCGCACAGAGGTTAGGAGTCAAAGAGAGGGGCTGTTTGAACCTTTGTATCTTTATAGTAGTCAGCGCCGAAGGTCAGAATAAGCTGTGCTCTGAGAGACACGTAAGACTGCTGTGTGTTAGAGTGCAGGAGGAATAAACAGAAACTGATACTGTATTTGGTTAACCTGACTCAACCCAGACAGGTCACACAGGTCATATGCATTAATTGTATCTAAGAAATGTATCTGAGATGTGACTTTTTATGGTGTTTTTAATGATATTAATGCTGTTATATTTGAGTTTCTCTGTGGATATTTGTGTCACTTAGCATCACCCTGTGTCATTCTTTCTGATTACTGAGGATTTATTAAACAAAACAGAGACAGTGAATGATTTAGCAAGTGATTTGTGACAGCATAAATTATTAAACAGCACGTTGTATGTATGGAATTGGGATAACATGCGTTTCATGTCTCTGTCATTTGGATTCTGAAGCCGAGAAGCTGCAGCTGTGTCTTAATTCATCAATATTTCATAGTTAATTATTTTCTCAAGATTCTGAGATTCATTACTTTTGGAGGAATGGGAGTGACTTTTTCTCGTATTTTTCCTTCTTTCTTTTCTTGATTTGTCTGCTTTGTGTGGGCAGATATGTAGTAAAATTGCAAATTCACATGTTTTCTTATTATATATAATGAATAATTGACAATGGGCCATTGAATTATTGGAAATAATGCACAACCAAGGTGGTAATGCGGCCACAACATGAAGCGAAGCGGGTGTGCATTATTTTCTAATAATTCAACAGATCGGAGTTAATGATTCTGCTTATGCTACAGTTACAAGACATTGTTCAGATGTTCTATTTCAAGACATTTGTCAGGTTTGTCAGGCTCTTGTGTGTAGTAACTTTGTTACTAATAACTAATAACTGTAACTTTATTTGCTTCAAGAACAGTGCATTTATTACCATACTAGTGAGAAATGTCATGTAGCTTTTAAGTTGCTTAACTATTTTACTGATAAAATCTGTTTTTGTGCAAGTGAGTGTCTGTACTGGATGTGTGTGTGTGTGTGTGTGTGTGTGTGTGTGTGTGTGTGTTTGTGTTTGAGTGGGAGAAAGAGGATGTGCTTACATAACAAAACGTAATGTTGTGGCAAAAAACAAGCAAAAAGAACATGGAAATAATTGGTTGTTTTTATCTTATTGTTTACTACATTTATTTGCTTGGTCAGTGTCGTTGTGGATTTTGGTTATTTTGCTGTTGTAGGCTGTAAGGACCTTTGAATAACTGACATTATTTGGCGAAGTGATATGGAATGCGGTCAAGAGCTGTCTGGAACTACTTTAGCAGTGCATTTCCCTGAAAATAATTGCACACCTTAGAAAGTTCGTCAACCAAAAAGATTCAAGAATGTGTGTGTGTGTGTGTGTGTGTGTCGAGTATGGGCCTCATGCAGGGCAGCACCTGTGTGTGTGTGCGTGTGTGTGTCTGTGAGTGTGTGTGTGTGTGTGTGTGTGTGTGTGTGTGTGTAATGTATATAGGTATATATAAGATGTGATTCAACACATATGCACAGTTTTAGCTTTTTTCATTGAATTACATTATCCTCAATTGGTGCAGTACTCCTAATATTTATTTATCCTTTGCACACTAACAATTTTGTGTTTTTTTTTTTTTTTTAATTTTCAAATGTGCTTTCATTTGTTTCAAAACACAACATCTCAATATTATGCCCTAGAAAAGCCTTGTACATTTCAATATTATCCCAAAACAATCTTTGACCTGTTAAAAAAAACTGTTACTTAAATAAAAACACCACAGCTGTTTTTTTAAAGAGCCTTTTAAACGTCCTCATCAATGGCATGGACGTGATAATTGACTGACAGATACAATCTGAACTATAATCTATCACTAGCAGACTGTATTGCTTTTTGGGAGGAGATGATGGTGCTTGTCACTAATGGCCATAATCTGAGCGATGACAAAACAGCCCGAGTGTGTGTTGTGTTTTGCCTGGTGTTAATAGCCTGATTGTGTGTGGGCGGTGGGGTTAATAAGATGATGAAGGTGTTGGGGAGTTCAGGGGGTCAGGAGGGAACCAGCTGCAGACCTGAAGGCCCCAGTGGCCGCCCCAGACAAGGACTAGGGACCAAGGAAAGCCTGAGGCCTCCAGTGTCAATCTAGGACCCTGCCTGCTCCTGCTAGAGGAGTGATGGATCCTCAGCCCAGAGGGGAAATGACCCCAAATCAGCCAGCTATGAAAACACCGGGACACAATATTGCATGTTTGAACTCTGTTCCATCTTTGTTGTAGTTTTGGATGAATAGAGGGCAGTCTGGATGGATGGGTCATTGACACTCGTGATGAATCACTGAGCATGCAGAGATCATCTGAAGCCTCTTCTAATGGCTATGTTCAGTCCACTATTGTAAGTGTCTTTTTAACAAAGGAAATCATCAGGATGCCTAAGGCCACTTACGTTCTTCCCCGCTGCTCCCTCATCTGTGATATCCGTCTATTAAACTAACACTAATTAAAATTGTGCCTGAAAGATAAACTCAGACCTCCAGCGCTGTAAACACTGTTTAACCCTCATGTTCTGTTTGGGCTCTGAGAGACCCCAAGGACATTTTAATAGCTAAAAAAATACTTCAATAGAAAAATGCTTAAATCTTAAGTACAAGGTTTATTCTTCATGATTGTTAATGATATTATAACATGATAACATTCTTAAAATGTCCTCCATGAATAATGTAACATTACTTATGTTTGGGGTCTAAGAGTCTAATGAATTAATGCAATGAATTTCACATGATACAGAATAGTCTTTTTTCTTTCAGTGTTCACTACCGTCCAAAACTTTGAGGTTTTTTTAAATTAAGATTTTTTTTTAAATATATTTTTTAAAGAAGTGTCGGGTTACACTTTATTTTAAGGTGTCCTTATTACAGTGTAATTATAAGTAATGAGTAATTTTATTCGACAAAATGTACTTACTATATTGTTAGGATTAGGATTTGGTTTAGGATTAGTTGCGTGTAATTAAGAATAATTTACTGCTATTACTACAGTTAGTTCTTACTACTGCTAAGTACATGTACAGTAACGTGTAACAAAGACACTGTAAAATAAAGTGTTACCGAAGCCTCCTATGCTCACCAAGGCTGGATTTATTTGATCAAATGTAAACAGTAATATCGAGAAAAATGGTTACAATTTAAAATAACCACACAGAGTATCCGATAACTGCCCAGCAACCACCCAGAACACCCTAGCAACTGCCTAGTAACACCCTAGCGACCATCTGGAAACCAGCCAAATCACCCCAGCAACCACCTAGAAACACCCTAGCGACCACCCAGAACACCATAAGTAACGTCTCGGTTGCGAATGCAACCCTCGTTCCCTGAAGAAGGGAACGGAGTCGTAGTCGACTGAATGGGATCACGCCAGGGAGCCAGTCATCTTCGAGTACTATTGAAACGAGCCAATGTAATTGCCTTGCATGATTTGCATACGCAACCGAAACGTTCCCTTTCAGTCGTTCACGTTCGACGTAGTCAACGTCGAATGAATGGGATTACCATTGAAAACGCCACTAGTACTGCCACCTTCCAGTGCCTAGACAAAAGCCTCCTGATCCCCCTGCATTATTGAGCTGGAGCTGGGACAGGGCTTAGGCCAGGGAAGTCACTGCTGTTTCACAGGACGACTGGGAAGCATGCCATATCAATGGAAGGAAGGGACTTTGCGGAAGCCACATCCTGCCCGAAGGGAGGTAACGTGGAGAATACACACATGGACTGGGTGGATGACCAGGCAGTACAACATATGGAATGTCATTGGGGTGGCTCCAGCCTATGACAGGGGAGAGACTCAACCGGACAGTGACGGCAGAGCAGGCTCTGCCGAGGGAAGACACAGGCTCGCCACAGGGAGCCAAAACCGTGGAAGAATACACATATGGGATCGCCGTAGGGATCATAGCATATGGACCCAGCCTAACACAGGTTCCACCAGTGCATACGAGTGATAGGCCTGGCTTCGGACGTTCCACCACATCCATTGCTCCAAGGATATGGAGGAACTCGACAGGGTTCGGCTAATAAGGGAAACTCTACTGGAGCAAGAATTGCGCACGTATCCAGTCCATAGAAGGGGAATGGCACAGCAAGTCGACACTTCGAACCGGGCTTACAGTGAAACTGGCTTAATGTGGAGGGATAGGTGTCACCCAGCTCCCAACTCTATTTAACATCTGTTCAGCGAGACACTCTGCGTCAACGCCTAGGAGCGAGCAATACTCTCACTTAGGAGGAGCTCACCACACAAGTTGGCACGTGCATCTTGGGAAGACTTTCTCACCAAGATGAAGGCAATCACATGTAGTGGGCCAACCTCTACTTGGAAACAGCCTTCCCTTCTGCTGGTCTCCGTAACATACAAGAGCTGGTCTGAGGTCCAGGCTTTGCATTCTGAGCACGTCTAACCGCAGTGGAGCGGACAGACAGAGAAAAACCAGGGGTGGGTCCGCCTTCTCCGAGGCAGCGCTTGCAATTCACCACCTGGTCCCGTAGGAGAGGTAGGAACCTTGGGCACATATCCAGGCCGGGGTCTCAGATTTCATGAGAGTTAGCCGGCCCGAATTCCTGGCACGATTCGTTGACCGAAAATGCTTTGTAAGTCAGCTGCACGATTGAGCAGGCCAGAAGTAATAAGTTGAATGAAGCGACCTCAGAAGCTTCTGACTCTGAGGAGGAGGTGGCGGGCGAGTTGTGACATGCGAGGGAAGCGTAGCGCAATGGTCACAATGTTGTCTTTTCAGACCAGTACAAATTCGCTGAGTAGCGATGTCTCAAAGAGAGATGAACTGCAAGCAACTCGAGGCAATGGATGCCAATGCAGTCGGAGGGCCGCCCAGATCTCCGTTACTGCATGCCCTTTGTATGTGGCCCCTCAGCTGGTATTGATGGACACTCGTTCTAGGGACCGTTGGCCCGGAGAAACAAAATGTCTGTTATGGACTTAGGATTTGGCGGCAGGCCAGGGTGCTTTCACACGGAGCGTGCCGCTCTGCCACGGCCACCTCAGGACTCGGCCGTGAAGTCAGTGCTGAAGCGGTCTTCATATCGAGGAAGCCGAGCGGCTGTGTCTACCATATGCCCCAGGAGCCCCTGAAGAGTTTCAGTGGGACCCTTTCTCACTTCTATACAGCACTAACCATCCACACACTCTTTTTCAGAGAGGCGGTGGACCGAATCCATCTCCAAACTAGAAAAGAGATCCTCAGCCCGTGGACGATTTTACTCTTTCCCAGTTGAGGACCCATCTGGCTATGAACACTTGAAGGGTAGGAATTTGTACTGATACTTCACACCTTTCGAACGCACGAACACAGGATGGCCTGTGGTGCGGAAGGATATAGATCTGAAGTACATGAGGTTATTATAGTTTTGCATTTTTCATTAGTTTTTATTTTTATTTCGTTTTGAATTTTTGTTTTCAAATTCAGTTTAGTTTTAATTAGTGTTTAAAGTGGGTTTGATAGTTTAGTTTATTTTTTATTTTTTGAAAATGCTTAGTTTTTGTTTAGTTTTTATTAGTTTTAGTCTTTTTTTGTAGTTTGGGTTATTTGTCAGGGTCAGATTCAAAAAGGTCAGAAAAAGAATTGTGTAATAATAACTCAACAAAAACATCATACAATTTTAGAAATTTCTATTCAACAATAAAACCAGTACATAAATGTAGCCTACAATGTGAAATTCCTTTACCTTACAAAATCCACATGCCGTACCAAAAATCTACACACATCTTCTATATAAAATTTACACCCTATACAAATCCCACAGCTGTACAATTTTCACACCCTATACTAAATTTACCCTATACAATACTCATCTGGATTGAAGCGGCAAACATTCAGTGTAAAATAATGACATAACATTATTTGATATTTTAATCACAGCTTAGTGTTTTGACATCGACAACCCAAGTGCATTTTACCTCAAATTTGCGACTAGTTAACTTTCTAAAGAAGGCGCAATCGCTTCTCGGGTCGACATTAACACACTGACAAAACTGTATTAAGAATTTAAAATATTTTTAAACCACTTTTTTAATGTGTGATTGTGTAAAGGTGTTCACGAGATACCAACCTTTCGCGAACTTGCTTTCAACGTCGAACCCTTGCATGTGACAGAGACGGAGGGAGAGTAGGGAAAGGAAATGCAGCTGAGCTGCGTGTTTTAAATAGCGTTAAAAAATGAAAGACATTGACAAAGACGAAAAGGACATTTACTCTATAATTTTATTTTAGTTAGTTTTTCCAAACACACATTACAGTTTTAGGTAGTTGTCATTTTTTTGTAATGCCTCATTTTTATTTTTATTTTAGTTAACGACAATGTTTTTTCCCATCTAGTTTTAGTTTTTTCGTTCGTTTTCGTTAACGATTATAACCTTGGGTCGAACGCTGCAGTTGGTCGTGACTCACCTCTCTAGGGTACAATGAAGTACGGGCTTATAGAAGCCGGCCTTCATATCGGCTGGAGGGAGCGGCTGCATCAAGTCCTTCGCCAGTAGACTGCGACGTGCATGCACAAGACAGGAGCACCGCTCAACTCTTAGGTGTGACTAAACTCACAAGTTTTAGGAGCATATTTGCTCAACACCCAATTGTGACGAAAGTCACTAACTTTTAGGAGCATCTTTGCTCGACACCTAGGTGTGATAAATATCACTAATTTTAGGAGCATATCTGCTCAGCACCTAGGTGTGATAAATATGAATGATCTTGGGCGGAAGCCGAGCAAAAAAGGAATCGCAAGCCGAGTCTGATGGTATAGTTTGGGGCCATCTGGAGCGGTTGGAAAGCATTTTTGGCTTCCACAAACTGGGCCAGGGGCCAGGGGACCAAAGAATTACCCGAGGTGGGGCAGCGAGGTGAATAACAGGGACCCGGCTCGGAAGGCCCGAAGGCGGCCCGAAGCAGGGTCTGAGTGTGGTACACAACACTTACCTGTCTCCACAAGACGGCCAGGGATACGTGAGAAGGCGGATGACCGGGTCCTCGAACCGCACCCAGCTGCCGTGCTGGCGAACAAGAGGGGGCTGAGGGGTACAAGGCTTTACAGGGTCGCACACCGCCAGACTTGCCCTGTTGGGACCCAGGAACAGAGGAATTTGTTCTTTCTTTGAAGTGTGGGTACCGCTTGCTCCGTTTTTTCGGGGAGCCAGCAGTGGAACAGACACACACACAAACGAAGACTCCACTCAGCCCTCACCTGGGGGGAGGGAGTGGATCGTTAACCAACTCCAAAAGCATCCTCCTCCATCCCTGAGCGGGCCGCTCAGGAATGCTTTCGCTGTCGCTTGCCACCTGGCTTGGCAGCACCTGGAGCGGGCTGGATGTCCCTACTGCGGCGGGCTCCATGCTGAGGCCTGGCTGGAGGCTGCTGCAGAGGCCCAGCGGGAGCGGCGGCAGGAGAACGCCCTCGGCGATGAGCAGGCAGAGGAACTGCCACTGGCAGCGGGGTGGAGGCAGCAGCGGGGCAGGATGCGCCGGATGGCCTCCGTCTGTGCTTGGGCGGCAGAGAACTTTTTGGTTCAGTTCTCCACCGCGTCGCCGACCAGCCCAAGCTGGGAAATTGAGGAGACCCTCGTTCCCAGGAGGGCGAAGTCGGATGCAGTGTGGTGCTTACCTATGAGCGCACGGTATGGGCTACCCTCGTGCATGTCCATGAGTGCCCTGGCCTGATAGACCTGTAGCAGCGCCATAACACGCAAAGAGGAGGCAGCTTGCCCACAGGCTTTGTAAGCTCTGCCCGTCGGAACAGACAAGAACTCACAGTCCTTAGGGGGAGACGAGGATCCCCCTTACAAAAGGCAGCGGCCGCCGGAAACAGGTGCACCTGTGTCGTGACAGACCGCTCAACTGGAAGGATAGCCTCGCAACCCTTCACCGCTCCTCCGTCAAGGGTAGTGAGGGGGAAAAAGCTATTCAGCAGTTTCTGGCAGAGAAAGGTCCTCTCTCTCCTGAATGAGCAGATGGCTGGTTGTGAGTCAAGGCCTGCTGCCCTGGGGTCTAGTGCCTGGTGCGGCCCCGCAGCACAGCAACCAGAACGCGAGAGAAGGCCAAGAGAAGGAAGGGCTTGTGGACAGGCCATTTAAAAGCTTGACAAAGGTCAAACCTTTCAGGGTTGGCTCAACCAATAAGAAAGGGGGAATTTCTAAGCAGGAGATATGTGGCGAGCAGGACGAGGCCGAGAGACGTGAGAGAACGGCGCGAGGCCGGTGGCGTGTGTAGCAAACTAGCTCTATGAAATATTAATAATCAATCATGACTTGTTATAAATGATTATGAATATTTGGATCAGTTAATCGGGTTAACTTGATGTAGCTACATTAACATTACAACCAATTACTCGGTTCATCCCGTGAACACTCAATATTGGTTATTAATTAATTAATAGAAATGTACATTTCCGGGGCATGGGAAATGTCTTTCTTACTAAGTATTACTAAGAGCAAGTAGTCAAGATCTATGATTAGTGACTCCAGATATGAGCCTGAGAAACAGACAACTTTACGTGTGATATGAAAAAGACTTTATTAACTAGACTAAACATTTAAACTAACATACACATACATACATGCATACAGTTTACAAAGGGAAAGAGAGCTGAAGCAGAATACAGGAAAGCAAGAAGTTATAGCATAGGTTGATGTTCAGCAGATCAACAGCCTGAGCAAACCATCAGTTTAGTTCTAACACACCCTTCTTTAAAAAGGGGTAAGGATACTTAATGTATCAAATAATGAGACTAAGTTTGATACTTGCATGTCTCGTCCATTTGAATTAAACTGTCCTGATGCAATTTGTTGAGGCTCCAGTTGATCTTTGCTGATGTGGTCTTGATGAGAGAGAACCAGTGGGAGTCAGAGGATCTTTGGTGAATGGAAATACAAGGCCGCAGCCTGGCGCAAGCTTGGGAGTCCTTGAGGGACTTCTAGTTCAGCATCATCTTCACATTAGGACTTCTCAGGAAGGACCGAGAGAGTAAGAGAGCCAGAGGCTAAGAGCGCAAGAGGCTAAGAGGACAAGAGACAAGAGAGCTAAGAGAGAGCTGATCTTGATCAGTGATTTTTTAAAGCGTGAAGATGTCACACCCTCTGGAGGTGTGTGAGCCAATCATTTTACATTTACATTTACATTTAGTCATTTAGAAGACGCTTTTATCCAAAGCGACTTACAATTGAGGACTAAACCAAGCGAGTCATCGTGAAGAGGCAAAAACAACGCAAGAAGTGCTCAAAATACAAAGTTCAGACATTGCTCGGAGTAGCGTAAGCCAGGCAAGCGAGGATTTAAAGGAAAGGATTTTTTTTTTTATTTTTTTTTTATGTTAAGTGCTCCCGGAAGAGATGAGTTTTCAGTTGCCTTTTGAATGCTGTCAGGGATTCTGCATTCCGGATGACGGTGGGGAGATCATTCCACCAGCATGGAACCGTGAATGAGAATGTTCTGGAGAGTGATTTTGTGCCCCGCTGTGATGGTACCACGAGCCGTCGCTCATTGACCGATCGTAGGCTTCTGGTAGGGATGTACACTTGTAGTAGTGAGTGGAAGTAGGAGGGAGCTGAACCTGTGGTCAATCTGTAAGCAAGCGTCAAAGCCTTGAACTAGATGCGATCAAAAGCCATCCCTTTGGAGGTAATTTTTACGACCCATTGTCTTCTAGCAGGGCATTTGAATGTTTATTTCATTGGGTGTTTACGAAAAGAAGCTACAAGATTCTTATAATACTAATGCGTCATAAAGTTAGCAAAATGAAATGCAAATTAACAAATGGGGGACGAAGATTGGAGTTTATAGAGACTAAACATGCTACACATATGATTTTGGTTAACCATAGTATGCAAGTCATGTCTCAGACCAAAATAGTTTAGAAGAGAGAATGAATACATAGGCCAAACCACATAAAAGGAAAAGTATGAGATGGAAAATTAGATACATGTTAATACATTTATCACATGGTTATATATATATAAAATATATAGGATTACAAGGGTTAATTTCTTCTCAGCAAGAATTAAGAGAGTGTCACAACTCTCTGGAAATTCCGTTGGGTCGTAAAGACCCATAGAACTTTGTTGGAAAAAAGTGAGTTTTTTGGATTATTCATTAAATATAATGAATAATTTGTGTGTGTGTGATTGGTCCAGACGCTACACGTGAGTGGTAATGAGCGACACCTGTGAGACGCACTGGTCTCGCATCTCTCACGGAGGAGCGACGACAGTGAGAGATGCGAGACCGGTGCATCTCACAGGTGTTGCTCATTACCACTCACGCCACCGGCCTCGCGCTGTTCTCTCACGTCTCTCGGCCTCGTCCTGCTCGCCACAAGATTCCTCTGTGGGGAGGATTTATGACACTATCTCGAGTGTGGTTAGACATCTCCCTTCCCGTTTGTGTCCATTAATGCTCAGCTAGATATAACAAACACACACTGCATTCTAAGAGAAGGTGATGTACATTAAAGTGTGAGTCATTAAATGCGGATGAATTAGATTGGAGAAATGATACAGCTGGGGTTACATTGACCGTTGGTTGTATAATAAAATACATACCATAGTATCAAATACATAATATAGATAAAATACAAGCCAGTAAATCATTCACACAGTTTCTGGGATGCATGTTCATTTATAGATCAGTTTGTCTATGATTAATGCAGCAAAGACTGTATTAAAGGCTGTTTCTGTCTTCCCCCATCATCTCTGTCTTGAACATGTGACCACATTTTTAACAGCAATAAAACCAACTTATCTGATCGTGCTCATGGCAACTAAGACTTTCTTGCCCTTTTGGGGGGATGGGACCACAGATCCCAGAGTGAGTTTAAAATATTATTTGTTAAAGCTGCTGTCCGTAACTTTTTTGGGTTAAAAATGATCCAAAATAATAATAATAAAAAAAACATAACCAGCCAGTGTTCAAAAATATCTGCTTACCTTTGCTCGATTCAAAACGGTAAGCTTGTAATAATGATTTTAATTCCAGTGGTACTGGTGGATTTCCGCGGGAAATTCGAGCATGTCTTTGCGTCATAACGTCACATCTGTACACATAAAGAAGGAGTCCCGGCAAGTAGGCTATATTGCGTGAGCGGATGTTGGAGTTGGAAGCTTTTAGCCTTTTCTCACAGCTCTTCAAATAATTAAACTCATGGCGGATCCAGAAAGATTCAAATGACAACCACCAGTGACAACTGGAGATTCACCCGTGGTAAAACCATGGGTAAAATGTAGGAGAATTCGGACTTCGGAGTGGGTAGAGAAAAAATGAGATTGCAACCGGGCCCACGCGAAAACAAGGATTAACATTGGCAGGGCTTTTGAAAGGTGGCGTGAACTCCGTGATATTTGAAGGGGTTCAAAACGGACGCAGAAACGGCTTTTTTTCTGTTGGACAGGTAAGACATTTCAATAGTTCAACCGTGTAACAGTAGCACACTTATTCGCTTAATTCACACAGTTATGGAGTTTTCTTTGTTGTGCCTTTTTTCGTTTTGCTATTATGGTAAATATGAATTATTTTGTGCTAGCTATGAGAGGGAGCAAATCACTCTAACGTTACTCCAAGAAAACCAAACGCGCCTCCTCCATTGTCAAGCATTGGATCTGAATCAGATCGGTAAAGTGAAAATGATTCTTTTCCCAAAAAATATTAGAGTTATATTATGTAAAACACGTTTATGCATAACAGGGATTCAGTTCATAAACCGTTTATTTCATAGCACTATGACTACTTGTCAGTATCCACACCGTCGCGGTGACTGATAGACACGCAATCTCCTCAAAACAGTGTTCATCCGCGCTGTGTCATGCCGATGTACAACTCACGCAAAGTTAATAATTCCGCGAATAACTGCAATTAAAGATTTCAAACAGAGATGGCGACAAAGAGGAAAAACGCCGGACTGCAGCTTTAACTATAACAAATACTTGTGTCTGATTTGTCTCAGTCGTTACAACCGCGACAGTCATATTCCCGCAATGGGATCATGAACCATCCACAAAAGCTGCTTCAGCGTGCTATAAGCCCAAATACGTGATGCAACAATTGAGGGCTTGAGACGAAGAACCATACAAGTCCATATTTTCACATTTTGAATAATAACATTTTTTTATTTTGGACTCTGAATATTATATACATATATATTTTTTTTTTTTGACTTGAAGATTGACAACAAAAGCTTCACAATTCTAATGAGATAAGATTTTTTAGTATCAATCTTAAAAATAAAAAGTGAGAGTAATTTACATTTCTGGAATGTGGAAGAACAGTATATGTCCAGTTAATGTGTAATAACAGTATAAGTCCAATTCATCATATCACTTTAAACCACTGGAGATTTGATTCCTTTATCTTAGTTTTAATACAGTAAAAGAACCTTAAAGAAAATATTAAGCATTTCTTACTTTCAATTTCTTTTATTTTTTTGCCAACGTAGATCACAGAACAAAAACACGGACAATACAGTACGAACAATGAACAATACATAGGCCTACTTATAGTAGCTACAGAAAACAAACGTCAGTACAAACAATAAACCATACATACAATCAACAATACATACAAACAATAAACAACAGTAATAACTGTAAACAATACATATTTACAATACAGACATACATCATCATCATTCCATGCTATGGCTCCATATGCTAGTTTACCATTTTATAATACATTTCATAAATCATCCCATTCATTCATTTACTAAATAAATAACTATATATTCCTATTATACAACATAAGATAAGGCATACAAGATAAGCTACAACTACAATTATGATAAATTTTACACAATATACACAATATACCCCACCTTACCCCAGTGGCGTAGCCACGAGGGGGCCTGGGTGGGCCTAGGCCCCCTCATTTACATGTCCGGCCCCCTCAGATTTCTGATTGCTTAAAAAAAAAAAATTTAGGAGGCAAAATATTTTTTTAGTGATTGTAAATTAGTACACTGCGCAAACCAAAGTAATACCCACCGGATGAAGAAGGGTTTCCTCTCATTCTCCACAGTACATAAAATATTTATTTTATTTTATTTTTCGTGTTCGCATTTATGAGGAAAAAACAATGTTATGGACGTGTTTTAGTGGAAAACAAAAAAAAGCTCTGACAGCGGCACTAAAAGATGCTTTAAAACTTTCACAGACACATCAAACAGAAAGCACAAAACCTTTCTTTAACCTGAATTTCGTTTTGTATTAATTGTATCTTAATTTTAATCAATGTTTCATCAACCAATTGCCTGGATTTAATAAATAAGAAGTAAATATAGCAGACGATATATAAGAAACGGAGGCGCCGGCGCGTGAACTGGAGCGCGTCTCATAACTGAACAGAAACTCAGCATATAAGGTAGTCTACTTGCCTCACATGTCTACTTTTAAACAGAACAATTCAAAACGAAAGAAAACAGACTACAGACTGCTCTCTGCTTATGTAATCCTTATGAAATGTTCATTTATCTAATTCTCTCTGGCGCGTTCACCTACTGAAGATCGCGAGTCAGCATCGTCAACTTCATCTTAGCCGACAAAGAAAACACTTGTTTATTAATAAACAATTAAAATACCTCATTGCTATATTTTACATATTCATAATCATTACTTTTGCCGGTTCTTTGTGACAGCTTTTAGGTGCTTTATTGGCAGCGCCACCCTTACATGTTAGAGTCGCCACCGCATCACCAGAATAGGCATGTATAGCCTATATAAAATTCTGGCTATATATATATATATATTGCCCCCTCATTTAAAGACGGGACCCCCAAAAATAAAATTCTGGCTACGCCCCTGCCTTACCCTGCACATGACCTACACATACCAGGCTACTCTTCGCATTCTAGTGTCCCATAAAATGCTTGGGCCTCCGCTGGCATGTAGGCTAGCATTTTCATAAGATCCTGGTGCTTCTCCTTCTTGACGGGCAGAGGGTCCTCATAAGCACAAGCATACGTGGTGGAGAACAAGGGAGCTGGAGGTGGTTGATTCTTCCTCTGTTTGGTGATCAGCCAGGTCTTCCATCCCTCGTAGAGGCTGTGGCTCCCTTTTGTGTGGACACACCATGGATCAGCAGCTAAAATCATGATTCAACAAGAAATTCAATAAAGATTCTTCTTTCACGCACATATCTCCAACAATGTTGATCTCAGAAAACCAACTCTTTAGTTTTTTACCTGTAACTTTCAACCACATCATGGATGTGATTAGCAAGCCAGGTGGACGCTTTAATGTTGCATCAGGGAGCTGCCTGAAGTCCGCACATTTCATCTCAATGACTTTGAATGGATGCTGCTGCCTGGCTCCACGGATCATCTCGGCGACATCGCTGGGGGTGTGGAGTGTGGACACCTTACGCCTCTTGTCCAGCGTGGCAAAGGAACGGTCACAGGAACCATATCTGGTGCTTCCTTTTTAGTTAAATCAGTCAGCGGGCTGGCGGTGTCCGAAAAATTAGGTACAAACCTTCTGTAATAGCCCGCCAGCCCCAGGAAATGTCTAACCTCCTTTTTGCTCTTGGGTCTTGGACAGGTCGCAACTGCTGCCGTCTTGTCAATTTGTGGACGCACCTGTCCATGACCCAAGTGAAAGCCCAGATATCTTACTTCCACCCACCCAATTGCACACTTCTTCGGGTTGGCCGTGAGCCCCGCCCCTGTCAGCGTCTTTAGGACAGCTCGCAAATGCCGCATATGTCGCTGCCAGTCACCACTATAAATGATAATATCATCTAGATATGCAGCGGCATATGCAGCATGCGGCCGGAGAAGTCTGTCCATTAACCGCTGAAAGGTTGCGGGAGCCCCGAACAACCCGAACGGAAGAGTAACGAATTGGTGTAATCCGAACGGCATTGTCAAAGCTGTTTTTTCTTTGGTCATGGGAGACAAGGGGATCTGCCAATAACCTTTGGTTAAGTCCAATGTCGAATAAAAACGAGCGGAACCTAGTCGATCAAGCAATTCGTCAACTCTAGGCATTGGATATGTGTCGAATTTTGACACAGCATTCACCTTCCTGTAATCCACACAGAACCGAACTGAGCCGTCCGTTTTAGGAACTAAAACTATCAGGCTCGCCCAGTCACTGTTGGATTCTTCTATCACTCCCATTTCTAGCATTGCTTCTAATTCATTTTGAACTACCTTTTTTTTATGTTCCAGTAATCTATACGGCCGGCCGCGAACGACCACGCCCGGCTCCATCTCAACATGGTGCTGAATGAGATTTGTTCGTCCAGGCAGGGGTGAAAACACATCAGCAAAATCTGCTTGTATCGATTTGATATCAGTGAGCTGCGAGGGTGAGAGGTGGTCTCCCCCAAGGGCAAGAGTGAGAGATTGAGATTTTGAATTCACCTCTGGCCCAAGATCCTCCTCCCCACTCACTACCGTCGCCAGCATCACTGATTCTGCCTCCGACCATTTTTTAAGCAGGTTGAGGTGATATATTTGATGTGCTCCACCCCTGTCCGTTCGAGCTACCTCATAGTTGAGATCCCCAACTCGCCGTGTGACCTCAAAGGGTCCTTGCCACTTCGCGAGTAATTTTGAACTAGACGTAGGGAGCAATACAAGCACTTTATCTCCCGGTGTAAATTGACGTAGTCTAGCCCCCCTGTTGTACAACCGACTCTGTCTGTCCTGGGCCTGCAACAAATTCTCCCTTGATAGCCGCCCCAGAGTGTGGAGTTTTGTTCTCAGGTCCATGACATACTGAATTTCGTTTTTACTATTAGAAGGTCCGTCCTCCCAAGTCTCTCTAAGGACGTCCAGCACGCCACGGGGCTGCCGTCCATAGAGAAGCTTGAAGGGGGAAAACCCCGTGGAGGCTTGCGGGACCTCCCGTACAGCGAACAAGAGGGGTTCTAACCACCTATCACAATTTTTGCCGTCTTCGTGTACGAACTTTCGAATCATGGATTTTAACGTGCGATTAAATCGTTCGACCAAACCATCTGTTTGTGGGTGATAGACGCTGGTCCGAACCGATTTAATGCCCAATAACTTGTAAAGCTCGCGAATAGTACGTGACATAAACGCCGTGCCCTGATCGTTGAGAATATCCTTCGGAATTCCCACCCGGGAGATTAGTTGAAACAGTGCACTCGCCACGCTCTTAGCGGAAATAGTGCGGAGTGGCACTGCCTCAGGATACCGCGTTGCATAGTCCACCAGGACCAATGCAAAGCGGTGTCCCCGTGCTGACTGTTCTAATGGCCCGATGAGGTCCATCCCAATTCGTTCGAAGGGGGCCTGCATCGGGTCGGCTTGGGCTGGGACGTTTTGCTTTTTATTTGCCCTTTGGAAAACAAAACACAATTGGCGCACCAAGCGCATTCACCTTGCACAAGCACAGCCAGCAACACAATAACTTAGAATTCGTTCCAATCTCTTTCCACGACAGCAATGTCTCACGCGAGGTCCCAGCTCGTCTCTCTCTCTCTCTTCCCTCTCACTAGCCGGCTTATATCCGGTCTCTCCACGTCAATTACTGAAATCAGACACAGGTGATCATCATCTGCACTTTACCTATTTACGCTCCGCTCTGCTCCGTCCTCTCTCTCCCGCTGCAGACTCCGCAAAACCACGCCCCCCCCCCCCCCCCCCCCCCCCCCGCCACAGTATAATTCTAAACATTCCTCTAAACTATAGGATTTTGTTTTTCACAAACAGTCATTAAAGAGATACTTCAGGATTTAGCATTAAGCTTTGTATCATTAGAAAACTGCATTCTTTTTAGTATTTTCGAATTACCATGCTTTCCTCCCTCATATCCCCCTGAGATGAGAGATGTATGTATTTTTTGTCTGGAAAAAATCCTCCGATGACGCAAAAATCGTCATTGTTTACATGCACACCTTTTGTTTCAATCTAACTGAATTTATTCCAATTTGTGAATCTGAATGTAGTGTTTACATGGATGCTAAACATGTGATTGATTGATGTGTGCGTTTTAGCATTGCAATCTGGGAGTTGTTGTCTTTCATCCCCATGAATCAAAAATACATTTTCTGGCTTTTCTCAGTCTAGAAGGCTCCAAATTAAAAAATAATTTCACATTTCTACTACATAAATGACCCATTTGAAATACACATTAATCTTTCCAGAGCTGAAGTATCCCTTTAAGATCCACATGTTGTAATGATACAAAGAATAATCATACATTACATTTGCATAGCACTTTACCTGATGATATCGATCTCAAAGTGCAAAAATATGTTTCCTGACTGGACAACAACAGTGAGCTGAATCCTAACCATTATGGTATGTGCACGCTGGCGTTATAGGGTGGCAATTAAGGCACCCAACGCCCTATAATGCCAGCGTCCAGTGCACCATTAGACCAGGGAATGTTGTAGGGCAATGGATGCTGACAATGGTGCAGCTTTAAAAACTAACAGGACGAGAGCATGAGGTCCTTCAAGATTTTTTTTTTTTTTACTTACCTGTTCTTATGTTTTCCTCTGAAGTCCTCTAATGGAGACCCGACTTTAGCTACCTGCTCTGTTCCCTCAGACTGACTGCCTAACTTTTCTTGAATAACCTTTTCAAAGATAAGTAACTTTAAATAAATATGTTATGTGTCACGGTATGGGTTCATGTCTTGTTCCTGTCTGTCTTGTGTTCCCCCCATTATTGTGTATTTGGTTTAGTCCCCTCTAGTTTTCCCGCTCCTCGTTTGTGTTCATGTTTGCCACCTGTGTTAGTTGATTTACCCAGCTGTGTCTTGTTTCACTCATCCGTTCCCCTGTATTTAAACCCTGTGTTTTAGTTCAGTCCTTGTGAGTTCCTAATGTTGTAATGATTGCTGTTTCCTTGTTCCTGGTCTGAGTGTCTTTTGTTTGTTTTATTAATAAATGTGCTTGCAATTGGATTTACTTCTCGCTTCATTCTTCCCGCAACGTTACAGAAGAACTCACCAAAATGAATCCAGCAGCACAAATTATGCGCCTCCGTCAAGGAGATCGATCCATCGAGGACTTTGTAATGGACTTTTTGGAGCTAGCTCACTTGACCTGAATGGATGAGGTATGTCTCATGTTTTTTTTCGTGGAGGACTATCCGAGCCACTCAGCTCCTTAATGCCATTCCATGACCCTAGCGGGACTCTTGAACATTATATAGACTTAGCATTACAGCTGAGTGGCTCTGAATTCACTGTGGGAGTCGCAGTGGATAAATGTAACACTTCTGCCGAGCCAGAGACCGTCCACGTCACGTCTGCACAGCCAGAGACCGTCCACGTCACGTCTGCACAGCCAGAGACCATCCAGCCAGAGACCGTCTAGCCAGAGACCGTCCAGCCGGAGCTCAGCCCTGCCAAGCCCGCGCTCCATGTCAGCCCTGCCGAGCCCGCGCTCCACGTCAGCCAAGCTGAGCCCGCTCTCCACGTCACTTCTACTGAGCCAGAGACGCTTCACATCACTTCTACAGAGCCAGTGTCTCCGGACAAGATCGCCGAGCCAGTGTCTCCGGACAAGATGGCCGAGCCAGAGACTGTTCACGTTCTTTCTGCCGATCTAGAAACTGTTCACGTCACTTTTTCCGAGCCAGTGTCTACGGACAAGATGGCCGCCTCCGAGCCAGTGTCTACAAACAAGATGGCTGCCTCCGAGCCAGTGTCTACGGACAAGATGGCCGCCTCCGAGCCAGAGTCTGTTCCTGTTCCCGAGCCAGAGTCTGTTCCTGTTCCCGAGCCAGAGTCTGTTCCTGTTCCCGAGCCAGAGTCTGTTCCTGTTCCCGAGCCAGAGTCTGTTCCTGTTCCCGAGCCAGAGTCTGTTCCTGTTCCCGAGCCAGAGTCTGTTCCTGTTCCCGAGCCAGAGTCTGTTCCTGTTCCCGAGCCAGAGTCTGTTCCTGTTCCCGAGCCAGAGTCTGTTCCTGTTCCCGAGCCAGAGTCTGTTCCTGTTCCCGAGCCAGAGTCTGTTCCTGTTCCCGAGCCAGAGTCTGTTCCTGTTCCCGAGCCAGAGTCTGTTCCTGTTCCCGAGCCAGAGTCTGTTCCTGTTCCCGAGCCAGAGTCTGTTCCTGTTCCCGAGCCAGAGTCTGTTCCTGTTCCCGAGCCAGAGTCTGTTCCTGTTCCCGAGCCAGAGTCTGTTCCTGTTCCCGAGCCAGAGTCTGTTCCTGTTCCCGAGCCAGAGTCTGTTCCTGTTCCCGAGCCAGAGTCTGTTCCTGTTCCCGAGCCAGAGTCTGTTCCTGTTCCCGAGCCAGAGTCTGTTCCTGAGCCCGAGCCAGTGAGTGTGTTGTCTGTTCCCGAGCCAGCGAGTGTGATGTCTGTTCCCGAGCCAGCGTGTGTGATGTCTGTTCCCGAGCCAGCGTGTGTGTTGTCTGATCCCGAGCCAGCGTGTGTGTTGTCTGTTGCCGAGCCAGCGTGCGTGTTGTCTGTTGCCGACCCAGCGTGTGTGTTGTCTGTTGCCGAGCCAGAGTCTGTTCCTGTTCCCTAGCCAGTGTGTGTGTTGTCTGTTGCCGAGCCAGTGTCTGTTCCCGAGCCAGTGTGTGTGTTGTCTGTTGCCGAGCCAGTGTGTGTGGTGTCGGTTCCCGAGCCGGTGTCTGTTCCCGAGCCGGTGTCTGTTCCCGAGCCGGTGTCTGTTCCCGAGCCGGTGTCTGTTCCCGAGCCGGTGTCTGTTCCCGAGCCGGTTGCTGTTCCCGAGCCGGTTTCTGTTCCTGTGCCGTGGCCGCCCGAGTGGTCGTCTCCGCCCTGGCCGCCCGAGGGGTCGTCTCCGCCCTGGCCGCCCGAGGGGTCGTCTCCGCCCTGGCCGCCCGAGGGGTCGTCTCCGCCCTGGCCGCCCGAGGGGTCGTCTCCGCCCTGGCCGCCCGAGGGGTCGTCACCGCCCTGGCCCCCCGAGGGGTCCTCACCGCCCTGGCCCCCCGAGGGCTCCTCACCGCCCTGGCCGCCCGAGGGGTCCTCACCGCCCTGGCCGCCCGAGGGGTCCTCACCGCCCTGGCCGCCCGAGGGGTCCTCACCGCCCTGGCCGCCCGCGCAGCCTGCTTCGCCCACGTTCCATGGCCCTCCGTCCCTCCCCCAAGACCACCTCCGCTTCACCACCCTCCTGAACTTTTTTTGTTTTTTTACGGGCGTCGGGAGCCGCCCTTTTGGGGGGGGGGGGCTATGTCACGGTGTGGGTTCATGTCTTGTTCCTGTCTGTCTTGTGTTCCCCCCATTATTGTGTATTTGGTTTAGTCCCCTCTAGTTTTCCCGCTCCTCGTTTGTGTTCATGTTGATCAACTACCTGTGTTAGTTGATTTACCCAGCTGTGTCTTGTTTCACTCATCCGTTCCCCTGTATATAAACCCTGTGTTTTAGTTCAGTCCTTGTGAGTTCTTAATGTTGTAATGGTTGCTGTTTCCTTGTTCCTGGTCTGAGTGTCTTTTGTTTGTTTTATTAATAAATGTGCTTGCAATTGGATTTACTTCTCGCTTCATTCTTCCCGCAACGTTACATTATGGACAATGTATCTAATTAAAATCATGCATGTAATAAAAAGTTAACAAACGGAAAACGCTAGGCTATATAAAACTTGCCTGTAGGTGACTGTTGGTCAGTTGAAAGACTGACATAAATGTGAGCTTACAAACAGCAAGTCTTTGGCCTCCTTGTTGCACATGGTACTTGAAGGTGTACTTCCTCTTAGTAATCTCAGTGTCAGGCCCACGTGGTCGTCTGCGACTCACCTTGTGCTAGAAGTAAAAAGACATGAAGTAAAAAGACATTTACCATAGCGTAGCAGGCTAGCCGTAGTGTAGAGCTGTCAAGTTAAAGTCCCTGTAAAGTCAAAATTAAGTATGTGTTCTGAGTATGTCACACCACAGAAAAATGTGTTATTAGCCATCCAGCCAAATTTGAATGATAAAAAAAAACGGCAAGTACATAAAATAAGCTATCAAAATCTTGAAAAAATGAGCATTACTCTCTGCTCTCAAACGCTGGGGGCGTGTCCGCTGGCTGCGCTGAAACCACGCCCACTAGCGGGAAAGCTGTCGACGGCGATATTAGGTGATACTGCTTTCGGGGCGGGAGGATGAACGCTGGCGGGGGATAGTCGTTTCGGCCCCGTTCACCAGTAACAGCGGATTATCAGTGAATCTCAGTTGTCTCTGAGGAAAGTTTATAAAACGATCCTGTGTAAAATGATCACTACAGAGGCGGGTGTTGGCGGTGATCCTCAGCTCTTCATCAAGGTTGGCTCTACACAAAATGAATCCACCTCTTCTTGATGTGATCGTTTTTAGGAAATTTAAATAAAGACACCGATCTGTTTTGTACATGATCGCATCCAGGTAGTAGCATATATGCCTCCGAGCCAGTGTCTACGGACAAGATGGCCGCCTCCGAGCCAGAGTCTGTTCCTGTTCCCGAGCCAGAGTCTGTTCCTGTTCCCGAGCCAGAGTCTGTTCCTGTTCCCGAGCCAGAGTCTGTTCCTGTTCCCGAGCCAGAGTCTGTTCCTGTTCCCGAGCCAGAGTCTGTTCCTGTTCCCGAGCCAGAGTCTGTTCCTGTTCCCGAGCCAGAGTCTGTTCCTGTTCCCGAGCCAGAGTCTGTTCCTGTTCCCGAGCCAGAGTCTGTTCCTGTTCCCGAGCCAGAGTCTGTTCCTGTTCCCGAGTCAGAGTCTGTTCCTGTTCCCGAGCCAGAGTCTGTTCCTGTTCCCGAGCCAGAGTCTGTTCCTGTTCCCGAGCCAGAGTCTGTTCCTGTTCCCGAGCCAGAGTCTGTTCCTGAGCCCGAGCCAGTGAGTGTGTTGTCTGTTCCCGAGCCAGCGAGTGTGATGTCTGTTCCCGAGCCAGCGTGTGTGATGTCTGTTCCCGAGCCAGCGTGTGTGTTGTCTGATCCCGAGCCAGCGTGTGTGTTGTCTGTTGCCGAGCCAGCGTGCGTGTTGTCTGTTGCCGACCCAGCGTGTGTGTTGTCTGTTGCCGAGCCAGAGTCTGTTCCTGTTCCCTAGCCAGTGTGTGTGTTGTCTGTTGCCGAGCCAGTGTCTGTTCCCGAGCCAGTGTGTGTGTTGTCTGTTGCCGAGCCAAAATCTTGAAAAAATGAGCATTACTCTCTGCTCTCAAACGCTGGGGGCGTGTCCGCTGGCTGCGCTGAAACCACGCCCACTAGCGGGAAAGCTGTCGACGGCGATATTAGGTGATACTGCTTTCGGGGCGGGAGGATGAACGCTGGCGGGGGATAGTCGTTTCGGCCCCGTTCACCAGTAACAGCGGATTATCAGTGAATCTCAGTTGTCTCTGAGGAAAGTTTATAAAACGATCCTGTGTAAAATGATCACTACAGAGGCGGGTGTTGGCGGTGATCCTCAGCTCTTCATCAAGGTTGGCTCTACACAAAATGAATCCACCTCTTCTTGATGTGATCGTTTTTAGGAAATTTAAATAAAGACACCGATCTGTTTTGTACATGATCGCATCCAGGTAGTAGCATATATGCATTTCCGTGTTGAAGGCATAGCTAGCTAGAAAACAGTAGGCTGTAGTAACTCATAGTACTGACAGTAACTCGCGTTTGAGCGGCGAATGCGAATGGGGTCGGGAGAGATCAGCCTCAGTGGCCTCGGTGTGTCATCAAGTAGGGGCGTGTCCACGAGCTCATGGGCTCCAGTGCGTCATCGAGCCCTGTTTTAGCCCCGCCCAAAAAATCCGTAAAATAGCAATGGTGAAAAACTGTTTAACGGTCTAACTCCGCATTTCAGTACTTCACAGTTCACAGTCTTTGTAATATGTTTTAGCAATACATTTGTAACATTTATAATGTGTTTAGAATTTTTTTGTAGAATTGCCTTTACAGGGACTTTAAGGTCATTAAGTATGTGAGTAGGCTTTGGTTAGGAGAATGAATGTGTATGCCTTTTTGGGCACCAAAGCGCTGTGGTCTGTAATGCACTTGGTGGCCTACTTGATGCCGATCATCCTTCATCCATCCTCACAGAATTTAACAATTACAGTGATCAGGCACATGTGCAGACTTAGTGAATTCACTAACTTAGTATTCAATTCACTGGTTATTTCATGGGCCTACATTGTGATGCATTGCATACTGCTGACATGATATGGTCATGAATTGCTTAAGTTAGTCTACCTGCTCCAAGCCAGAGAGAATGATAGCCTGCTGCCTCTCATAAGAGACAGCATACAACTCAGTGAAGAGCTGGAGTTTTCTTTGTTCTGTTAGGCTTGAACACTGCCTGGGACACGTCTCCTTGCACACATTGCCCTAAACAAAAACAGTTACATTAGCGTTTATTTTTTATTTTTTTTTTAGCTATAGAACACTAGAGCTATAACAGCTGTTAAGGTTACTAGCTAGAATATATAACAGCTTACACAATCAATGATTTTTTTTTATTATTACCTTTTAGTTATTTATTTATTTATTTATTTATTTTATTTATTAAATAATGAGTAACAAACAAACATAGCATACAATATTACAAAACAAAGTGTTGCATTAAATGGTAACAGGGGATCCAAAAAAATATATCAAAATATTTTAAACACGTCAAAGACTTTTTTATATATATAGGCTATATATATATATATATATATATATATATATATATATATATATATATATATTATTTTTTTTTTTTTTTTTTTTTTTTTTTACCAATTTCAGTGAAGACATAAAGCAATCAAAGTCTAATTTTCTCAGCTTTCATTTCGACCCATTCATGACATGATTCGCTAAACAGTCCGAGCTGTATGAACATTAGTAACGTTAGACGCCCAGTAATATGCTCCCTGACTGTAACCAGCTACGTTACAAAGTAACTGGCTAGCCAGACATCAAACGCAGCTAAAATGTTTCGATTAATTTATCCGTGGTTATAAGGAGTAGCCTACAGCATTCATTTCGACCCATTCATGCATTGATCCGTTAAACAGAGTGAGCTATTTGAATGAACTGTAGTAGACGACGCCCAGTAGCCTACACGCCCCTCTGACTGTAACAGCTAACGTTAGGTAGATACTTTGTATACGGTTCTTTCACTCACCTCTTTCTGTGGACTTTTTCCTCGTTTTTGCTCTCCTCTCCGGTTCACATATGGTTTCCCAGCATCCCTCAAAGACTTCCTTGCTCTGTCCTTCCATTCATTCATGTTCGCTCTCCTTTTTTTGCCGAGGTTTTGCCTTTTAATGTCTGCAGCGGACATGAAAGCACCCGTCGTCTCCATTTTTCGTTAGTGGACATGAACGGTTTTTCCGCGTGAGACTATTTTAAAATTTAAAATACAGAGTTTTGGTCGCGCGAACACCCCCCCCAAAGTGATTCTGTATACAAAGTGGCACACATAGATTCAAGTCACATGGTTCTAAATTATTATTTTTTTCGGACTTATACGGTTGTTCGTCGCATGAACACAATTGTGACCGTCAGAGAGGAACAGGGAACGACCACATCCAGAAACGCACGGGTGGATTGACATCTTGAAAAAGACGCAAACGCACCTGTGTTGCTCTTTCAGGAAATAGGACCCATCACCAGTGCAGGAGCACACAGAGGAATGACCACGGCAACACTAAAAAGTGAACTGAAACAGCAAGGCACTCACCTTTCCGCCCTCTAACCAGCCGTCAACAAACATTTAGAAATTTGTTGCTGTTAAAACAGCAGTTGAGAGCTCAAAGCTCGCGATCACCGCTGCACTCGCGCTGTAGAAACCACCAGCACTGGGAGAGTCTTCCAGAAGAACACCGACACTCGCTCGTTGTAAACAACAGCACTCTTCAGAGACATCAAACGATCGGCTCCGAAGCGAAAGGCAACAAGTGTGTGCATCTACTTCCGTGTTTATACCCGCGCCGCGAGGGCAGAGTGTGTGATGCAAATCACGCACGCCAATTCCATTGGCTCGTTTCAATACTCGAATATGCCTGGCTCCCTGGCGTGATCCCATTCAGTTGACGTCCACTACGTCGAACGTGAACTACTGAAAGGGAACTGCATAGCAACACTATCTATCTAAAATTTTATTACTATACTAAACTATACTATACTAATAGTAAACTAATACTTTAGTTTACTATTAATGTACTAAACTAACATGTAAAACTATTTCAAACGTATAACGTTTAAACCTAAAACCTTCAAGCTTAAAGCTTTTAAAACTACTTAAAAACTATCTCTATGCTTTCTCAAGCATCAGAAATTTCTCTACAAACTTTACTATTTATAGTTTAAAATGTTATTTACTATACATGGCAAAGCTGAATTTTCAGCTTCAGTGTCACATGATCCTTCAGAAATCATACTATTATGCTGAGCAACATTTCTTATTATTATCAACATCCTTGCAACATAATATATAATTTTTATTTTTAAAGCATTTGGGTCTCTGGGAACAAACATTAAAATCAATGAGTCAATCTCAACAGAACATGAGGGATTAAGGGAGAAAAAAATATGCAGGGCATGTCCATGACAGAAGGAGGAGAGCACTGCTCTTCTCTAATATATAATCACATACATTATCATACCAGCAGTGTACTTATACTCTCTTTAATATCAATATTCGTCTCCCTTAAAGCCTTTAGCACTGGGAGGTATGTCTGCTCATTGGAACGTCTGCGCTGTAAATGCTTTTAACATACCCGGTAATTATGCCATCGTGTTGCAGTGAAGATTTGCATTATTACAGATGTCGAAGAAAGGAGGTGAGGGTGGGGGGTGAAGTGCTATTATCATTATTTAACCTCAGTGTGTTGCCCAATGCATAACTGTATCATTATCATTAAATTTTAATCATCCATGCAACCGCCTCCATTGTGTGTGTGTGTGTGTGCATGTAAGTACATGTTTTCACAAGCCTGCTGAGCTCCCTTTAGTCGTCTGGCCCTCTTAATCATAGACATGTTTGAAAGAGACAACTCTAAAGACTGTTGCATACTTGATTACATTCTCCTTTACTAATGAAAGAATGTGATAGAGGCAGACTGTGATCCAAAGAGGCAGCAAAAAATGAGGGTGCTTTAAAGGTGGGGGTGGGGGGGGGGGGGGGGGGGGGAGATGAATCACATGACCACTGAGGACTGAGTGTGAGGAGACATAGAGAAGACCCCCTCAGAACGTAGAGAAGACACCTTCAGACTCTCAATCTCAAGTTCACTTTGATATATTTTTGTATATGTAGAAGTCACACAAAACAAAATTTAGATTCCGCAGACATAAACATCCAGCCTCTATTACAAACTGTTAAGCGTTGGATTTGTTTCAGGATGGTTTTGCTGTGGCTTCTGTCTCTCTCGTGTTCCCAGAACACAAACAGCACCACGCCACCGAGCAAAAGGTAGAAATAAATCTAACACTTGCTAAAGGAAGTGTTGCATGAGGAACGTCAGGTGAGCTTTCAAAAGTGACAGCAAAATTTCAAAGCGGGGGGCGAGGAGGGAGCATCTACAGTCAAAAAGGCAAACCCGTGCCGGGACATTTTCTTCTACAAAGATGTACAGATGAACAAATTAAAGACTAGAGAATGACAATGCGACTACAGATGTTTGCTCTCCCCGCATCTCTTTTTGCATAATCCTAGATAAGGAGAAGGTAGAGACCGAGTGCGATAAAAAGTCCAGGTTTTCAGAGAACAGTGCTTATTAGAGAAGCTTTGATCGTGCATCCTTTGATATTTCAGTGCTCATCAAGAATTCACTTTCAGCCATAAATATAGGTAGCTCAGAGAAGTGTTATGACACACACACTTACTCTCTCACAGCCACTTTAAGTTATCAAAAACATCACAAAATATGAAGGGAACTATGAGGGAGGGTCTAAAAGGGAATGAGGGAAAGAGAAAGACAGAGAGTTGGGTGGCAGGAGATTTTTTTTATTATTTTATGTTTATTATTTAGAACCAATAACTAATATATATATATATATATATATATATATATATATATACACAAACTGTTCACATACACCATTAAATAATATAATATATATATTTAATTATTTAATGGTGTGTGTGAACAGTTTGTGCATTTTAATCCATATGCAGACATTACATGAGTTCAAGAAAATAAGAAACATCTTTGATACCAAAAAAAAAAAAAATCAAGTATGTAGTAGCCTAGGGCAGTTTGAATGTGAATGATGGGACGAAGTCTATATCTATGACGTATGCAGTGACTTTTGATCTGACCCTGAGTATTGGTGTGTTTATGTAGATAGGTCATGACTAGAAGAATATATGCCCATATATGCACTGTCATATGCACACATTAAGTAAAACATAACAAAATCAAGTACAGAGATGTATGTTTTGTTTGTTTGTGTTTTATTTTAATTCACTCACATCTAATAGTGAACATCTTCTCTCTAGCTTTTCTCACAGAAGCCAGAACACACACACACAAAAACTACATATTGTACACATCCACATGTTTAGTAGAATTTTGTCCTCAAGATAAAAACAACAAACAGACCTCAACACAACAAGAAAAGACAGATATTCTCAGCTGAAGTAAAAGTTTCCTTAATTGGCCTTGTAATCCTATCGGTGTCAAAAACATAGCGATACCAAAAAACCCCTGTCCTCATTAAAAAGTACAACCCTGCTTTTGAGAGCTCACACACAGAATTGATTAGAAAGGTAACGCTGGGTGTGATATTCATTTCTTTCATTGTTCTACTGCCAGCTCAATGAGACAGGATTTTCTCCCTGCATCCCAATTACAGCATTGTAGATCAAGCAAGGTGTAAGATTAACTAGAGAAACCTGACTAACACAAAGAGAATTCCTAACTTAACAAGGTGTCATTCCTCATTGATAGAACCCCACGCCGTCTGTCCCAGAGTAATTATGAGAGCTGCATTTGAATGTAAATACATGCACACGGACCTCTAAAAACAGCAGTGCTGTATTTAAGATAGCTTTTCTCGCTAGTCTGGAAGCTATGGATTTCCCCCAATAAACTCAGTTACATATTATGGGTATGTCATTATTCTTCTCAGAAATAGAAAATGTCAGAGGTTTTATTGAGAGTGTATTGAAGTTTTAAAGTTTAAACCCAATTTGAAATTATAGCACTCACTTTGATTAAAGGAATCAGGAGTCTGATCAGAGGGAGTGTGTCAGGATCTCAAAGTTCGTCCGCTGAATACTTAAACGGAGCTTCTCTAGGAGGTGGGAAATGCACGGCAATGTCCATGCCAGCCATACATCCTCACCCCTTCTTATCTATATTCACCTTTGTAAGTTATATAAAGAGTAATTTTTCATATGTTTCAGTGCTAAACACACAAACTTCTTTTTGATATACTCTACCGTAGCCTATAGCTGAAACGACAAACAATTTTCAGCAAATCTTCCAAGTGCAAGGAAATGCAACAGCATGTGAATAAATACTTGATAGCCTGCTGAATATCTTCTGAATACTTTCATTGTTTTTTTATCCTGTTTCATCTCCAATTTCATATCAAAGATGACTTTTTTTGGGTGTGAGTATGACTATCTTCATTCACCTCTCTTTAGTCTCTAATGCTTATGCTTTTCATCATTGCTGGATATTTTATGCAATTAATCCCCGAAGCTATATTTGTGTAGAGAACACAGAGTGGAAAAGATGTACACACACACATGCGTGAGCACACTGTGGGAGAAGATTAATCTTTCTATTTCTGTATTCAGAAGCAGCTCATAAACTATTTAGACTTTTCAGCCCTAATGGAGATTCTGGAGGCACAGTGGGGCATCTTTTATACATCAATAAGACCAATTATCTGTTTAACTGAGAGAGGCCATGTTGCCAGATTTTGCCCTTCCCAACTGTTTACACTCATTCTTTTCTTCCTCAACACCAGAGGGCAGCCCTGGCACACTGACCCCCCTCCCCCTCCCCCTCCTCCTCCCCCTCCCCCTCCCCCTCCTCCAACACATACCCCAAGTGGGGTGGTGGGAAGGGGGGGTGAGTCTTTATACCCTAACCCCTCTGCTTGTGTGCCCTGGCAAGACTGGAATGGCAGCACTGCATAGCACAGCTGGTAGTATTATAAGACTAAGGCTGGGTGAGAACGCATCACATGCACACAGCAACAGTCAACTCTAGAGTCTCTCTGAAATATGGATTTAAGAGAGAAACAAAGATGATTAACATGTAATTGATATTTTTTGTACAAATGTATCACATATATAAAATGTCTATATAATAGACTCTATCTTGGCCAGGACTCCCTGGGAGAAGAGTTACTGTAACTCAATGGGACTTTTTCCTGCTAAAATAAAGGTTAAATAAAAATAATAATAATATTTTAAATTATATATATATATATATATATATTAGGGATGCCCTATATACTGCTATCATATCAGTTATTGGCTGATATTTGTATTTAATGTTTAGTTGTGCATTTTATTTTGCCCTGTTTTTAAATTTAGATTACCGTCAACTAGAGGTCACTTAAAGTTAATCTTTAAAAAACACTAATAATACTGCTAAATGTAATGAATAATGAATATCCATTTTTAATACTGTTTGACATTTGTGATGCCTAAATTCACTTATAGCATTTAAAATGATTGATTTAATTTTTTTTATGTTTGCCATTTATCAGTTGCTTTTTATCAAAAAATAATTATTATGAAAATAATTATCAAGTATTGGTCAGAACTTTATATTGGTGCATCCCTATCCCTAAGTTTTATCCAATATTTTAGATAATGAATTCAACAAACTCTTTGAAGGTTCTGAGTAATGATTTTAGAGAAACTAGCAAGAGACTGCAGGATGTCAAACATTGGCTGACCTACTCGTATGCTTCTCTTCCAGACAGGGGCTTGTCATGGTCCTTTTATCCATTGTAGCCATTCCAAGGCTTGCATTGCCTGTCCCGATCTCCCTCATCCCAAAAGCCAAAGCACAGCCATCCAGCTGAAGCTTTGCCCTGTCTCTTCTTTATTCCAGAATCCTGCCTCATCGCTCCACGGTTGACATGCCAACCTTCACCATCCCTGGCCATGTTCAAACTCTGTCTTCATGTGCTCTGTGTTCTAATCAGGTTCCAGAAGCACAGGCAGGTTTTTGAGCACATCAGGAGCTGTGTGTCTGTCCTGGCCCAAGCCTTTAGCCTTACATTCCCACAGTCCAAAGAATTGCTTCACAACATGGAGGATTCATACAGCCCAGGGCTTTATGTTTGTAACCCACACCAGCGTGACCATGGCTGGTCCATCAGCAGGCCTCATTAGCTCTATACCCAGAGAATGTGCAGCCTGCCTAGCTCCAGATGGGTCCAAGCCAAGCTTTTGCTGCCAACAATGGGCTGCCAAGCAGTTGTTCTGACAGTGGAAGATGGGAGGAAAAGAGGTTTGCCGGATTTGTATATTTCTAGCTGGTGTGACTTCAGTGTTATATGAACTGTGTGTTTTATGAAGAGGGGCACAGATGGATAGCAATATGGTGTTTATATAGTCAATGACCATCCAACTGCCAAAATAAGAGCCACTCAAAGGCATGTTTGGCTTGGGTTTAACATATTCATACATTTCAAACAACATTTCTTGACTGGAAGGCACCATAAGAGTGGTATAGGAATTCAAACAATGTGATAATTAAGAAAAACATGGTGTCTCAATCCTCAGTGGCATCGTATAATTACAGTGCGGAAAGTCTGTGTTGACGGATTCAACCTCACCACTTGCCACAACAACTTGACAATGCTGATTTCCTCATGTTGCTCCATGTTCAGGACAGATTAAATGTAGCTAAACATCAACTGTCGGACTCTTGAGAACCCTGTCTTTGTGTATGTGTGTAGCTTGGCATCCAAACTAGGAAAAGAGCAGGAAAGTACGCTCTTCAGTGCCAGTTCAAACTTAGACTAAACCGGCACAGCCACTTGGGGTTTTGGGTCAACCAGTGATGGTTTCTCTGCGGTGTTCTCCATAGGGGTGAATTAATGTGAGTTTTTTTTCTTTTTCTAAATAACATGCGACCGCAAGTAGGTATCACTCATGGCTGTCCTCTGGTTAGCAGCCCGAGAAAGCCACAAGCTGGCTGAAGCTGGTGGGGTGGATCAGTAGCCCGCTCTGACTGCATAGAGAGAGAATAACTGCTGCTGACACTTGCCGCTCCTGCTGGACAGATGATGTCATTTTATGGCCCCTTAAACATATGATCCTAAATGCCTTTTAAAGCCGGGGATGATCTCAGAGGCATTGTACATGCTTAACCTTTGAGTTATTCCTAATGTGTTTTATTATTTAACTGGGGCTCTAAAGTATTTTTGCTTTGGCCAATGAAAAGTCCTTCATATGGGGGAACGTGGAGCTGTGGTGAATTAAGCTTACATTGGGACATGTGTGGGTAAAGTCTGAAGGCCATAAAAATAGCATGATTAGACAGGCACTCACTCAGCACCTGCTCTTTATACTAGACAGTTACGGCATCATTGTACAGAGCACAGATGTCACAATGAAACCTGTGGACCCATTTTGCTTATTAACACATGAAACATGAGCAGAATGAATTTCTGCGTAAATCGTTCATAAATCCATTCACACATAAATTTTCCCTGTTGAATTGAAAGCTTCATTTTATGTAAGCATGGCTTTAAGCACGATTTACACAGAAATTTGTTATGCTCATGTTTTATGAATAAGGCCCATAGATTCTATCAACCATGACCGTAAGTATTCTACTCTTACATACAAAGAGATTTTGATAGAGTTTGGATGGGAAGCATGAATGGCTTTGTGTCCTCCGACCTAGTTTGGGTCTCTCCCAGCCCTTGTGGCTCCTCCAAACTTTGGCCAGAGAGTCAGCCGAAGCCCAGGACTCTCACAGCCTGCATGAGAGGCTGAGATTTGAGACTGAGTGAATGAGATCTGGCTACAGCTGAGATAATCCTCCCAAATCTGTTTTCTTCTATCACTATAGCACAGAATATTACTCTGGCAATAAGTGATTTTAATTGGTTGTCTCACATGACTCATGACATGATTCAGACAGGCGCGTGCCTTTGAGTAATTCCGCTCTCTGTATTGGCCATTTTGTCTACCTCACTGTTCAAATTAGAATGACTGTGCAGTAATGGTTTTGTAAGGGTGCCGGTTGGTAAATTGACGACCGGGGTCTTAGGGCTGCTGATTACAGTTACATGCAGAGTCACCGTCTGGCCTTTTGTTTAGTTTGCCTCCTCATTGTCTGGCTTAAGGATCAGGTATTCTGGACAGTGATAGTCTGGCCATCCACTAATTGGAGTGCCAGTCTCCTAAAAATGTTTTTGGATCGTTTGGTTAGAATTGTGGTCTTGCCCATGATTGTTTTGGATAGTTGCAATTCCAGCCAACTCCAGGACAGCTGCCTAGCTTTAGCGCTGCACCTTGGGAGTATGGCTCTTGAGTTTTCAGTCTTCAAAAGATTTCTATTGTCAGGAAGTTTTGGATCTTTGCACCACAAGAAGTTATTTCATTAATCTGTCTGGGACTAGTGTTTCGCTCTACGTCTTTCCATCCCCTTTAATAGTCAGGAAGCTCCATATAAAAGCACAAATCTTTAGTAATTCTTCAGTGTGTGTGTATATATATATATATATATATATATTTTTTTTTTTTTTTTTTCTACCATAAAGACTCGGGAGATAAAATGATGTAACAAAGCATCCATTTTTTGGCAGCCCAGCAAGCAATTATTTGCAAAGTTCTTTGGCGTAGGCCCCGTCCATAGATCGTAATCCGAGGATAGCGGATCAGCATCTCCTGCCTGAAGACGAAGGCAGGGGCGCAGCCGACCCTGTCATGAGGTGGAAGGTGAACCCAGGCGCAGACAGGATGCAGTGACACGAAGTTTATTATTAACAGAAAACAGAGAAAACAAAACTCACGAGGGGGCAAAACGTCTCGGTTACGGATGTAACCCTCGTTCCCTGAGTAGGGAACGGAGACGTTCCGTCGGATGACGACGAATGGGGGTTTCGCTTAGAAAGCCTATCCGCTTCGAGTAATACAAAACGAGCCAATGGCAAAGAAATGCCATGGGTCTGCAGAATTTGCATGGAGCAACTCCGCCCCACCTCGTGGGTATAAAGGGAGGAAGTTCCAGCGAAGCAGTATGTTTCCTCGCTGAGGAGCCAAGACTGAGCTCAGGCGATCCCCGCGGTACAGCGGAAAGTGGCAGGAAGACGTAACGTCTCCGTTCCCTACTCAGGGAACGAGGGTTACATCCGTAACCGAGACGTTCCCTTTCGTTGTCACTCCGAGTTCCGTCGGATGACGACGAATGGGGATACCAGTCTAATCACGCCACCTTCTCGGCTGTCTTCCAGTGCCCTGCGTAATCTGAGATCCCTGTCGTGGACAGCACGGACGAAAGACTCCTATTAGCACAGGAATACCAAGGTACACTGGGGAGCATATCCCAAGGTTTTTAAGGGAATATGCAATTACTGCCAACCCAGAGGGGGGGACTTAGAGAATACACATATGACCCGAGGGATGCATATGGGGAATCACTGGGGTGTCCAGCCGCAGGTGGAATATTTCAACCCCAGGGGTGGCAAGGTGGCTTGCCAAGGGAAAGACACACGCTCAGAGAGGCTTACAGTGGAAATACACATGTGGGGGTAGCTCAGAGGAGGTACCATGCACACGGGAGGTACCTAGCCGACGCGCAGGCAAAAGACACTGGCGCCAGCATCAGGAGTGCTGGAGGAACTCAGGGCTTTCGGGGAAGCTCACCTGAGGGGAATATCGCACGTATCCAGTCCGTGGAGTGGAATGGCGAACAAGCGAAGACACCTGAGCGGGTCCAGTACTAGCTAGTTGAAGTGAGTACATGAAAGGACACTGGCTCCACTCGGAGATTGTAGAATCTGGCGAATGTGTTGGGTGTCGCCCAGCCTGCAGCTCTGCAGATGTCTGTTAGCGAGGCGCCATGCGCTAGAGCCCAAGAGGACGCCACACTCCGGGTGGAGTGGGCAGTCACACCAAGGGGGCACGGTCGATCTTGCTGTTGGTAAGCCAACAGTCCCGAAAGGGAGTGGTAGGAACCTTGGGCACATATCCAGGCCGGGGTCTCAGGATCACGTGAGAGTAAGCCGGCCCGAATTCCAGGCACGCTTCGTCAACGGAAAATGCGTGCAGGTCCCCTACCCTCTTAATGGAGGCCAATGCAGTCAGAAGCGCTGTCTTCATTGACAGGAAATTAAGCTCAACCGACTGCAAAGGCTCGAAGGGAGCACTTCGCAGGGCAGTTAGCACCACTGCGAGGTCCCAAGAGGGTACGAGAGGAGGGCGAGGAGGATTCAGTCTCCTTGCTCCTCTCAGGAACCTGACAATCAGGTCGTGCTTCCCTACCGACTTACCTTCTATAAGATCATGCTGTGCGGCAATAGCGGCGACATAGACTTTGAGGGTGGAGGGAGACAGCCTTCGCTCCAACCCATCTTGAAGAAAGGAAAGCACGACACCAATCGAACATCTCCGGGGGACTTCTCGGTGAGAAGAACACCAGCTGACGAAGAGGTTCCACTTCAACGCGTAGAGGTGTCTCGTGGACGAAGCTCTAGCGGAGGTGATGGTAGCCACCACCGCTGGTGGTAGGGTACTCAAACCTGCCTCGTCCTGTCCAGGAGCCACACGTGGAGGTTCCAAAGATCGGGCTGAGGGTGCCATAGGGTGCCCCGTCCCTGAGAAAGGAGGTCCTTCCTCAGAGGAATCGGCCAAGGAGGTGCTGTCGCGAGGAGTACAAGTTCGGGGAACCAGGTCCTGGCGGGCCAGTATGGCGCGACCAAAATGACCTGCTCCTCGTCCTCCCTGACCTGCTCCACTGGGGGAAATGCATATTTGCGACCCCGCGGCCAGCTGTGCGCCAGAGCATCCGTGCCGAGCGTGCCCTCGGTCAGGGAATAAAACTGGGCGCAATGGGTCGAGTCGTGAGAGGCAAACAGATCTATCTGTGCGTCCCCGAACTGGTCCCAAATCAGCTGAACCGACTGGGGATGGAGTCGCCAATCTCCCGGGAGGGGCTGAAGCCGTGAGAGCTCGTCGGCTGCACAGTTCAGAGCTCCGGGGATATAAATGGCACGAAGCGACCTCGGATGCTTCTGACTCCATAGGAGGAGGTGGCGGGCGAGTTGCGACATACGGCGGGAGCGAAGACCACCCTGATGGTTGATGCACGCTACAGTCGCGGTATTGTCTGAACGGACTAGTACATGCTGGCCCCTGAGCACGGCTCGGAAGCGGCGCAGGGCAAGCTGTACCGCCAGAAACTCGAGGCAATTGACGTGCCATAAGCGGTGGGGTCCTGTCCAGGAGCCCGCGGCAGCACGTCCGTTGCACATGGCGCCCCAGCCCGTGGCAGAGGCATCTGTCGTTACAACAACATGCCGCGAAGCTCGTTCCAGAGGCACACCGGCCCGTAGAAAACTGAGGTTGCCCACCTTGGGACTCGGTCGCGAAGCCACAGCTGAAGCGGTCTCATATGAAGCAATCCGAGCAACGTTGCCGCGGCTGCAGATACATTATGCCCCAGGAGCCTCTGAAAAAGTTTCAGTGGAACCGCACTCTTGCCCTCGAACTGTCTCAGGCAAGTCAGCAGTGATTGTGCGCGCTCGCTCGTAAGCTGCGCGGACATGGCGACCGAGTCGATCTCCATACCGAGAAAAGAGATCCTCTGCACGGGGCAAAGTTTGCTCTTCTCCCAGTTGACCCGAAGGCCCAGACGGGCTACATGGCGGAGCACCAAGTCCCTGTGTTCGCAGAGGTGATCTTGAGAGTGAGCTAGAATCAGCCAGTCCTCGATATAGTTCAGGATGCGAACCCCGTGTTCCTGGAGGGGAACAAGGGCTGCCTCGACGACCTTCGTGAAGACGCGAGGAGACAGGGCTAGCCAAAAAAGGGAGAACTGCGTACTGATATCCCTGCCCCTCGAAAGCAAACCGAAGAAACGGTCTGTGTTGAGGGAGAATGAAGACATGAAAGTAGAGACTTGAACGGCAGCCTGTGAAGGGAGCGGTTCAGCACGCGCAGGTCCAGGATTGGCCGTAACCCACCAGTTTTCTTGGGGACAATGAAGTACGGGCTGTAGAAGCCGGACCTCATTTTGGCTGGAGGGACAGTCTCGATCGCACCCTTCGCCAGCAGGGTAGCAACCTCCGCTCTCATGATAGGGGCATTGCCACCGACCATAGTGGAGCGGACTCCCCTGAAGCGGGGAGGAGACTGCGCGAACTGAATCGCGTAGCCGAGCCTGACCGTTCGAGCGACCCAGCGGGACAGGTTGGGAAGCTCTTGCCAAGCTCCCAACGACTGTACCAGCGGGATCAAACGAACTACAGACTTCCCACCGGTGGTGCAGCGAGGCGGAATGACTGGCCCAGACGTGGACGGCATAGCGGCCCGGTGTGGGGGCACAGTCATTGACCGCGTCCTGACAGAGCAGACCAGGGAAGGATGAACGTTCCACGGGGGTCTGCTCTGCCAGGGGTCTGGCGTCAGAGGGGGATGAGAGCGGCACGGTCCGGGGACGGCGCGCACTGTCATCCGGCTCTGGGACAGAGGAGGACGAGGGGTGCACGGCCCGGGGAGCAAGGTCGGTGGCGGCGCGCAGCTCATTGAAGAGCCCTGGGTCTGTCCTATCCTCGTGCATGTCCCTGAGCATCTGGGCCTGGTAGACCTGCAGAATGGCCATGGCATGCAAAGAGGTGGCTGCCTGTCCCGACGCTCTGTAGGACTTCGCCACAAGCGTAGACGAGTACCTACAGGCTTTGGATGGATGCTTAGGCTCGCCACGAGAAGAAGCGCTCTGAGGACACAGTTGCATCACAACAGAGCGTTCAACCGGGGGAAGCCCAGTGTACCCACGGGCAGCCGCCTCATCGAGGGGAGGAAAGGCGGATGAGACCAACGAGCGGTCACAGGAAGAGCTGGGGGTCTTCCAGGACTTCGAGATCTCATCATGCACATCCGGGAAGAAAGGTATTGGGGTTTGACGCGGACGGGGGTCCGCGGCCTAACCCAAGTACCAATCATCCAACCGCGAGCGCTCGGGACAGGGTGGAGGGGTCCACTCTAACCCGATGCTCGCGGCGGCCCGGGCAAGCATGGCCGTCATCTCCGGATCCGACTCAGGCACAACCGTATGCACACCGGAAGGTGGCAGCTGCGCTGAGTCTTCACTTCCAGAAGATTCAGACCCACCTTGTGATGCTGCAATAGACATCGCGTCCTCCTCTGGAGCGCCAAAGGAAACCCGCGGGGCATCCGAAGATGGTCCCGCGGAAATCCCCTGAACAATCACGGGTTGCAACATTGGAGAGGGTGCGGCTGGGCACGGACTGATAGTCGGCGCTTTGTTCCAAACCGTCACCCTCAGATCACCCTGGCCACCAGCCGAAGTACCAGCTGTATTTCTAGAGCCAGTAGAACGGGGGATGGATGAGGGGACTCTCACTCTTGCGAGATCACCGAGTCTCGACCGTAATGTTGCGATGGTCATGTTCCTACAGAGAGAACATGAGTCATCCACGAGCACTGCTCTAGCGTGATCAATGCCCAAACACACTATGCAACGCTCGTGCCCATCAGAGTTGTCAACGAGTCTACCGCAACCAGAAGTGCACGGGCGATGCATCTTTAAAAAGACGTGCCACGTCCAAGCTCTGTTGTGAGAGGAAAGAAACTCTGACTGTGTTGAAGCGCCCGGGGAGACACACACTCGCTGTCAAACCACAGACAGATAAGCAGGAAGCGCGCGCTCGCCAGAGATTGCCATCACACCAACACCAGAGAATCTCGCTCGTCTTGTAGAACTGACAAATTTCAGGAATGGCTTGTGGAACGAAGGATGAACTTGGCTCCGAAGTGAAAACATACTGCTTTGCTGGAACTTCCTCCCTTTATACCCACGAGGTGGGGCGGAGTTGCTCCATGCAAATTCTGCAGACCCATGGCATTTTTTTGCCATTGGCTCGTTTTGTATTACTCGAAGCGGATAGGCTTTCTAAGCGAAACCCCCATTCGTCGTCATCCGACGGAACTCGGAGTGACAACGAAAGGGAACAAGACTAGAGGCAACAAGCAAGACAAAGACTAGATATTAAATAAAGACTAGATACTGACTGAAGACTAGAACAAAAGAAACAAACAGCTACACAAACTCACAATTCTTAATATAATATTCAGACAAAGTACTCACAGGACTCTCACAAAGAGTAACACGCAAAGTTTGACAATGTACCGACACAGGACAGCAAACACAAGAGGATTAAATAAGGAGACACTAATGACAAGAACAGGTGAAACTGACTAGACAATAATGACAAGACGAGGATAGGGGGCGGGGTTACGTAACAAGACAACACAAGCACATGGCCCAAACAACAGGCAATGCGCTTGTACACAAAACATGGTTCTGCCATGATCCTGCCACAAGCCTAGGAAAATCAAGAGCATAATGGCAGAATCATGACAGACCCCCGAGGGAAGTATAGACGGGACCATCCTGGTGGTGGTGGGGAGGGTGGAGGCTGTTGTCACGTCGGCATCTGCGAACTCAAACATGTGTAAGTACCGATCTTTTATACGATAAGAATAAGGACGTGATTGGATAACTTGAAGGTAACAAGTGACATGGTAATGAAGTCTTCCTGGCAGAACTTATGCTATAGCTTTCATATCTTGTCTCCATTATCTGGTACACTAAAGTTTGTTTAGTTTTTTAATCAATTTATTTTCCTGAGGTTAAAGGTGCAATAGGTGATCTGGGAAACGCTAACTTTAGCCTGCTAGCATTGAAAGTATGCGATCCCACCCTGCAAATCGCCGTCCAAAGCCACGCCGCCTCCAAAACACATGTACGCGCACAGACCAGAAGTCAGACGACTAGAGACAACGTTATTGGATTATATCATGTGTCTTTCACCAGTGAGAAAACTTTACAGTACAGTGAGTAACAGTACTAGTGTGCTAAAAAAAGCTAATCAATTTAATAATAAAAAAAAATTATAAATAAATGTATAAAGGAATGACTGTCCCTTTATCTATTTAAATTACATTTATTTAATAAATTACTGAAGAAAAAATAATCTCAAAAATGTATTTCTTATAAACCTTTCACGTGTGTTAATGTCACTGACTTTGCAACCCTTTCTTTTTTTGAGATAAAATAATAAACAAAATAATTAAAGTAAAATTTTATTTTATGATTAATAAAAATGTCAAGATTGTAAACATGTATAAATAACTTACTATCAGCTTTTTTGGGGGAAAAAATAAATAAAATGAACTGAATTCAAAACTGAATTGGGAATGTTCATCGACTAGTTGCATTAGAATGTTTTATTTGCACATATTCTGTTTTCCTTTAAAAGAAACCAAAAACCAAGAATGAGAGCAGAAGTAGGACAGCACACACAGTTTGGTGAGGACTGGTAAAAAGAGAGAGAAAAAATACAATAAAAATGCAGATTTTGTTGTTTCTCCACAACAAATGTCCTCAGAGCATTGGTTTGACATGATTTCACCTGATGCTTAGAGAGCCAGTTTAAGTGCTGGAATTCACTCGGGGGCTCATTACCAAAGCAATAGGCCTTAAATTATTTTTGCATTATTTGCATGACTTGGGTGAAGAAACTAACAGGAACGGAAGAGAAAGGCACATGCAGGGGTCTCTCATTCCATCGGGGACTCTGGAGTTCTGGAGGGAGGGAGGAGCCGCACCAGTCTCTCTCCCCAGGGGCACGCCTCCTAATATGGGTTCTCTTCCCCCTTAGTCACCCTTTGGCCCTGAGGGCCCAGTGGAGCCTGGACTAACTCTGGCACTTTTACAGCCTCATCATTACTGAGATCATAGACTGACACAACCACTAACGAGACGCTGTATAATCGCCGGAGAGAGATCCAGACACTCTGCCACTGTAGGCAGGCAGGACTGAGGGTGGAGAGCAGGCCTGCTATCAAAAGCAGTTTCCTTTCCAAATGATGACAGATAAACTCTGTGTTCAACTTAATTGAGGTGAGATGTACAAAAATGTATTTTAAAATCTTCCTGTATCTTTTGGTTTTGCGTAACAAAAGGTGACACAGTTAAATGTACACTCTGAGTCAACAGCGGCAACAGAAAAAACACATTTTTACAATATTAATTCAACATGTCTTGAGGGTGGAGTTCGTTGGCTGCGCCAAGTTACATGGGGAACAATTGAAGAGATGGAAGTAGTTTGGGATAAAAGTCTCATGAACAGCTGCTCGAGCAATGAAGATATAACAGCATGTGATATGCAGTCTCCTGACTTCCTCTGTGATTTCTGCAGATGCCAGTTCTCCGATTTCAAAAGGAATACCCAAATGGTGATATCACGTTAAATCAAGACAAAGCTAAGGCGTGACTTTTATATGTCGAATGCCACTTTCATCCACGTTTGAGATATTTTGATCTTGACTAAAATCAAGAATGTAAAGAACTGGGGAATACATGTCATCGTACAGAAAATGATAGCACAGACAGATGGCGCTCATTCGGCCTTTGTTGAAGGGAAAGAATGGCTTTAAATGAGATCATCTTCCATCTTGAGTCCATCCTTTGTCATTTTATTTTTATTTTTTTGATTGCAAGCAAAAATAATGGAGAGATCACAGAATATGACTGCAATGTGACATCATATTCCCTTCTTTCATAGACATCATTCAAAGCCTTGACAAGATGATTGGTATAATTAGCATAAGTAGCTAGTAGTACAAGTCCAACAATATGGTGAGTTTGTTTTTTCCTTTTTGTGCACTCATGTTTTACATTTTGGCCTATCCATGTGTATGCAGTTGTTGAGTCTTTCACATTCCTTCAAATACATGGCTGTTGTCACTGTATTAAAGCCAAAGCAAATTATTCAAATATTGTCTGAAAATGAATGTTTTAAAACTGCTCATGTTTTTTTTTTTATACAAACTTTTTCATTCAAATGTAACATTTAATTGATATTTAACTTAACACAATTAAGTGGTATAGAATATGTTTCTTTTCACTCACATGTTCTGCAGACTACCTAGCACCCCCATAGGAGTTATAGTGAAAATTCAGAAAAGCATAAAATATAAATTATAGCAAGTGCCTTTTTTATGGTTAAATCTTATAAATCTAATGTAATTAGTGATGTAGCCTGGGGTCATTGTGTGGTTTGACATCCAGCATCACACACCCTTACTCAAGTGACCCACTAAGTCAGTTTCCAAGAAGCTTTTTAAAAGAATGATTTACTTTTGATTCACGGCCTTATAAATCCTCATCATTCAACAGCCTCTGTTGTAACACTGAATCTGGTTGTCTTTTCATTCCCCTTTTGCTTCCCAATGGGTTGTAGGCTATGTGGAAAAGAACTGAACAACCACTTCTCTGCAGCCTATACTTCGGTGGTGCACACTGTCCACTTTCCCCTAGACTACAGTCAGTTTTTTGGCTCCTCATAGCATTGGATCAATGGATCTTTTCATCTGCTATCAATGTTAATGCTTTCGACAGCAAGGCTGGTCAGTGCAGTGATGTCTGAGGATAAAATCCTCCTCCTCTGACCTAGGCCTTAACTTTACCCCAACAGTGATGATTTGTTTTTCCCAGATGTTTTATTAGATAGAATATTATTTTTGCCATATTTTTTATGGAATTATTTTATGCATTTTTCCAGGTTCATGTGGACGAATCTTGTTTTTCATTATTATTTTGCACTGTGCTTCATTACGACTCACACCCTGTCAAAATAACGTGTAGAAGTTCCGTTCTTATTTGGAGTAATAACTCTGAAACCTAATAGATAGAAAGTGAGAGGAAAAGAGAAAGAAAATGCAGCAAAAAAGGGACACCAAGCAAGACAGAGATATGGGTAGGGTGGTATCAGATAAAGGGAAGCTGGGAGAGGAAGTGCGAGAGCTTCAGTACTTTGGCTTGTCTTCCTTTATCGCGTGAGGATCTGAGTGGTGGAAAAGAGGGGAGGAAGAATCACTGCGCCACAGACAGAATAAATAAGAGGCTTCTCTTGAAAGCTCTCACTTGATCTCATCGCTGTGTTAGTTCACTGGCTCCTCAGCATGGCCGCCGGTGTGCTGAGGAGAGAGAGAGAGAGAGAGAGAGAGAGAGAGAGAGAGAGAGAGAGAGGTCTTTGAAGGGGAATGTGGGTGTGAGTATGGGCTCCAGCATTGTTCCAGACCCTCCCAGGGATGCCTACCACCCTAACTCCCGCTGTCACTGCTCGATAAGGGGAAAGGAGGGGGAAGGGAGGTCTAGTACCCGGCAATCTGTCAAACAGAGGGTTTTCATAAAGGTGAGCGTGAAGGCAGGGAGGGGAGGATGAGAGAGAGAGAGATCGAATGGAACTGTGACAGGGAGATGAAGATGAGACTTGACAGTTCTCTCTGGGTTTCTGTGATTAATTGGGATCAGGTCACCTCTCCAGTGTCTGGACAGTAATCATATGCAGTTTCATATGGCGATTTACATAGACACCCTCTGTCTCCCTCACTGGGGGGAATCTTGTGAAACACACAATGCTCTGTAGCTCGCTTGTCACCTTATTTATATTAGCGCTATGAATGTGACGAACGCAACCCGAAATAAAAACGCCAGATTCTCCGTGCTTAATTTGTATGCTGTGTTGTTGTGGAATTTTTTATTTAAGGCCGTATTTGGATAGTAATCTTAAATAATACATCCGCTTTATTTATTTATTTATTTATTTACTTTCCCAGACTCGGCTTGGATGTGCAAGGTAGTGCAGGATATCTTTTGCAAGTACTGCTGCTTAGAAGGTGGTTGTCATCGCTGCTCTAACTTTCCTTTTCACAAACTCTGTCTCAAAGCAAAAGGCCTTTCAGAAGCCTAGATGGGTACCTAGACAATGGAGGTGCAGGTAGTGAGAAAAGACACAGATGGTGAATAATTTATGGCAGAGAAAATCTAAAGGAAAGCATGTGAAGCAAGAGAGTGTAGACAGTGGTGACATATCAAGCAACAATAAAGACATAGACAGAGAAGAGGAGAGAAGACACCGGCGAAAAAAAAACCCACTTCAGAGTTTGTTGCTGTCGAAAGGCATGGCCACTTTTTTAAGTTGTGATTCTGTAAGTTGTTTACGAGACGCCGCACAGCCCTAACAGGTAGAAGTTCTGCTATGAATCAACTTTTCTTTTTTTCTTTTTTGATACCAGGCTTTGGCTTGTACAGACACATGTATAGCCGTGCAGAGCAAGACTTGACATTGCTGTATTTTAAAGGAGAGAAGATGGAGCTGCATTAAGCATGCATTGGCTCCAGATCCTGTCTCCTCACTTAAAAAAAAAAAACCTCTTGTTTATACACAAAACTTTTCAAATGATGAAGTTCCCGATGCGGTGCGCTCAATCCCAAGAGGAATATGTTCTCAGGGAGCAGTGTTGCATTAAACTTTTTTAGTGTTGGAAGATTTTTTCCCCATCTTAATTATTTTAATACATACATCATAAAAACACTTTTACAGTTTTAAAAATGTAAATAAAGACAAGTCCATTTTAAATGATAAGAAATTAATAATTCATAAAAAGAAAAATAATTATTTCGGGTTCAATACAAGTTAAGATCAAAGGACCACTTTTGTGACAATGTTAATTTTTGCAAAAATTCATTCAAACTCGTACTTCCTTTTCTTAAAAAAAAAAAAGGGAGCAAAATCCTGGGTTACAGTGAGGCACTTACAAATTAAATGAATGGGTCAAAACAGAACCGTTAAAATACTCACTTTTTCAATAGTAGAGCTCCAACACTTAAACCACGTGTGCTAACATGATTTTAGAGTGTAAAAATCACTCTTCTGTGTATAATTATATCCAATTGTATGACTTTGTTGCCATGACAACATTACATGACAACAGAAAAATATCAAATAATAAAAAAATACAAAAAAATGTTTTTATAAGATCATAAGCTTCACATTTCTGCTTCTAAATTCCCCAGACATTGGCCCTATTTACTTCCATTGCAAGTGACTCACCATAACCTTGATTTTTGCATTTTGTTAAAAAAGGAGGGACTTATATATAGTATATGTAAATCTATATAATTTTTTGTAATCACCATTATTCCGCAAATGCTCTCAATTGAGCTCAACTTGTCTCAAACCTGGACAACCCTTTTAAGAAATCAGCCATAGTAGGTAGGAAAAAAGCTGAGTGTGACTTTTCATTTGCAATGACCAGGTGTCACCCGTGCTGCAGAAGCCAAAGTGTTCATGTTGGTGCTCAGATCAGTAACAGCATGTCATTACGGGGGTTGCACAGCGGGCAGAACAGGTGAACCAGACGTACGTCTGACACTCAGGCCCCAGAGATCCCGTCCCACAGACAGCTGCCCAGACGGCCGGCAAGTCCCCGACCTGCCAGTCCGGTTCCATCGCCGATTCTGGTGACGGCTGTGACACGCGAGAAAAGTGTCCGTGCCGAAATCCGTCACTTCCTTGCTACTTTCATCCCCCGCGCACTTCAAAACGTGACATGTGTCATCTGTAAGAAGCTTAGAGATGCTGAAATTCCCCCCCATCTGACGCTTTGATGGTGATTCTGCCCAAGGCGTTTGTCATACATAACTTAGCCTGTAACAATGAGGAACGGAGTCTGGTTGAAGGATGGGGATAAAAAAAGTGTGTAAGAATGCATATATTGTAAAATCCCTACTATCACCATGGGGCAGGAAATCAAAGTATGCAGTGCGAGAGTGGAAGCGTGTATCACAGGCTTGTCATCGTTCCTCTTGTTCGCCAGTGATTTCTGTGGCTGCCTCTGGTCTTACGGTAGAACGTGGCTGTCAAAGACTGTCGGGGCATCTGTGTCCCAATTTTACTGCAGCAAATCTTTCAATCCCATTGATACCTGATGTACTACACAGCAGGCAACCACTGTGTCAGGGACAGTCTGCTTATGGATGGATGAAATGCTATTACATTGGCTGATGTCTTTCCATATGTAATGCTGGATTAGAGTAATATGCCAGTTCATGTTTTAGGCCTTTAGATGTTAAATTAACAGTAAGAAGTTACAAATTGTGACTATAACCTAAATATGGAATACAAGCCTGCGGCAGAAGAGCAAATATGACTATGTTCTTGGCAGAAGATGCCTATGTTTGTGGTTCAGCTAATGTGTCCCTCTTTGGTTTGGATGCCTGCACTTCACCCATTTTCAATCTCTCTGTGTGTGTTTTGTGCTTTGACTGTTAACCTTTGGATAAACCAGTCCCCGAGCTAACATCTGTGTGATTGGGATGGCTGAATTCCGGAGAGCTGAGGACAGAACTGCTCCTGTCTCTCCATATTAAGACTGCCTCTATGAATGTTTCAATTAAAGGGCCTTTTAAGTTTGCTTCCACAAATATGCATGTATCCAATTAACACTGGTAGCCCACATGACCTCATCTGCAAACGATTTGTCTTTTCCTTCACAGTTTTCTATATTAAGTCACTTCTCAAAATGTCTCTATCCAGTTCTATAATGAGTGAATTTGAAATCACACTGGAACACACTGTTCTTGTAGTTGCATACACACAGAAAATCGATTATCGTGCCAGCTGAGTATTTTTAAATTTCTCATATTCATTTGTTCAGTGACTTTGTGGCATAGGTGCAACACATTACTATGCTGAGTATAAAGTATATAAGCCTAATATTTATCAAAAAACAAGGCAGCATTTTGGGTTCCCCAAATAACCTTTCATGGAACAATTACTAAAATAACCATATTTCTGTAATCTGAAGAACTTTTCTCCCACTATTTTGTGCGATGTAAATTGCGATGTAAAATTTTGTGCGATTCTAAGTACAGTAGCATCATTGCCAATAATTAGCAAATATTTTACAAAATATGTCCCTGAAAACTAATTTTTTTACTCAGGACAATCTCTTTCTTCTCCCTGTCTAATGCACCCTACCTCTATTAATTTTATTTTCTTCTGCACCACTCACTCTTTCATTAATAAATCAATGTCATATGATTAGAGGTATCCCGAGGTATCCCATTTGAGAGAGAGAGAGAGAGAGAGAGAGAGAGAGAGAGAGAGAGAGAGAGAGAGAGAGAGAGAGAGAGAGAGAGAGAGAATTTGAATTTTAACACACCTTTTATTACAAATAACCTAATACATTCAGTACCTACAAGAGTACAAAAAACCATACACATTCACTATATCAAATATCCAAATAAATACACATAAAAAAACTAAAACTAAAAAACAAACAAAAAAACAAATCATTCCAAAATATGTGCAAACTGTAAACTCTCATTAATTATTTCACACAGAGCCCCCTTATAACACCAAATCAATTCAAAAGACATAAGATCCCCTATAGCCTTATAAAACCGAAAATCAATTAAAATTCTGGATTTTACTAGGTTAAAAAACACACTCTGCAAATTAACACTTGAATTGCGTTCTATTCTTATCTTTCTAGTGTCATATATCGCCTTCTTCGCTTGACCCAGTAAAAAATTCAATAATTGACAACAAAATCGACATCTCCGGATATATTTAAAACCACAAATAAACATTTCCAAAGAAAAATTCTCATCAAAACGAACAAATAAACTCTTTCAAACCTGAAACAATGGTAAAAGCCTGTTACAATGCACAAAAGCATGAAATATGTTCTCCTTCTGAAAACAAAAATAATTCTGAAGAATTCTGAAATCTGAAGAAAAAAATGATTTTTAAAAGCAACCATGACCAACATTAAAGTTTTTTCTATCTTTAGGAGATCCAAATTTCATTCTAAGTGCTGTCACATTTTCAATTCACATTTGATCAAGTGGTGTAATAAACAAAAACAGCTCTCTAATTCAAAGATTTTCTGGTAACTGTCAAACAGTTTCACTCACGCAGATGACAGGGAATTCCAAATGGAAATGGAAACAAGGGTTTGTATTATCATAGTGCTATCCAATTGAGGAATTCAAGCACCCTTGAATGACAGCTCTCCCACTGAGTTCACTCTCTCCATGTTGAGCTGCTCCGTCCAAACGTCACTTTCCCAAACAGCTAATCAAGTTCACGGGGAGTCCAGGAGAAGGCTCAGAAACGCTCACTTCAAACCCACAGGCCAGCTCACTGATGAAAGAAAAGACATCCACAGCACACACTCTAATTTAAGTTGCAGGAATGATGACAGATCCATCAGTCAAACACATCCGTCTACAGAGAGAAAGAGATGGAAAGAAAGCATAAAAAGAATGATATACTGAATTAGAGGAAATGTGCAACTTTTTTGTGTGTTCTACTATTTGATCTTGAGAAAAACACTTTTTTTTCATGCAGAAGCACCTCATGTAAAAGCATGTGCAGAGTTCACAATTCTAAATTAAAAAAATAAATCCCATGAAGATCAGGCTATCATATTTTATATCGTATTATAGGGGTAACGTAATAGCTAAGGACATTGCATATTTCTCAACTATTAGGGTTTGCCAAACCAACCAGCCAAACCAACCAACCAAACCAACAAATGCCACCATGTTTTTGCCAAAGCTGTTGGGTGAATAAATAAATACACCAAAACCACACTAGCAATAATTCAGATACCTTTATATTAAAGGTACATTTTTTAAATCAATCTTTAATATTGTTTAACTTAGCATAACTTAATGTGTATATATATATATATATATATATATATATATACATAGCCTATACATATATATATATATATATATATATATATATATATACATAGCCTATATATATATATATATATATATATATATATATATATATATATATATATATATATATATATATATATATATATACATATATATATTGTTCTAATTTTAAACAAACCACTTTTAGAGAAATCAAACATTTCGACATGATCTTGACAAAAATAATAAAACGTGCCCAATGTGAGCTTCCGTATGCCATTATTTTGAAATCCGGTCTGTAGCCACTTTGAATTTGAAGTCGCAGTGCTACTTGGAAGCGGTTCTTGCTCGCAAATTAATCAGATCCGTAAATTTCCGCACGGATTTCTTCCAGTTTCAGCTCTATACCCGGTTGGACTCCAGTTGAAACGCTGTACATTCATTAACCTCTGATTCTATAAATCTCTAGGCACATGAATCTGAATTCGGGACTGGATAACGCGGCTTAGAGGAAACATTGGTGAGACTGTTACAGATGACCCATCACAAAATAGGCTATATGTACAAAAGTGAACAAAAATGCCATATTAAACATGTTTTTTGTTTTTTTTTATATCACCATATAGGCTCAAGAATGTGCAATTATAAACGTGACCTAGAAGTTAAAAAGAACAATTGTATTGCCTTTGTGTCAGTTACAAGGTGGAGCCTCAGATAGAACTTACTGGGCCAAATTTCCTATTCGAATGAGTCATAATAATGTCATATATATTATGTCATAACATTGTCATATATATGGTACAGCCAGTACAGCTGTCACGACTATTAAGCTAAGGGTAACTAGGCTATCTTAGTAGCGTTTTACTACATTTACCTGGCTGCATAGTCTGTAGTACTGTATACTTATTTTTGCATAGTTCCTGGCACAATACTTCGACCTCCCGAGCACTTTTACCAGAGTGGTTCATTTTGACGTTTGCTGTAGGCCTACATAACCAGCTCCATATATGCCTTTTTAATTAAGTAATTTGCTCATTAACTTGACAATTTTTTTAAATAGTCCGTCATTTTTTTTGTGATTTTGACCTAACTGTGGTTCCCTTTCAAGGGAACGAGACGCTGCGTTTGAGACGCGGTGGGAACGCTCTGCGTGATTACGTCGTGAAGCACATGTAAAATCAGTCCAATGGAAGCCCGAAACGTCATAGGCGGGTGACGTCATAGACCAGGAAACTATAAAGCACCCCTGAATTCAGACCGCGCCAGCTTCTGTACCTTCAGCAAGCGCTCTCTGTGAAATCTGTCCTTGTCTATTTATTGTTGTTTGTCAAAGCCCAATATATATCACTATCTATCATTATGGCGAGCAAGCAAGATTATAGACGTTGTGTTGTTCCCTGCCCTCGTTACATCACGGGTGGGGACACACATAAGCTTTTTGTTGCTGTTTGGGAGTGGAGCATGCCAACAGTCAGTTCTCGAGGGAGCTGACTGTGAGCATTGCGAGAAGCTGTCCGTGAGGACGCTCCGCTCCCGCCGGGCGTTCTTCGAGGAGGACGGTTCGGTTCGCGTTCCCCGCGCGGGTCTCTCTGTTGCCGAGGCACGGAGACGACTCGCATAATTTTCTGGGTTCGCAAACGGATCTGACAGCGGGGGTTGGGACGGGCTCCGCCCTATCTCAGCTTTCACATGCCAGATCTAGTGTGCAGCGATTTCCATCGTTAGTGTTTTGTTTTAAAAAGAAAGATAACAAAACAAATACAAATATTAAGAAGAAGGCAGATGTTTGAGTTTTCAATGAATAAATAAATAGTCAGCTCATAACTCTGCTGAATAAAGAGGAGCTTTTTTAAAAAAAAAAAGGAGGTTTTATAGTGCTGTTGCCAGTTAAATATTTACTGGCCAGCTGAACATTATGAGATTGAAAATAAAGAAGAGTTTGTTAGATGAAATGTATCTTAAAACAGGAAAACTCTGTATCTCAGCCTCCTCGTCGGGGACTGCGGTTTTTTCCCTATCTCCACACTGAGGTGTCGGGATCGTGGAATAAACCGGTTTGTATTGTATGTGTTTAATCCCCAGATGTCTAACTATAGTCATTTTTGGGTATTTAGTATCATAGTATGACAGTGCCTCGGGTTAAAGAGACGCTTGCGAGCTTTCTCTCTCCCGAGTCGGCGTCATCGTTATTAACCCCGACGTTACCCACCAGCCATCTTAAATAATGAATACATTTTTTATAAGGCAGCGCTGGTGGGTAAAGTATATAAGGACATGGATGAATGTGAGGGGCGACTCTCTGAGGAGGGTCGCAGCGCTGCCAGTTCGGTTGTTTCCTGCTGGTGGCCACAGAGTGATATATGTATGTATATATATATATATATATATATATATATATATATATATATATATATATATATATATATATATATATATATATATATATATATATATATATATATATATAAGTTTTCTGATATAAAGATAAAGGAAAATAAAGATATAATTATGTCTGTTCTTCTGGACGCTCCGCTTTCAAGAAAACTGAGATATAAACCATTCAGCGGTGTTCCAGAGGTTTCTTCCTCACCAATCTAATGTTCCTGAGACTGCTGGGCGGGAGCAGTCTCGGCCTATTAAGCTCCTCTCAGCACAAAGTGCAAAACAGAGCGTCGCCATTCGGGCTCCTCCGCAATTGAGGGGTACTTGGGTGGCGGTCGCAGTCTAGCTAGTTAGAGACATGCAAGATCTGAGGACTGTTTTATCTCTAAAATAGCTTGGACAAAGAAGAAGCCCTGACGCCGAGGCGATCAGGCTTCTAAGGGTGGTCCCCTCTGGGGTAGGGACGGTTTTGAGAAATCGTTTCTCCTCAGCGCCCTTTGGGGTGCGACTCTCTGAGGAGGGTCGCAGCACTGCCAGTTCGGTTTCCCTGCCAGTTCGCCGTTCAGGGCACCGAGGTGTCAGCGTCCCCATACGATCCTCCGAGGAGGATCGTAGAACGGTCAGTTCGGTTGTTCCCTGCCGGTTCGCCGCTTCAGGGCACCGTAGTGACTGTTCAACCAAGGGACGGTTTTGAGAAATCGTTTTTCCTCTGCGCCCTCTGGGGTGCAACTCTCTGAGGAGGGTTTGCAGCGCTGCCAGTTCGGTTGTTCCCTGCCGGTTTCGCCGTTCAGGGCACCGAGGTGTCAGCGTCCCCATGCGATCCTCCAAGGAGGGTCGTAGAATGGTCAGTTTGGTTGTTCCCTGCCGGTTCGCCGCTTCAGGGCGCCGTAGTGACTGTTTCAAACAAATCCAGAGGCCAGTCTTGAGAGACTGGTTCCCCTAGTAGAATTTCTGGCAGCGTGGAAACTACTGCCACATATTTCTCAGTGGGTCCTGCACACTATAGAAAAAGGTTTCAGAATTCAGTTCGGTTCTCGTTCGTACAGATTTCTAGGGGGTCCCTCCTCTCATTGGTGGACCCCGAGCAGGCTTTGGTTATGGAGCAGGAAGTACTGTCACTTCTGCAAAAGGAGCTGTAGAAGGGGTTCCTCCTCCCAGCAGACAGCCATTACTTCATTGTTTCCGAAAGAGGATGAGGGAGGTTCCCGAGGTTTGCTTTCGGGGGCGAAGCATACCATTATCGGGTTCTTCCATTCGGCCTAGGTTTTTTTACCCCACACCTTTACAGTATGCGTGGATGCAGCTCTGGCTCTTCTGAGACTCCAGGCATTCGCGTATTATACTACATCAATGATTGGTTGATCCTGACCCAATCTGAGTTTATGGCAGTTCAGCATCGAGATGTCGTTCTGTCTCATTAAGGATGTTGGGGTTGCCTCTCAACGCCAAGAAGAGTGTGCTCTGAGGACCACTTTTCTAGGTGTAGCAATTCTCGTATTGGGGTATATCTAGGCCAGTCACTCACTGTGAAACAGTTTCAGACTGGTGGGTCTCATGGCATCTGCGTCCAACGTAATTACTTTTGGCCTTCTGCACATGAGACCCCTGCAGTGGTGGCTCGGGACCAAGGGGTTTTCTCCGAGGGGAAATATGTTTTCGCATGATCAAGGTCACGGCGGCTATGCCTTCGTGCCTCGGTCATGTGGAAGAACCTTGGTTCCTCGCCCAGGCCCAGTGTTTGGGGCTTCTTGTCGACGCATATTGCTATCGACGGATGCTTCCCTCACAAGTGGGGGCGATCATGAGTGGGCGCTCGCAGATGGTGGACAACACACTGATGGTCTCGTATATCAGAGCAGATATCCTGTTGAGGCAGGGGCTGAGGCCCAGGGATTGGAGACTTCACCCCGAGGTGGTGGAGCTTCTTAGGGAGAACTTTGGTCAAACTAAAGTCAAGTCGACCTTTCACATCGTTTGTACAAAGCATTGCTCTTTTTGGTTCTCCCTCACGCATACAGCTCCGCTTGGACTGGATGTGATGTATTAGGTGTGGTTGACGCTACACCAGTACGCATTTCCTGATATCTTTGCTCCCCGGAGTTCACCCTCTTTTGGAGTTTGGATACTGTGGGCTCGGCCTCTGAGGGGGCCCGGCTCATAGAATCCGGTCTCTCTCTGAGGTCGTTGAGGCCATTCTCCAATCCAGAGCTCCTTCCACGAGAAAACTATATGCATTGAAATGGAAATTATTCTCCACCTGATGTGGTGAACGTCATTTAGATCCTGTTACCTGCCCTGTTGGTTCAGTTCTTGATTTCTTGCAAGACCGTTTCTCTGCTAGGTTATCTCCTTCTACCCTAGAGGTTTACGTGGTGGCTATATCTGCCTACCACACCCCTCGGGGGGGGGGGGGGGGGGGGGGGGGGGGGGGGGGGGGGGGGGGTACTTCTATCGGGAGAGATCCTGTTTTTACTCGTTTTCTCTGTGGTACACTGAGGTTGAGACCTGCATTGCACTCTAGAGCACCGGCTTGGGATTTGGCCATTGATCTTGAGGGTCTGGCTTTGGCTACCTTCGAGCCCATTGAAGAGGTTTCAGAGAAATTCCTCTCTAAAAACTTTATTTCTCCTTTCTATTTCGTCTATCAAGAGATTTGGAGATTTGCATGCCCTGTCGGTTGCTGCGCCATGTCTGGAATTTGCACCTGGTATGGTGAAGCCATTTCTCTTCCCTAGACCAGGTTATATTCCTAAGGTCCCAGTTAATGTTGGGGGCCTTATAGTGCTGCAGGCATTTTATCCTCCACCTTTTAATACCCCAGATCAGGAACAACTGAACCTGTTATGTCCAGTTCGGGCATTAGATGCCTACGTTCACAGGGCTCCCCTGTGGCGTAAGTCTGAACAATTGTTTGTCTGCTTTGGGTCACTCAAGAGAGGGTGCCCTGCATCTAAACAGGTAATGAGCAAATGGATAGTTGAGGCTATATCATTGGCTTATGAAGCAGCCGGTCAGCCTTCACCTATGGCTGTACGGGCCCATTCTACAAGGAGTATGGCGGCCTCTACGGCCTTAATTTCGGGTGTTTCCCTTCTTGATATCTGTAATGCGGCAGGTTGGTCCTCTCCACATACATTTGTCAGGTTTTATGACCTTGACCTCTCCACTCCAGGGGCAAGGTTGCTTGCTTCTTAGTGTGCGCAAGGACTTCACACAGAACGGGCATTTGTCACTATGGCGTAGTGGGTATGGGGTTCCCACCGCGTCTCAAACGCAGCTCGAAGTTCCCTTGAAAGGGAACGTCTCAGGTTACGTATGTAACCCTGGTTCCCTGAGAGGGAACGAGACGCTGCGTTTACCTGCCATACTTCCTGCATGCCCTGATCGACTTGCTTCAGGTTTTTTCAGAAGCTGGCGCGGTCTGAATTCAGGGGTGCTTTATAGTTTCCTGGTCTATGACGTCACCCGCCTATGACGTTTCGGGCTTCCATTGGACTGATTTTACATGTGCTTCACGACGTAATCACGCAGAGCGTTCCCACCGCGTCTCAAACGCAGCGTCTCGTTCCCTCTCAGGGAACCAGGGTTACATACGTAACCTGAGACGATTTTTTAGAGACATCTCACACAGAAAATGCACAATATAATCTTTCTTTGCCAGTGGTGGAAAGAGTACTGAAAAAGCATACTCAAGTAAAAGTACTGTTACTTGTCAAAAAATGTAGTGAGAGTAGAGTAAAAGTACCGGTCCTAAAAACTACTCAAAGTTGGAGTAAAAAGTAGCCCTTTTAAAAGTACTCAAGAGTAGTGAGTAGTGAGTATTATGCTATGAATGTTAGTTCACCTTATACCCTGCAAATTGAAAATGTAGCTTACTCTTTTATCACAGATTCATAGAAAAAAAGAAACAGTATTTCAATATTTCTCCAACAGTTTTATTTTTGACTGCTAGCAATAAAAATACAGCGTTTCCCCTACCATTGTTTTGGACGACCCCCGCCCCCCCTAAAATGCTGACAAAATCCAGTCATAAAAAAGGAATTTATAACTCGGACTTTCACGGAATTTGTAAATTTTCTGAGGAATAAATAGAAAGCAGTTCAGTACACTTGAAATCAAATCGCGATATAGTGTGCATGTGTGTGAATATTAAACCACAAAGACAATTTAAATACGAATCCTGCATGTTCTGTGTGAATGAATGGTGCAGCCGACGCGCAGTTTCATTTACCACACACACACACACACATACACACACACACACTGAAGCACGTGTGAGGTGTGACGCTTGCGCTGTTTTTTTGCCTATATGAAGACACAAATGCATGAACTTCCTCCAGGCTCAAGATCCACTCCGAAAGTCACTTCGTGAACAAAATAAATTGGCGCCAGGTGTCTCGAAGTCTGTTGATGCTGGTTTGATGCAAAGTTTTCCCGCGCGCGATTTGATTTGACGGGAATCACGCATGGAGTCACATGATGACTTATTATAAAAATAAATATTAATATAAATGTAGCGACGGCAGGTTCAGGGAAAATAGCGCAGTAAAAGTACCGATACAGCACTTAAAATGTACTCAAGTAAAAGTAAAAGTACACTGTTTTTAAACTACTTAAAATAGTACAATTCCTAAAAAAAAACTACTCAATTACAGTAACGAGAGTATTTGTAATTCGTTACTTTACACCACTGTTCTTTGCTTTCAGTTTAGTAAGGCTTGTATTTTGTGATATACTTTTTTCAGTTCATCCTTAAAGCCACACTGTGGAACTTTTGGCCACTAGTGGCGCTCGACCTGTAATTTTCCCCTAGAGGCCACAAGCGCCACTGTCGCAAAAGTCAACAAACAGTTAACTGGTCAGCCTCCCGTGTCTTTAGATTATGTGTGTGCAGACAGTAGTTGACTTGTTGGTTGAAGAAAGATAATCGATTCACTATTGAACAAAATAATTATATAAATATAAGATTATTAATATAAATTATATAAAGAAAATAAATTGAACAAAAGTACACAGAAAACAATGTGTGATCAGGTAAGTCGAATAGACAAGGGTTGCCCAATTCTCCTCCTGCCGATCGTCTGTCCTGCACAGTTCATCTCCAACCCTAATCAAACACACCTGAAGCAAACAATTAACGTCTTCAAGATCTCTTTAAAATTAAAGTCAGGTGTGTTTGATCAGGGTTGGAGATGAAATCGCGTAGTCGAGAAATCATGTAACAAAACTGATGTAACTCACAACATACTGCCGTTATGCAGTATGTTGTGACTTATCACTTATAGCATCCTACTAGCTACCAGATTGATAATTCGCTGCTCTACTAGCATTCCTTGATACATGAAGTTAAATGGAGGACAAGATAGATTCCCAATGTTGATCCTCGTCCTGGCTTTTAGTTTATCACTCTCCCTTTTTCTTTTTTTTGTGTCCTCTTACAAAATCTTTACCTTCTTCCGAGTAACTGTTGGTTCAGCCATGACGACAACATACAGACGGCAATCAAACGCGAGTTGAGCTCTCACGTTAGAATTTGGGGAAGTGACGTATGCCGTAAACCGGTCGAATTTTGTAGTTCTTTTTGTGCTCGGGTTCCTACCCGCAACCCGAAGTTACATAGTGCTAGTAAAAGCGATACAGACTCCTTCTGGCTACGGCAGACGTGTCATTCAACCTATTGTAAGTCGATGTACCATCTCAATGGGTTTTGGATATATATTATAAAGGTTGAAAAGTTCCACAGTGTGCCTTTATTATAGTATGTATAGTATGCCTATACATTTCAGTTTTCTTTGCCTTACTTACCAGCTGATGTGGTTTAATATTCCTATTTCTTAATACTGATGTCATGTGTCCGATTTGCCTTTAGCCATGTATAAGGATTTTTTTTAAACTATTAGTCAACAATTATCATTATTACTCTACAAAATGGCTTGGATTTGTTTTGTTAAATATTACGTATTGTTATATGCTGTTCGTTGAACCTAGAACAATTGCTTTATAGAAGATGCAGAAGTATCTGAGTCTGGAGGAATTTCACCAATAACACATGAATGTTAATATCCCCCCCCCCCCCCCCCCCCCCCCCCAAAAAAAAAAGTACAGAATTTGAAGGGATACTCCACCCAAAAATGAAAATTCTGTCATCATTTACTCACCCTCAAGTTGTTGCAAACCTGTATGAGTTTCTTTCTTCTGCTGAACACAAAGGAAGATATTTTAAAGAACGATTGGAACTTTGGCACCATTGACTTCCATAGTATATTTTTTCAAGTCAAAGGTGCCAACTGTTTGGTTCCAATCGTTCTTCAAAATATCTTCCTTTGTGTTCAGCAGAAGAAAGAAACTCATACAGGTTTGCAACAACTTGAGGGTGAGTAAATGATGACAGAATTTTCATTTTTGGGTGGAGTATCCCTTTAACGCCATTCAGAAGACCTCTGACAAAACTGTAGGAAGTAATCAAATGTCGTATTTGATGACCTTTAGAGCAAAAAGGCTGCTGATATTTTGACTTTTATATGTAAACAAGAGGCATTGAAGAGAAATGTTGTATAGAGACTGTTTTCAGCTCATACTCTAGAGTTGATGCATGGAGCTTGTTGCCATCACGCCAGAACAAGTCAACAACACTGATTGTTTCTTGTTTCTCTGCTCGCGTAGACGATGTCTGGATTCTTTTTGAAGTGGGTCTATTGTGTCCAGTTCCTGGGCTTTTGTTCCAGATGAAAGAGATTCTGTATGGTGAGGTTGGGTCTGTGTTCTCCATGGAGGAACATGTTTTCATACATCTTCATTATAGCACAGACATGCAAGCTGCTCTCTTTTGCTTTTGCTCAGAAATTTCAAACTTAATTTTAGAGAAGTATGTCCAGGCAAAAAGCGCTCACCCCCATAGGCCTCAGACTGCAGTCGGATGCTTCAAAAGGCATGTTGGTGAGTTTTTTTTCATTCTTTGTTTCTTTCCAGTATAGATTGGAAATAATAGACTGGACATGTGTGAGTTTCTGCTTATGACAACTGTCATATTTAGAAAGAGCTACTATATTTCTACTGAAAGTAAAAGCTAATTCTCTTGTGAGATGTTCGGTCTTACTTCAAGTTTGTTTTACCAGAGATGCAAACATATGTTCTCTCAGGTTGAGCCTTTACTCTGTGGTGTGGATCCTCTAAGGGTACAGCAGGCCTAGGGGTAGTGTTCTTGTGTGTGTGACACTGGATTCGGAGCACACACACACACACACACACGCACATTCTCTGTGGTGCTGCATATCATTTCTCACACTCTCTATGTCCCAGATCTTCAGATTCTAGCAAGGCTAATGCTGAGACAGCAAACACACACACACTCTCTCAGAGAGCAAGGGCCCGAGTCCTTGGATTCTCGCCCCTCAGAAGAGTTTGGATCTGTGTCTGTGCAGTAGACAGGCAGAATGTTCAGAGCTCCTCCAGCTCGTTTCTCTTCCGGGAATACTTGTCCAGAATTTTTAAGAGATTCCTGCTCCTCTTCCTTTGCTCCTCTTCCAGATGTGAGCCTAATTCAAAGTTATGCATGTCTTTATCCACACACTGGGCACGGAATAGCTCAGTGAGCGAACGCTGGAATATGTGGCAAGTCTTCCGTGGTTTTCGAGGAAGTTATCAGACAAGTTTGGTGTAGCATAGTGTATGTGCATGTGTATTTTTTGTCTGCACTATAATTTTTACAGTGTTGTTGGCTAATGAAGTATTAAGGCATTGGGAAGTGTTGCACCGAGCTTTATCAGAAGCGCACTTCTTACGGAATCAGATAAAGCTCTGATAATGAGCGGGGAGAACAAACAGGACCTCCTGCACCCTTGAGATTGCTTGCTGCATATAAAACAGTAAAAGCATCCTAATATGAAGCCTCTTAATTTTTCAGTGGACCTGATGAAGTGAATTTTTGACTGATGTTTTCTGAAAGTGGCAACACATGTCCCCTATTTACACCCCCAGCGCCCTCCACCAGCCCCCCTCTCCCCTTACGCCGCTCCGACTCGAATCGGGTAGATGTGTCGCTTGATGTTCCTGTCAAATGGCACCGAACCGCTTAATAAAATATCACTCCCCCTCTATCAGCTTGCTTTAATTGAGTCCCTTGTCAGTTTTATGAAACTGTGTGTTATCGGCACTTTTTTCCTCTTCCTCTGTTTCTTCTTTCTCTTTACCAGCCCCTCTCTCCCTCTCTCTCTTACGGAATAGACTAGCAGACGGAGCCTCAGTAGCTTTGTTTAACGGAGCGAGAGGAGTGATCCTCAAAGGCAGGCTTGTCATTGGATCCATAATTCAGACCCCGTGATTTTCATTTCCCTCTGTTCTTTCAAAGGAAAGTTGGGTTTTTGGAGGCAGGCTGATCATTAGCAGGCGAACAGCATAGTGGATTAGCAGAGGTGTAGCACCAGGACGTTAAGCAATACACGGCCGACATGGAGATGTGCCAGAATGAAAGTGACAACATCAGCATGAGAAAAAGCCGCTTGCTCTCTCAAACGGACGCATGAAAAAACAGATGCGCACACGCATCTGAACGTTGTTTACAAATGGAAAAAGTAGATGCGTTTTTGCACTGGTTGCGAAACAGGCTTAGAATGTGATGCTACATAATAGGGTGCTCGCCAAAAAAAAATTTCCTGTTCGCTTGCTCACTCTCACCCATACACATTCTTCATGAATAACTTATGTGTCACCGGTAGACAGCAGCATAAAGCAGCATGGTCTGATCAGACTATTCTTACTCCTTAAATCTCTGACATTTTCCTGTCCCAACCTCGCTGGTCCCAGCGTTGGGAATTCTGGTACTAGTTGTACTGGTGTGACTGGTAACTTCAAACACAGACTGTCGACTCGCCAGGTCCCCAGTAAGACCGTGCTCTGATTGGCTGTGCAGCAGAGAGTTCTTCTGCCTGTGCCACTGTCCCCATGGAGAGACTCAAGTCCCGCCTCTTCCTTTGAAGTCACAGGAAACTCCGCTCACAGCAGTGGGATGTTTTGATGTTAGTCGTATTTCTTCTTTTTCTTTTCTTGTTTTTCTCTCTCTCTCTCTCTCTCTCTCTCTCTCTCTCTCTCTCTCTCTCTCTCTCTCTCTCTCTCTCTCTCTCTCTCTCTCTCTCTCTCTCTCTCTCTCTCTCTCTCTCTCTCTCTCTCTCTCTCTAAAGCTGAGGGTCTAGTGGTTACAGGATTCTGCCGCACCACTCTACATTTCAACATTGCATTTGATCTTTAATTTATCACAGTTCCAGCAGTTTGTTTGACAGGTGCAAGAGCTTTCATCTGGAAGCTACACGGCTAGTATATACTCCTCTCACTCTCTCTCTGTGTTTGTCTCTTTGCGACCTCTATGGGATGTATTGATTCTTTTTTTTTTCACTTTTACTCTGGTGTACATTGAATAATATGTTACATGCTGCATTTTTGGGCCCCCTATATGTTGTTGTCCGAGATGCTGATTAGAATGACTGGTGACTACTGGGATTTGGAACTGTTGTTGTCAGGGTTGATCCAAATATTAGTAACACTGATCAATCAAATTATTTTCAAGTTTTTACTATTACATACTCTTACTATTTAATTTATCCACTAACAATTCGAGCTTATACATCCAAACTTTTCAATTTCATAAAATTGTTCATTTGTGGGAGAAATGATGCCACCATGGAGGCACCACAATGGACAGCTGCAATCTTTCATAAAATGATAAATCCTTTACAGAATATGGTGTTTTTCACTTTTTGTTTAGATTAGCAAGTAAGCATAGTTTTAAACATGTTATAACATTCATATTGGTATGATTTACTTTGAGATTGAATGTAATGTGCCTCTAACAAAGGTAGCAAAATAAAATCTAAACATAAAGGCATTTGAAAAGTATAAGATATGGTTAAAGTTTCAGTTGATTTAGTCATCTTCATAAAAACCAAAAGAAACATTTGAAATGTTTTAAAGGTGTGGTATAATGCACTTTCACAATATGTAAAATAAGTCTCTGATGTCCCCAGAGAGTGTATGTGAAGTTTTAGCTCACAATACCCCACAGAGGCCCTGTCCCAATACCCACACTACGCCCTAAGGTCTTCCTCGAAGTGGACACTTTTTGAAAGTGCACTTGGCTGAGTAAGTGCGCAAGGGCCCGAAGCTGTGAAGAGCAGAATTGGGACAGTTTTGCACACGTCACAATCTTCTTCACTTCTGTTGTGATCAGGGGAGCAAACACCGTTCATTTGGCTAATGTGTGTGCTGCTTATAATAGCTGTAACATGACACAATCCTTTGAATGAAAAAAAGGATCCTTAAAAAATCCTGAAAGAACGATCCACAATCCTTTTTTTACTCTTAGCTACCAACCTTTCTGTTAATCTTATTAATATTAAAACAGTTTTTGGCTAAGATAAATTGTGATTGAGGTTTACCTGAGCTTATACTGCCTTACCGTATTCACAGCGATTCGAAATGCAATTTTAATTATGTTATTATGGAAATTGATATATGAAATTCTTCCCATCCCATACATGAAAAAAAATACATGAGGTGTTGGTGATATTATAGGCTATATATTAAAATAGTCTTACATAGGCTATATGAAATAAAATGACACAACCCTGTCCCTTTTTGTTAAATTTCAGTTTTATTGATCAATAATAGCCATTATTAAAGAATAAGTAAAAAGTATAAGAAGCTATATAAGTCAAGAAATAAAGCAAGTTAAAAGATTCAGTCAAACATAAGTCAACAGGCTAACGTTACAACGTTACAGTTAATTAGCCTAAATATATAAAGTTATGAAACTTCACTTTGCCCTCAGCCAAAACGATTTGCCAGGGAACAAATCATAGATTAATGAGACCAAAGATCGCCCGGTAGATATACACAAGCCGATTTATAGCTCATGTTTAACCACTAGACACAGCCCGCGGGAAACGTCAGAATGACTAGCTGATATAAGGCTGTTCCAGGCGGGGTACATGAGCGTTGAGCACCCGCCGCCCGGTGATCACCTGGAACTCCGAAAACGTCAGATCAAATTTTTAAATAGGCGCTATCTTTATAAATAAACCACAGATTTGAACTTTAAACAACTATATTCTCGACTGAAAAACTCTTAAAACTACATTTCGTGACACAATAACACTAATATTGTTAAATTTCGCGGCCTTCCTTTATCGAACAGCACCATAGCAACCGTTCTCCCCCATTGGTTAGCTGTTCGAAACGTCACGACACTACAATGATTCTGGGTAATATCCCATAGCAAAGTAAGGTCTAATGCGCACTTGCCAAAAGGGTGCATTAAGTGCCCTTATGATCACCCCTGGAGAACACTATTAGAGGATCGGGCCACCCTACGGTCTTACACCCCTTAGCGAGAACGCGCATTGAGGGGCACAAGGGCGCAAGTGCGGGGACAGGGCCAGATATTGATATAATGTTAAAATTGTCACTTTTTGAGGGTGAGCAAAAACGCACCGTTTTTTTTGTCTGTCCCTTTAAATGCAAATAAGCTGCTGCTCCTGGCAAAGGGGGTGGAGCTTCAAGAGCTCTTGTCTTTTTACCTCACACTGAAATGCACTGAAAATTTTTAGCCTTACACTTTTAGCCTTTTATGTTAAAACCGGAGTCAGACAATGATGGAGAGTCTCAAGAAGAAGTGACAACATGTAGATGCAACAGGACATTTCTGAATGGTTAGTTGATGAATTTATGTAGCTTATGTGTAGTTATCTTCTAGTCATTGATTAGCATATTCTGTCATGATAATCCATAGACATAATAAATACATAGACGCCCTATTGGCCGCTGGAGCGTACGTCAACGGCGCCGCCATATTGCGGTGGGCAACTTTCTCATACTTCTCATAACGAGAATTGAGAAAAATGTCTGTTTCGTGTGCTGCTTGGGGCTGTACAAATCGCCACACAATTGAAAACAGGTCTCGAGGAATTATCTGAACATTTGTTTCTGGTTGTATTTGGTCATGATATAATTAGTAATAATAGTAACGTTCAGAGGAGAAAAGCTGCGAAATTTAAAAATACTACTGTTATTGTGTCACGAAATGTAGTTTTAATAGTTTTTCATTTGACAATGTAGTTGTTTAAAACTCAAATCTGTGGTTTATTTATAAAGATAGCATCTATTTAAAAATTTGATCTGACGTTTTCGGAGTTGTTAGATTCAGGCGTTCACCGGGCGCTCAGCGCTCATGTACCCCGCCGGGAACAGCCTTACCTCGGCTAGTGCTTCTGACGTTTGCCGCTGGCTCTGATGTCTCTAGTCTAGTGGTTAAACATGAGATATAATTCGTCTTGTGTAGGCTACATCTAACGGGCGACCTTTGGTCTCACAAAAAGAGACAGGGTTGTGAGATTTTATTTTATATAGCCTATGTAGGAATATTTTAAAATGTATATAAATTATTTTATATATACATTCTTTTCACTGTATGTCATAATATCAATCTATTACAGCTAGCCTACTATTCATAGTCACCATTTAACTTATTATTTTTTATTGTCTATATACTGTAATTGATATTTCTTATTCCATTGCTATTATTATAGTATTATACATAAACTATATGCTATTATCAATATTTCTATTATTAAATTATGTACTTATGATAACCAATAAGGTACGAGAGGCTGTGCTGTATCGTGAATAAATAACTCCGCTTCGCGTCGTGCCTAACAACGCCCTTCAGCCGTTACTTATTCACGATACAGCACTAGCCTCGAGTACCTTATTGCTTTTATAAAACGGTTACCACACACTACAAATATTAAAGTAAAAAAATATGTATTAGTGCAACTTTCATGAAGTAAAATCACTAAAAGGAACTTCTAGCACAAATTAACGGATCTGTTGACCCACTACAATTTGCTTATAAGCCTAATCGGAGCACCTCTGATGCCTGCCTGACCTTACTTCATAAAGCACAGCATCACTTAGATAAAACAAATGCTCATGTCAGAATGTTTTTTATGGACTTTACATCAGCATTTAATACTGTACAGCCACAAATTTTAATAGAAAGGTTGCGAGATTTAGGTGTACATAGCTGGTTAATTTTATGGATTGAGAATTTTTTAAGCAACAGGCCACAAAGAGTCCGTGTTAACGGAATCTTATCTGACTGCATAGTCTTACATTCTGGATTACCTCAGGGATGTGTATTATTCCCTTTGCTCTTTTCTGTTTATACTAATGAACTTAAATGTAACAGTGATGATCTTACACTGATTAAATATGCAGATGATTTGGTTTTAATTTCGTGCCAAACAGACAAGAACTGTCCCACCTACTTTGAGTATATTGAAAGTCTTGTACAATGGTGTGACAATAGTCATCTACGATTGAACATTGAGAAGACAAAGGAATTATGCTTTGGGAGTCAGAATAAGAAATGTACAGTTGAACTTCCATATGAAGAAGTAACTATAAAAGGTGTAAAGATTCAGCAAGTTCACAATTTTAAATATTTAGGCACAATCATTGATGATAAACTTTCTTTTTTGGATAATGTGAACTATGTACATAAGAAATCAAGACAGCGTTTAAGCCTACTTAGAAAGTTGCGAAACCTTGACATCGAAAGGAGGATCTTAACTATTGTATATAGATCGATGATTGAAAGCATTTTAACCTATAATATTGTCTCATGGTATGGAAATTTAACAATGAAATTAAAGAATAAATTAACACGAGTAATTAACGAAGCAAACAAGATTATCGGCCATAAACAGAGTACATTGCAAGAATTATTCCTAAATTTTATGGAGAAAAAGGCGCTAGTTGTGTTCTCAGATCAGACCCATCCTCTTCACACCTGCTTTGAAGTCCTCCCTTCGGGTCACAGGCTACGTACACCGTATGCTAGAAAGAATATTTTTAAAAGATCATTTGTCCCATTGGCAGTGACTGTTTTAAACCAAATTCTCAATTAGGGTTGTTATTGTGAATTATGTATATTGTATTTTATCGAATCATGCATTTATCAATTATTATGTGTGTATTATGTGTTTTATGTGTTTAATGTGGTTGTAGAATGTTGTTGAAGCCAGTATCAAAGATGAATTTCTGTCCAGTAAATCTGAACAGACAATAAAGTTAAAACAAACAAACAAACAAATAAAAGCCTTCCTTCTGCTAGAAAAAAAATAGTCCCTGACCGTGAACAGCAACAACGTTCCAATGTGTAATATGCATGAAAGCTTAAAGGTGACCTATAATTCAAAATTGAATTTACCTTGGTATAGTCAAATAACAAGAGTTCAGTGCATGGACATGACATAGAGTGAATCTCAAACTGGACTGTTTTCACGTTCTCATTTAATTCACGTTTATGAAAAACACCCCTGAAAAACGGTCGGTTCTCCACACAATACCGACTGTGACGCAATAGTCGGGATCATTAATATGTATGCTTCCACAAATTTGCGTATGCCAGCCCATGTTCAATGACAGGCGAAACTGCGCAGCCGAAGCATAGCAGTTGCTCAGTGTTTGGATGTACACATGAACACAAAAGTATTTTTTAGTTCCTTTATCCGAGCCTCTGAAGAAACAATGGCTTACTTTTATTTTCTCTGGAAATTTCCAAACATTTCACCGACGACTGTTTCCTCAACTTGGGCCAATACAGAGCTGGCCTCGGATCAGCTACCAAGCAACACTTTCTGATGTGTAATTGTTCAAGTTCAGACAGGTAACCTTTCTCTCAAAGTCGTTCAATACTGTTCCCTTTCGAAGGGAACTCAACAATACGTCATCGACGTTATGGGGAACGCCTCAGGCGTGACAGGTGTCTGAAATCAAATACCAACTCACAGCAATCATGTTGACCGGCGACAGCCCGTGCATCATCAGCTCGAATGATGAGCGCGTCAATCTGGATGTATAAAAAGGGTGCCTTGAAACCGTGACAACATCCTTTCGTCTTCAGGGACTGTTTGTCTGTTTGAAAAATAATCAACGTGCAAGATGAAGCGTACAGAGAAGCGGCGTAATACCTTCCGCAAGTGTGCTGACCCGTGTCCTATATATTTGACACCGGGAGATTCACACGATCTGTGCGTGTTTTGCCTGGGGGAAGAGCATGCGCGGGAAGCTCTCGAGGGAGCTTTCTGCGCGAACTGTGAGAGTTTTACGATCAAAACTCTCCGCTCTCGTCTGTCCCACTTCTCGAGGGAAGTGGGCGCGGCATCTGAACCCCGCGGTTCCGGTCCCGCTCGGGCTGAGGCTCAGCGGCGGTTGATCTCGTGGGGTTCTCAGATGGAGCTGGCAGATCATCTGGAGAGGGGTGTTAACCTCTCGGATGATCTGCCAGCTGACGAGGGTGAGTTACAGGTCGATGTTGAGGATGTTCTTTCTCTCTCTGATGGATCTGTAACTGGTTCTCTTCGGGCCGGGCAGGAGGTGGGTGTTGATGATGTCAGTTTGGTCGAGACCGAACCATCTCAGCCCTCCTGCCCAGTGTACGCTGAGCTGGTGGATGTTATGCGCGAACTGTGAGAGTTTTACGATCAAAACTGGAAAGATTGCAGCTGCAGTGGAGGCGCGTCCGGGAGGAACCCGCTCGTGGTATCTTGGATGACCGGTTCCTCCCCACCCGTAAGCCACCAGCTCGGTTGAGCCTTCCATTTCTTCCCGATCTTCACTCTGAGATCGAGAAGGCATGGAAGAACCCGTTCTCCGCGCGTCTCTATCTGCATCAGCGGGCTAGTTTCGCTGCTGTGGAGGGAGCCGCGGAGCACGGGTATGTGTCGATGCCGCCAGTGGACGAGACGTTGGCTAACTATCTCGCCTCTGGTCGGTCATCTTCACTAGAAGCTCCGACCCTGCCATCCAAGCCGCTCAAGACAATTTCGCGCTTGAATGGCAGAGCGTACACGGCAGCAGGTCAGGCGGGTGCGGTTCTACACACCCTCGCGGTCCTTCAGGCCTACCAAGCCGACCTGCTGCGGGACCTCGATCAGGGGGCCGGCCTGTCCCCTGACGCGGTCGCGGAGCTGCGCCGCACCACGGATTTGACTCTCCGGGCCACCAAGCAGTCTGCGGTTTCCATCGGTCGTGCGATGGCTGCTATGGTGGCCACGGAGAGGCATCTGTGGCTCAACCAGGCTGACATCGGGGAGAAAGAAAAGACCTTTCTCCTCGATTCGCCGGTTTCGCCTTCTGAGCTTTTCGGACCTTCTGTCGAGACAGTGGTCGATAAGTTCAGGGAGGCGAGGGCGCGCTCTGCGGCGTTTAAGAGCTGCATACCGCGGAGGTCCTCGGCCCAGCCCAGGCAGGCGGGAGGGCCTGGTCCGTCGTGGTCTGAGGATCACAGACGAACCCAGAAGGCCAGTGTCGCTTCCCGTGCACCCCCTCCTCCTAGCAGGGGGAGCAGGGTGCGCAGGAGGCGTAACTCCCGCGGGAGGCAGGATCTCAGGGAGGTGATCCAGAGTAAACGTTCTCGGACTGAACGTTAGACATCACCTCCCTGGATCTTGTCTCCTGACCACCATCGCTCCCAGGCTCCTCCTACATCAGGCCTGGGGCGGGGCCCATGATGAGTTCAAGAATTCTCTGATGGCCCGCTTCAGCTTGGTTGTTAGGAGTGCCTTGCCTGGTTCATGTTTGGGAAAACAAACGAAGATAATGTATTGTAAAGTGAGTTGAGCTCCCACATGTGGTGGTTGCTTGGTTACAGGCCTCACCAGGCCTTCCAGGCTATGAGCTTCCATATGTCAGGTCACAGGCCTTATCCAGCCTTCCTGAATATGAGCTCCCACACACGGTGGTCGCCAGGTTACAGGCCTCACCGGCCTTCCTGGTTATGAGCTCCCACATGCTGTGGTCGCCAGGTTACAGGCCTCGCCAGGCCTTCCTGGTTATGAGCTCCCACATACTGTGGTCGCCAGGTTACAGGCCTCACCGGCCTTCCTGATATGAGCTCCCACATACTGTGGTCGCCAGGTTACAGGCCTCACCGGCCTTCCTGGTTATGAGCTCCCACATGCTGTGGTCGCCAGGTTACAGGCCTCACCGGCCTTCCTGGTTATGAGCTCCCACATACTGTGGTCGCCAGGTTACAGGCCTCACCCGGCCTTCCTGGTAAGAGCTCCCACATATTGTGGTCGCCAGGTTACAGGCCTCACCGGCCTTCCTGGTTATGAGCTCCCACATACTGTGGTCGCCAGGTTACAGGCCTCACCGGCCTTCCTGATATAAGCTCCCACATACTGTGGTCGCCAGGTTACAGGCCTCACCGGCCTTCCTGATAAGAGCTCCCACATACTGTGGTAGGCAGGTTACAGGCCTTACTAGGCCTTCCTGAATATGAGCTCCCACACACGGTGGTCGCCAGGTTACAGGCCTTACCAGGCCTTCCTGGTAAGAGCTCCCACATATTGTGGTAGTCAGGTTACAGGCCTCACCGGCCTTCCTGGTAAGAGCTCCCACATACTGTGGTAGGCAGGTTACAGGCCTTACTAGGCCTTCCTGAATATGAGCTCCCACACACGGTGGTCGCCAGGTTACAGGCCTTGCCAGGCCTTCCTGGTAAGAGCTCCCACATATTGTGGTAGTCAGGTTACAGGCCTCACCGGCCTTCCTGGTAAGAGCTCCCACATACTGTGGTCGCCAGGTTACAGGCCTCACCAGCCTTCCTGGTTATGAGCTCCCACATACTGGGTTTCAGGTTACAGGCCTTACTAGGCCTTCCTGAATATGAGCTCCCACACACGGTGGTCGCCAGGTTACAGGCCTTGCCAGGCCTTCCTGGTAAGAGCTCCCACATACTGTGGTCGCCAGGTTACAGGCCTCACCGGCCTTCCTGGTTATGAGCTCCCACATGCTGTGGTCGCCAGGTTACAGGCCTCACCGGCCTTCCTGGTTATGAGCTCCCACATTCAGTGGTCACCAGGCTTCAGGCCTCCTCGGCCTTCCTGGTTATGAGTTGTCACATGTCAGGTTTCAGGCTTCACCAGGCCTTCCTGAATGTGAACTCCCACTCACTGTGGTCGCTTGGGTGTGGTTGTGAGCTGTCACCTGCCAGGTTGTAGGCCTCATTAGGCCTTCCTGAATGTGAGCTCCCACACATTTTGACTATCAGGTTACAGGCCTCATCTGGCCTTCCTGATTATGTTAAAACCATACTTATGGTAAGTCACTTGACGGTACGTCTTGTGTACTTTCTAAAATCCATTTTTTATGGTAAGGGTCACGCGCTGTACGCTTCGGTCCCTTTCTATGTGGCCAGACCCAAGTCTTTCACTTCGGGTCCCACTCTAGATGCGTTCTTTTGCCAAAGTTTGTTACGACAGATGCCTTTTTCTGATCCAGGTCTTCCTGGATTCGGAATTACTAAGTACATGCACTTTTGTTTCATGTACTTTCTAAAATCCATTTTTATGGTAAGGGTCATGCGCTGTACGCTTCAGTCCCTTTTTATGTGGCCCAGACTCAAGTCTTTCACTTCGGGTCCCACTCTAGATGCGTCCTGTCGCCAAAGTTTGTACGACAGACGCCTTTTTCTGATCCAGGTCTTCCTGGATTCAGATTTACTAAGTACATGCACTTTTGTTTCATGTACTTTCTAAAATCCATATTTATGGCCTTTCTGGAACTAGCCCCACATGGTGTGGTTGTCAGGTTACAGGCCTTGTCAGGCCTTCCTGATATGAGCTCCCTCCTACTGTGGTTGTCAGGTTATAGGCCTCGCCGGCCTTCCTGGTTTTGAGCTCCCACATTCAGTGGTCACCAGGTTTCAGGCCTCCTCGGCCTTCCTGGTTATGAGTTGTCACATGTCAGGTTTCAGGCCTCACTAGGCCTTCCTGAATGTGAACTCCCACTCACTGTGGTCGCTAGGGTGTGGTTGTGAGCTTTCAGGTTGCAGGCCTCATCAGGCCTTCCTGAATGTGAGCTCCCACACATTTTGACTATCAGGTTATAGGCCTCATCTGACCTTCCTGGTCATGTCAGAACCATACTTATGCTAAGTCACATGATGGAGCATCTTGTGTACTTTCTAAAAATCCATTTTTATGGTAAGGGTCATGCGCTGTATGCTTCAGTCCCTTTCTATGTGGCCAGACCCAAGTTTTTCACTTTGGGTCCCACTCTAGATGCGTCCTGTCGCCAAAAATTTGTACGACAGACGCCTTTCTGGCTAACTTCTTAATTCTGATCCAGGCCTTTTCTGGACTCAGAATAATTAAGTACATGCACTTTTGTTTCATGTATTTTCTAATGTAGCCCCACGTGGTGTGGTTGTCAGGTTGCAGGCCTTATCAGGCCTTCCTGGTTATGAGCTCCCATATTCTGGGTATCAGGTTATAGGCCTCACCGGCCTTCCTGATATGACCTCCCACACACTGTGGTCGCCAGGTTACAGGCCTCACCGGCCTTCCTGGTTATGAGCTCCCACATACTGTGGTCGCCAGGTTACAGGCCTCGCCAGGCCTTCCTGGTTATGAGCTCCCACATACTGTGGTCGCCAGGTTACAGGCCTCACCCGGCCTTCCTGGTAAGAGCTCCCACACATTGTGGTCGCCAGGTTACAGGCCTCACCGGCCTTCCTGATGTGAGCTCTCACCTCCTGTGCTCGACAGGTTACAGGCCTCACCGGCCTTCCTGATGTGAGCTCTCAGGTAAGAACTGGAGCTCCCCACATAGAGGGTAATCAGGTCCTTGGCCTCAGCAGGAGGAGCACTGGGTAGACCCATGGATTGAGTGGACGACTTCCGTCTTTTCTTGAGGTTGAGTTACACTCTCCGGGTAATCCCGTCTCTGTGATCCGGAACTGAATGATTTCTGCCAGCTTTGCAGGCCTTCAGTTTTGAATGCCTTTTTCAAGGCAGTTTCCAGAGGCTCTGTCTCGGACAGACAGGCTATGGCCAGACTGTGCTTAGATCACCAGGCCAGCCTGGTGGCATGTCAGGAGGCATGCTCTCCTGAATAGTGACTGGCTGGGATTCCCTTGAGTCCCCTAGCCACACTCCCTAGAAGGGACCCCTTCTATTTGGAAGTTGTGGTCCTAAGCCTTTGAGCTGGCCCAGATATACCTCCCATTAACTTTGTTCTGGCAGTTTCTCGGTTCATTAGCTTGGGCTATGACCGGTAGGGAGTGCTGTCACTGACAGCCCAACGTGACCTAGGGTGAGTGTGTCCTTTGTATTACTGGTTCTGACAGTTGTCACTGCCATTGGGCATGCACTCCCCTCAGTATGGCGGCGTGGGTATTTCGTTCCCCATAACGTCGATGACGTATTGTTGAGTTCCCTTCGAAAGGGAACGTCTCTGGTTACGAATGTAACCTTAGTTCCCTGAGAACAGGGAACGAGACAATACGTCTCCCTGCCATACCTCGGGGCCTGCCTGCAACACTCCCTTCAGACGATAGGATGTTGTCACGGTTTCAAGGCACCCTTTTTATACATCCAGATTGACGCGCTCATCATTCGAGCTGATGATGCACGGGCTGTCGCCGGTCAACATGATTGCTGTGAGTTGGTATTTGATTTCAGACACCTGTCACGCCTGAGGCGTTCCCCATAACGTCGATGACGTATTGTCTCGTTCCCTGTTCTCAGGGAACTAAGGTTACATTCGTAACCAGAGACGTTTATGCATCAGTAAGTCAAGCCAGTGACTAAAATATCAACTTCACATCGTTTCTTTTAGTAGGATGAAAAAAAAAACGTATTTAAATTGTGAATAAATTATATACAGAAAGCGATCAAAGAACAATCTTTCCACAGCGCGAGTTTATGTGGACACTTGCCAAACTCGTTATGAATTCAATGACGCACGTTACACTGCACAGCGAAGCTCTTACTGTATTTACATGATCGTGTTTGCATTGGGGAAAGCATTAGAGAACAGAAACTGCATTGCAATGATAAGATCTTCATTCTCGCGACCAACAGACTGTCCTCTGCTTGCTCAATGCTCAGTCATCACAGCAACATTGTATGTGATGGAAATAGATCTAAATACTTTAAAAACATCTCACGATTCGTTAATTTCGATAGCTGTAATACTAAAAACGTATAATAGCTGTAGTAAAAGTATTCGAGAGAGTTTCACATGTAATACATAGCTATTTCATATGCAAGCATGTCAGCCAATCACAGCAGAGGCCGGTTCCACACAGCAGACACGCCCCTTCAAACAGAGCGTTCAAATCAGAGGCTAAAATCCGGGTGGGAAAAATGCCTTTTATTTCTAAATTATGACTATTTTTGATCTAAAAAAACATACTAACATTATAAGGGCAACCCAGGAAACATTATAAAATAATTTAAAAAACCACTCTAGGGCACCTTTAAATAAAAACAACATAGGAACTGCAGTGTTGCGCAGTGATAAATAGAACCGTTGGGTGAAGTGGTCATAGCCGTGTTTTATCATGAATAAAGCACAGCTATTGACCAATCAGAATCAAGGATTGGATTGGAACTAACCGTTTTATAATATATAATAATATTCATACTATTTTATTTGCCGTATACTGTTTGTTTATTTTATTGACTAAACTATGTACTATTACTTCTCACTTTGTCTATTTGCATTGCACTAGTTGTACCATATCATGTATTGCCATAAAGGATCCATCAGTTATCTTTGTTATTGCTAAAATCAGGTCAATCACAGAAAATGCTTTTTCCACAATAAGAAAATGCTTTTTCCACAATAAGAAAACTTTATTTAATTTAATATAAAAATTTAATTATATCTTCACAATTCTTATCCACGAATAAAAAGACAGATAGCCTACTTGACAAGCCTGAGCTTTGACAATTCCTTATTAAATTTTTTTTTTTATATATATATAAGTTTAACTATCGAGATTTTAAATAACTAGAGATGGAACTTTTTGTACACCACGTACAAACCACTGAAATCAGTTGATAAATGTATTTTTTTTTATGCAGAAAAAACGCAGCTCACCGTTTACTTGCATTAGATTACAGTGCAGTCTTGCCCAACGTCCCAAAGCGGCCAATAGGGCGTCTATGTATTTATTATGTCAATGTGATAATCTATAAATCGCGTTCCTGGGGGCGGGGTTTATTTAAATTCTAGGGTTGGTGATGTCACTAACCCGGGAGGAATCTCATGTAGTCCCTACCAGCCGTTTATTGTAGTCCTTAAAAAGCAATTTATATAGAAATGATAGAATTTTATTATAGAAAATATTAGATTAGATTAGATTAGATTTGATTAGATTCAACTTTATTGTCATTACACAAGTACAGGTACAAGGCAACAAAATGCAGTTTAGATCTAACCAGAAGTGCAATAGCAGCAGGTGCAGGATATCCCCCTTTGCTTTGAACTTTGAGCATTGTAACTTTGCAGATGTTTATGCTCAAATAGCAACATTACAAACTAACTAAAGTTAGAAAAGTGAAATCATAATCAACCACTTTGAATAAAAAACAATCCCTAGGACGCAAATGTGCCTAAAGTTGAAAAAAACCCCATATAGTTTTATTTTGTTTATTGATATGTCATTGGCATATTTTATCATATTAAAAGTATTTTAGCCTCTTGTAATCTTTGATAATTGATTTCTAGTGGACCGATTTCTCTATTTCTATTTCTTGTCTGCCAAAATCATTGGACAACATAGTTCGTTCTGTATACTGAGTTCTATAATGTCCTCATCCTTTGCCACATGGGTTTCAATAAAACTAATTTTCTCTTCTCTCTTCACATCTCTCTTTATCTCTATCTCTCTTTCACTCTTTTCTTATTTCCCTCTCAGGGATCAAGCCTCACCAAGGCACCTCTTAAAACAGGAACTTCCATGACTATTTTGGAATCAAAGCTTGGCATGAGGGGCTAACCTTCTGAAGCAAACTTGTGAGGAAACAAGTCGGAGGAGGAGAGGAGGAAAGAGGAGGAGAGCAGGTCTGTGTGTGTGCTTTAAGTCTATAGGGGGGCAGTTGAGAGAGTGAGCGAGGGTTGTTCTAAAGGGAAGGAGGCTCTCTCTGGGCTCTTGGAATCAAATCGTCCCCTGGTGCCTCAACCAGAATGGAAATTTGCTGCAGCTAATAACACTGCATAGTACTTTCAGTCTCTTTCAGTTTCTATTATGGTTTTTCGAATATTCCCTTTCATGCAGTGTGTAATATAGATGTTTGTCAAGGTAAACATTCTTCAAAGTTGTAATGTCGAAAGTGCACGATAAATAAAGTTATGGTCTCCCAAAAGAAAGAATCGACTCTGAACCGCATACACGAGTCGTCTGTAATTCGAATCCCACTACGTTATGGTTCCACGTCACTAGATAATACATTTGCATAATGCTCGCCTTGACCTGCCCTTAACCATGTCATTTTACTGACAACTGGTTCTCAAATCTCTTAGTTCAACATGGGATTCGCAAAATGCTTGCTCTTGAAAGATGGGTCAGTACCCAGTTTATTTGGACCAGTTTGCTCCTCATGGTACGTTCACACCAAACACAAATAGAGCATCTGCCGCAAGTGATTTCAATGTTAAGACAATGTAAAGGCGCGTTTGCGCGCGTCTAGAGGTCCTGCAGCGTGAATGAGGCGTTTAGCGCGGCGCGGTAGACGCGAATTCACTTTGGGTTTGACACCCAAGTTGAAAAATCTGAACTTTGGCGTCAGTTCGCGCCGCGTTAACCAATCAGGAGCCTGCTTACTGCTGTCACGTGGTAAAGTGACGTGATAAACGGGGACAGGCCCGCTTTTCAGTTTATAATGTTATTTTATATGTTTGGCCTCAATAAATTATTTTGTAATATGACTAAATGTGTGTTTCTAATGCACAACAAAGCAAATATTTAATCACATAAAAACTTGATTTCAATATACTATGTGACATATTCATTTTGTATTGAATGCTATTTATTCCTTATCTAATCTAGATTATATGAAACATTATTATTCTAATGTAAAGACAAACCAACATACTTTAGTGCATAAGAAATAGTTTGTGTCTGAACAGTGTTGTGTGAGAAAAAAAAAAATCACAGGACAGGTTAATCACTTTTGGAGGCTGGCTCCATTTATCATCAAATCAAAAATAAATGACAGATTAGGTGGGTGAGGGTGATTCTGCTCCAATGCGGGACAACAGGTCATCAAACTGGGCGCGGGACAGGCAGAAGTATCGCTGAAAGCGGCTGTCATCCAGGCGCAGCTCCTGGAGTGAGTGGTGACACTCGCCAAACTGGGAACGCCTCCGGAGGGTCTGGTGGACCCAAGTATGGCGAACGATGACTCCTACGCCGCTGTTCTGCTCTCCAGAGCAAACACACAGCAGTGACTCTCTCAATCATCATCAGCCATCTTGCAAACAGACAACCGTCTAGCACTTGCCCCTCCCACAAGAAGTGGATTTCGCCTCAGACGCGCGTCAATTTCGCTTCAAACTTTTGCTTTTTACGCGGGTCCTATTCGCTCTGGAGGCGCGAATGGATTCAAAATGTTCAAGCGTCCAACTAGACGTGATAGACGTTGTATATATTTTCTACCGGGTGTTCAAAATACGTAGTTTTGTGTATTATATTGTGTACGTTTTTGGCTAACTCGTGTTATTACTGTCTAACTGAAACAGTTCTGCAAATCAGCTGTGGGCCTACTATTACCTAAAACTGTGTCTATTAATGCAGATAGTCAGTTGTTCTTACTACTTTGAGTAAAGATAAAGGATGGAGAAAGATTTGTTTTGCAAACTTTGTTACATCACTCATTCTTGGTTGTGCTCGGCTAACGTATGCACCGTTATTTATACAGTTCCCGCATGTGCACCGCAATAAATTGGTTTGGTTTGTTGATGGACATACACTTGTAAATGCTGATGGTGAGGAATTACAGCTGCAACATCTCATAATGTACCTCAAGCTGAGTAGTGTATCACTGAGAAACGTCCTGCTGAAGTAGTCCTTGCGATGGAGGTTCGGTTTGAATAACTAATTCTGCCAATGTTTCATTAAGGGCCAATCCCAATTCTACCCCTTACCCCTTCACTTTCCCCTTCCCCTCTGTTTTACGCTTGCACGTGATGGGGTAGGGCTGTCTCGATTATCTTTTGGTTGGAGGGGGGGAGGGGGGGAGGGGGTTTCGGGACCACACTTCAAACGAAGGGGTATGAGAAGTGTCACTGCACACACCGGCTACAGACACAAAATGGCTGCCCAATAGGGCTGCACGATACTGGGAAAATATGCGATATTGTGGTTGAGTATCGCGATAACGATATTTCTTGCGATATAAAATTTCCCTAGAGAAATGCTATTTTTATAAGCTTTTTTTAAAATCATTTATATGTAATGATCAGACTAAAATAAACAGGTAGGCTAAAATATATTCTTCTGAAGATTAGAAGAAGATCTCAGTTTTTTTCAGGAGGAGTTACACTTGCAAAACTTTGATTAATGGTTGTCTTTGAGACTCTGTTATTGTTACGTGGCATTTCGTTAGCAGTTTTGGTAGATGTGGGCTTACACTTTTTGAAGTCCTCATAGCCCTGAGGCTGCGTTTCAGATGAGATGACTGTGAAGATAAGTTTCCTCTCGACGTGGCCACAATTTTTCCGCACGACTTATTGACACCGTCACCTATGTTCACATAACGCGTTTTTTGCGCATGCAAATTCGTTATTTCAAATGCAGGCGCACGGCAAGCACGCTCAAAATGGAAGCACATTATTCCAGGCCCGCCTATGCCACGATGAGATGAGAACATCTCAACTTTTCAGAATGCCGCAAGCTCACCGCAGGTCATGAGACAAAAACTAACAATCAGCTTTGGCCTTTCCATAACAACATCGAAAGCTCGGCCCAAACAGCTGATCATAGTTGTACATTGCGGGTTTTTATTTCTCATCTCCATAAATATATTTAGAAGTAAAGCTGATACAAGGGCTAGAAATCAATGAATCCTTTGCTGATACTTATTCGTCATCATGGAAAGCCCAGAGCGCAGTTCATGGTTGCATAGCAACGACAGACGCAAGTGCTTGTGGAAAGAAGGAGAGCGGCGCGGCCGCATTTTCCAGGCGTTTTTAGACGCGATATGTGAACGGCCCCTTACACAGTACTTGCATTTGTGACACTTCTTCTTTATTGAAGCCAAAATATTGCCATATTTCAGACGTACAGGCCAATCAGGATGTTCTCTGTCTTATGAGGCACACACGCACACACATGCAAGGTCTCTCAATCTCTCCCTCTCTGCCGTGCGCGCGCTACATGACACGGTTGGAGCACAGTATTCGTGTTCTATCTCGCATGCGCGCTCTTGTTCGCTTGCTCTAGATTCCGGGAGATTTGCGGGCATCAGGGAGCCGCTCTCAATATGCGGGAGACTACCGGAACTTCCGGGTGTCAGGATATACACGAGGAAAACAAGGTAAATTGGATTCAGAAAGCTTTAATAGTAGAATGGCAGGTGAGCCTCAGATGAAACGGAACAGATGCGGGATATTAATAGCAGAGGAATGATAGTGTGATGATATCTTGCAGAGATATGCTTGAATGTAGAAAGGATGTGTCAACCGAAAAACACATGGAAGGATCACAGGAGAATCGGGGAGCATCCAGGAGGAAGCGTGGGGTCTTGGGAGAGAAGCAGTAGATAAGTCCTTTTGCTGGATTTCTGTGGTGACACACTGGAACAGCTGAGTATGCGAATCTGGGAATCACAGAGAGAAAGTTAGCAGGTCGGTTCCTAGTTTAAGGTTCGACAGAGACTGGATGAGAAGTGTGCTCTTTTGTAGTGCTCAGTGGTGCTGGATTAGATGACAGGTGCAGGTGGTTAATACTCAGGTGATAGTGACCTTTGTGCAGTGGGTGTGACTGAACCTGATTGATCCCTGACATTACCCCCTCCTCCAGCGGACCGAGGACCCTGACGTCGTGGTGGTCTGCCTCGAGGTCGTGGAGCTGGTCGCTGTGGATGCTGCTGGTGGAACATAGTGAGAAGTGTTGGGTCAAGGATATCGTCTCGTGGAATCCAAGATCTTTCCTCTGGTCCATACCCTTCCCAGTCGACCAGGTATTCTAGGCGACCACCACGATGTCGGGAGTCCAAGATGTCACGAACAGTGTAGATGGGATCTTCTTCAATGGGGGGCATGTCAGGATCAGGTTCTGTGGAAGGAGGGAGAACAGCAGGATAGTGAGGTTTTAACAGTGATACATGGAACACAGGGTGAATCCTGAAGTGAGGAGGGAGTTGAAGCTTGTATGTGACGGGGTTGACTTGGTGGAGAATTTTGAAAGGTCCGATGTATCGTGGGCTAAACTTTCGACATGGTTGGCGTAGACGAATGTCCCGTGTGGAAAGCCAGACAAGTTGACCAGGTTCATATGTAGGTGTTTCACCTCTTCGGCCGTCTGCGAACATCTTATGTCTGTTGACCGCCTGTTGGAGATGACAATGTGCTTCGTTCCAAACCCTTTCACTTTCTCGGAACCAGTAATTAACTGAGAGAACCTCGGACGGTTCACCGGACCAAGGAAACAAAGGTGGCTGGAAACCCAGGAAACATTGAAAAGGTGTTAGTCCAGTAGTGCCTTGACGTAAGGAATTCTGGGCGTATTCGGCCCATGCGAGGAACTGGCTCCATGTCTCGTGGTGGTTCTGGCAAAAAGTGCGGAGGAAACAGTTTATTTCTTGCATTTTTCTTTCTGTTTGCCCATTCGCCTGAGGATGGTACCCAGATGTTAGACTGATCGTGACCCCAAGGAGAGAGAAGAAAGCCTTCCAGACCCGAGATATAAACTGGGGACCACGATCGGATACAATATCCTCAGGGATGCCAAAATGACGGAAGGTGGTTGAAAAGATTCTCTGCGGTTTCGAGGGCCGTGGGGAGTCCTGGTAATGGAATCAATTTACAAGCCTTAGAGAATCTATCCACGATGATAATGATGCACGTGTTACCTCCAGATGATGGTAGATCGGTGATGAAATCTACCCCCAGATGTGACCAGGGTCGCTGAGGGACAGGGAGTGGTAAGAGTTTCCCGGTTGGTAAATGGCGTGGAACCTTGGATTTAGCACAGATTTGGCATCCTTGGATGAAGCGTTTTACATCTCCCCTCATCTTTTGCCGCCAGTACCGTGGTTGAAGGAGATTAAACGTTTGCGTGGCTCCGGGATGTCCTGTACCCACAGAGCAATGCGCAGACTCAATAAGAGGTAGACGAAATTCATGTGGGACATAGGTAAGGTTGGCTGGGCACTCAGGTGGAGGTGGATCTCGCCGTGTACCTCTTTGGATCTGGTCGTCAATATCCCAAAGGATCGGGCTGATGAATACCGATGTTGGTAAGATCGATTCAGGTTCTTCAATGAGATCTGGGGGAGCATGAAGTCTGGAGAGAGCATCGGCGCGGATGTTCTTGGATCCTGGGCAGTAGGTTATGTGGAAATGAAAACGGGTGAAGAAAAGGGCCCAACGGGCTTGTCTCGGGTTCAGCCTCTTGGCTTCTTTGAGGTACTGCAGAATTTTATGGTCAGTAAGGACTGTGAATGGATGTTGAGCACCCTCGAGCCAATGTCTCCACTCCTCCAACGCCAGCTTGATGGCGAGAAGCTCACGGTTTCCCACATCATAGTTTTGTTCTGCTGGAGATAACTTCTTGGAGAAAAATGCACAAGGGAGAGGTTTGATGGTATCTTCCTGCTGTTGAGACAGGATGGCACCGACTCCGGTCGTGGAGGCATCGACCTCCACAATGAAGGCGAGGTTTGGATCAGGATGACGTAGAAGGGGTGCAGAGGTGAATTCCTGTTTCAAGATGTTGAATGCTGTGTCTGTCTCGGGAGTCCAGATTAAGGACTTGGGTTTTCCCTTTAAGAGAGAGGTGAGTGAAGAGGTTATGGTACTGTAGTTGTTGATGAAACGTCGATAAAAATGTGCGAAGCCCAGGAATCGTTGGAGTTCTTTTATGGATTGAGGTGTTGGCCATGAGGTGACTGCTGTGACTTTCCCGTCATCCATCTTCACTCCATGTTTGCTGACAACATAACCGAGGAACGGGACAGTCTCTTGGTGGAATGTACACTTTTCTGCCTTGAGAAAAAGGGAATGATCTCGTAAACGTTGGAGTACTTTAAAGACATGGTGTCGATGGACAGTTTCGTTGGGAGAAAAGATGAGTATGTCGTCAATGTAGACAATCACAAATTTGTTCAGGAAGTCACTGAGTATCTCATTCATGAAATCTTGAAACACAGAAGGGGCGTTGACCAATCCATATGGCATAACGAGGTACTCATAGTGGCCAGATGGGGTAATGAACGCAGTTTTCCATTCGTCCCCTTCGCGGATTCGAATAAGGTTATACGCACTTCTGAGATCTAACTTGGTAAAGATGCGTGCGCCTCTCAGTTGTTCAAGAGAGGTGGGAACCAGAGGAAGGGGGTATTGGAACTTGATGGTTATTTTGTTCAGTGCGCGGTAATCGATACAGGGCCTCAATCCTCCGTCTTTCTTGGCGACAAAGAAGAAACTGGAGGCTGCTGAAGAGGTGGATGGGCGAATGTATCCCTGTTTCAAGGCTTCCTGTATGTACTCCTCCATGGCTCGTTGTTCAGGGATGGAAAGAGAGTAAATATGACCTCGGGGTACCGATTCACCTGGCTCTAAGTCAATCGCACAATCCCAGGGTCGATGTGGTGGAAGATGGGAGGCTTTTTTGGGACTGAAGACATCGGCGAACGTGGAGTAACAGGAAGGAATGTCTGTAGACTGTTTTTCCCGAGGGCTTTCAATGGATGTCACAGCGATGGGAATATTCACTGGAGAGGGGGAAACCGGCTCGGGAAGTTCAGGAAAACAAGTAGAGAAACATGTTGACCCCCATTGCAGAATTTCTCCCTTCCTCCAACAAACTACGGGATTGAGTTGTATGAGCCAGGGTCTACCCAGAATTATTGCTGCCGTGGAGTTTTCAAGTATCAGAGGAGAGAATGATTCTTTGTGTAAACACCCTACTTGTAATGTGATGGGCTTGATTTGGTATTTCACATACCCGGGATTCAGGGCTTTTCCAGTCACTGATTTTGCGGTGAACGGGGTTGGAGAGTGGGTCTTCGGGAGTTGAAGTTGCCTGCAGAGGTCGCTCGAGATGAAATTACCCGCTGACCCAGAGTCGATGAGGGCTGTAACTGAAATACTAGCGTCAGTAGTAATCAATGACACTGTAGCGGATAATGGAGCAACACTAAGGGTACTAGTGGATAACAAACTCACCAGGAGACGTGGTGGTCGGACAGGGCAGATGCTGATATAATGGGTGTTGTCTCCACAATACAGGCAAAGATGATTTGACATCCGTCGGGTTCTTTCAGAGACAGTCAAACGGGTGTTGTCAATCTGCATGGGTTCTGTATCGTTTGCCACGGGACTCTCCAATGATTGAAAAGAAACAGGATGAACTGGTTGTCGATTCTCAGGATAACAGTTCTGAGCACGTCGAGCCACTCGGATGGAGAACTGGATGAATTTCTCTAAACCAACACTATCATCATATACTGCAAGTTGCAATCGAAGAGCGGGATTTAACCCTTGCCGGTAGTTAGTGATGAGCGCTTTCTCATTCCATCCACTTGCCGCAGCCAAAGTTCTAAATTTCAAAGAATATTCAGTGATTGAACTTGTACCTTGTCGTAGATGATAGAGTTGTTCACAGATGGATGAATCACCTAGAGAACGGCCAAAAACCTCTTTGAAATGGGTTATGAAAGTCTGGAGGGTAGTGGTGGCTGGACCAGCCTGATTCCAGATGGTTTCGGCCCATTGCAGTGCTCTGCCAGTGAGTAATGAAATAACAAAGGAGATTTTTGAGCGTTCAGTAGGAAAATGATATGGCTGTACCTCTAGCGCTAGGGAACATTGAAGGAGAAACCCGTTGCAATCCTCCTCCTTGCCTGAGAAGGGCGTTGGTTTTACCATGGGGCTTGTCACACACCACGGAAACGAAGCAGCAGATGTGGAAGCTGGATTGGCTGTCGCTCCGCGCTCGTCAAACCCAGGCAGAGGAATTTCGGCTGGATTTCTCACTGGAGCGGGATTTTCTGAATCCATGGCGGTTTTTGTCGAACCTTCTGTCAGGATATACACGAGGACAACAAGGTAAATTGGATTCAGAAAGCTTTATTAGTAGAATGGCAGGTGAGCCTCAGATGAAACGGAACAGATGCAGGATATTAATAGCAGAGGAATGATAGTGTGATGATATCTTGCAGAGATATGCTTGAATGTAGAAAGGATGTGTCAACCGAAAAACACATGGAAGGATCACAGGAGAATCGGGGAGCATCCAGGAGGAAGCGTGGGGTCTTGGGAGAGAAGCAGTAGATAAGTCCTTTTGCTGGATTTCTGTGGTGACACACTGGAACAGCTGAGTATGCGAATCTGGGAATCACAGAGAGAAAGTTAGCAGGTCGGTTCCTAGTTCAAGGTTCGCGGAGAGTGGATGAGAAGTGTGCTCTTTTGTAGTGCTCAGTGGTGCTGGATTAGATGACAGGTGCAGGTGGTTAATACTCAGGTGATAGTGATCTTTGTGCAGTGGGTGTGACTGAACCTGATTGATCCCTGACACCGGGAGACTTGGGATGTCTGAAATTAAATAAAGTAATTTATCGGGGTATACGAAGGGGTAAGGGGTAGAATTGGGATTGGGCGTAAGGCTGAAGCTTTTGTCTGACTGAGGCCAACTTTGTGGGATGATGGCGATGATGCTTTTGTCTATACTTGTTTATACTATTGATTCGGATTGATGATTCAGTGGAGGGTTTATTGTGTTGGACTACACATTTAATAATGCTTCTGTATTAGGTCTGCACAATTAGTCGCAATTTACAGGAAATCACACTTAAATCGAGTTGGCTTATCCCGATTTTGAAATCGCAAAGGCTGCGTTTTTATTTATTTATTTATTTTAATATGCAGCTTGTCATTGATGTACGGCTCTGTGCCTGCTGCTCCATCTGAAAGCACTGTGAGTTTGATTCACTTATAACGTGCATTTGAAAAAGCATCAACATCAAACATCTTTCCAAACATGAGAAGCATTTATGAAACTCTTGTCAACAAAAGACAACATTAATAACATGTTTTTATGCATAAAATAATCGCAGCCTTTGCCAAATCACGTGCGGTTTCATTCCGATTAATCGTGCAGCCCTAATCTGTATACAAAGAGCAATACTGTAAGCCCAAGTCAGTGGGACCTATGAACTAGACAGTAACCGAGATTTACTTCCAGCTGGATCGACATTTTGCTTTTTGTGAGAGGCACTTTCATATGAATGCTCTATGGCTGTTTTCACACATTGTTTGGTTGCTTAGTCCGAGTCTGATTCATTTAACAGAGGTTTTTTTTTTATCCCTTAATTTAGGTCTTAGGTCTTTTTGCAGTGATATAAATGTTTCATTAAATATTGTTTTTATCTTTCTGTTTTATATTAAGTTTTCTAAATCAGGTTTTGTTATTAGTTGCATTTTATTTTAATTTATTTAATTTTTATTTGATTTTATTTACTTTAATTTTTACTAATATAATTTAATTTTAATACATTTTTATTTGATTTTAAGTGAAAGAAACTTGCAATAAGACATTGTCATGGCATGTGAGACATCCCAAGTTTTTCCAGAGAGACTTGCTTGAAAAAACCTACAGCAAGTATAGCAAATTAAAACAAAAGTTATGAGTCAGCCAAGAATATATGTCGTGTATGTAGTCATAAAGACAGATTTCTCAACGTGACTGGTGTTGATTAAAAGTTGACATTTCAACACTTGGCACCCATGATGAAACGGAACCTTGAGATCAAACGCATACAGTGATAATCGCCCACTGGCTCCTGTCTGCAAACACCTAAAAAACACATGAACGTTTAACTGAGCATGAGAGTGATACGGCTCACCACAAAATGTCGTCGACACAAAAATGCAGCTGTTCATTTCATCTGCTGCCAACTCCTTTAAGTTATTCATCTGGAGAAAAAAAATGCATTCATCATTATATTTTTAATCACAGAGACGAGATAGAGAAAAGAAATGCCTTCGGGAGGGTGGGGGGTGTACATTATTCCCAGAACTGATCCGGCATTGTTGCCCGCTTCACCAAACATTCTGCAAATTGACTTTGCATGAATTTATTTTTAATGTGATGTTGATGCTGCTTCTGCAGAAAGTGCAAGTTGTGTATATGTAGAAGAGAAACTGAGAGCGAAATTCAATGAGAGCTAAAAGTCAAGAAAACATGTCCTGTAGTTTGCTGTAGTGACCTTTGATATAGTTTATAGACTAATGTGCGTTTAGTGATCTACATTCACATTTACCCTGATATGTATCTTGTTTATATACAATATGCATGCATATTCATGTCATGTGTGTACAATTTTCTGAACTATGATGCATATATAATTGGCCAATAAGAAATGGACAATTCGCTGTCCTTCCAGATTTCAGAGTCTCCTTCCCTCTTTCTGGTTTCCTCTGTGTCTTTGTTCTTTTCATCTCTGTCGCTGTCAGTCCAGCCCATACAAAGCAGCTCTCTCATCACAACATCCTACTCCAATTGTAATTATTAATAAATTAATTATCAGCCCTTCTCTGTTCCAGACTAATTGAGTCCCATTGCAGGCCTTAAGTAGGACACGCTCCTATCAGACAAATGGAATGATATCCAGGGCTCGTTCCTCAGGGTACGAGTCTTGGCCCACAGAACGCACAGTGCTTTGTAGCAATTTCAAATGCCATGCAAGAAGAGTGAGATGGTAACAAAAATTACTTTGTTTTAGAAAGTGGTGGGGACGGTTGTGTCCGGGGGTCATGTTATTGATATTCACAATGCTAAGAATGGTTTAAATTCATGTCCTTTTATGATTAGCTTCATGCCAGTTTGTCATTAAGAGAAAATATCAGACAGATTTATGTTATGTTATTTTTAGTGAAAGCTAGACTGCAGGGGTGGTTGTAGAAACTACGATGGAGAGAAACATGTATCAAAATGTATGAAGGAGTAAAGATGCATACCTCTGTTCCTGAGGTTTGTCTAGCATCACACCACAGACAAGCTGTCAGTGTCCAAAAGAGTGCAGAGGGATGCAGCAAACTTTAAAACTCATATTTTGGTAAGTGAGCGGTTGGTCCCTCTTTGTTGTCCGAGATCCAGCATGATGCATTATGGCGCTTTTCCACTGCTGGTACGGCTCAGTACGGTACGGTCGTGGTACGACTCGGCTCAGCACGGCACGGCTCGGTTCGCCTTAGCTCGGTTTGCTTTTCCACTGCAGTTAGTACCGCTTCAAAGTGGGTGGGATTATAGCAGTGCCCTCAGATCTCTGATTGCTTAAAAAAAAAAAAAACTTGGAGGCAAAATATTTTTTAGTTATTATGTGAATTACACTGCGCAAACCAAAGTAATACTAGGCTACCCACCGGATGAAGAAGGGTTGGCTCTCATTCTCCACAGTATGCCTACATAAAATATTCATTTTATTTTATTTTATTTTTCGTATTCTCATTTATGAGGAAAAAAACGTGTTCTCCGTTACGGACGTGAGCGCTCTGAAAGCGGCACTAAAAGATGCTTTAAAACTTCAGGCATCAAACAGAAAGCACAAAACCTTTCTTTAACCTGAATTTCGTTTTCTATTAATTGTATCTTAATTTTAATCAATGTTTCATCAACCAATTGCCTGTATTTAAAAAATAAGAATCAAATATAGCAGACGATAGATAGGAAACGGAGGCGCCGGCGCGTGAACTGGAGCTTGTCTCATAAATGAACTGAAACTCAGCATATAAGGTAGCCTGCTTGCCTCACATGTCTACTTTTAAACAGAACAATTCAAAACGAAAGAAAACAGACTACAGACTGCTCTCTGCTTATGTAATCCGCATGAAATGTACATTTCTCTCTGGCGCGTTCACTAGGCTAGTGATCGCGAGTCAACATCGTCAACTTCATCTTAGCCGACAAAGAAAACACTTGTTTATTAATAAACAATTAAAATATCTCCTTGCTATATTTTACATATTCATAATCATTACTTTTGCCGGTTCTTTGTGAAGAACAGCGGTGGCTGTTAGCCTACTGGCTGTTTAAATCTAGCGGTTAGATGTCTCGCAAATACAATGACGCTGGTAGTGACGATTCTGTCTGACCAATCAGTGATCTGCAGTGTGTTCACGTCACATTTTAGTATCGGTACGGTACGCTTGGAACCTCGACAGAGGTGGTACCATTTAAAGCGAGCCGAAGCGAGCCGTACCGTGCCGTACCATGCAGTGGAGAAGCGCCACAAGTGAGCCGTGCCGAGCCGTACCGTACCACGCACACATCAGCTGGAAAAGCGCCAAAGCGTGCCGTACCGAACCCTGCCGTACCGTACCATGCAGTGGAAAAGCGCCATTAGTGTTTACACTGCAAATGCAATTTAGCAATTTGACAACCACCGAAAATAGTTTGATTAATTGAATCACAAGACGCACCAGACCCATTTAAACTTGTCTTTATTGCTGTCTATGATTAGGTCGCCTGAAATGGATGTTAATATCAGTTGTTAACAGGCTGCTTACACTTTGTCCTGGGGCATCCGACTCCATGGGGAGCACACATCAGCTGAAGAGCAGAACCAGTTCTTTGGAAATGTTTTGAGGTGTAGCCTTCTGAAGGGAACGACTTCTGAAAACCATGTTGTGTATCATGATGCACTAGGCCTATGCTCTATGAGTTTCATACTACGGGTGGGAATCACAGGATACCTCAAGATACGATACGATATGATATACTATACATGGCTCATGATACCGATATCACGATACAGCAACTTTGCGATTAATCAATATATTGATAGACACTCCTATACTTGTACATCACTATATCTGTCTAACCATTAAAACAAAATGCCTGTGAAAAGGTTAAGTGGAGGTTTTCTCTCTTTATTCAAGTCCAAACTGTTAGAAAACAGTCCACAAAGCTTTTCAGTCTGTAAATTAAACTGAATATTTAAGTAAATTAAACATTTTCAATGAGATCAGGGTGATGGCGTTGCAAGTGACTTTGCATGTTTGTGGTATTATCCGTGCACTTTACTTTTACCAGGCTGTTCTTGTCGCATACTCTTTGTTGATTTTGTTTGTCAATGGCATAAAAGCCGAAGTGGTTAGACTTTGGACTTAAACATGGCTGGGGCATCTATTATTTTACTCGCACTGCTGTCCGCCATCCCGTTAAAAAGCTATTTTTCTTAGGCTAGTTAACTTATGTTCACGTTTCCCTCATTCATGTGTTGAGCGCCACCTCTAGGAGCCATGAAGTAGCGACGCTGGGAGCAGGGAAATCTATATATTTGATATTTGGCGCCAGTGTATCGATTCTCCTATCGCCGGAGAAGGACAACGATTTATTGCCATAACGATATTTTGTCCTACCCCTAGGTCATACAGTATCTACATACACAAAGAGTACCTGATGCTCCAGAGAAGTGGAAGGTAGAAACTCTGGATGATCATTACCTATAAAGAACATGTCTAAGAAGAAACATATTTGGTTGTAACTTATGTTGATCTAATATTTTCTCCACTATGGTGAGACAAATGAGGTGTAGACAAACAATTGTGACATTGCTATAGAAGGGCTTTATTATTCACTGTAATGAATATGGTGTTGAAAAGGGAATTTGCTGGCTTGGGTTTTTAAGGGTGGTGCAATTCGGGTTGTGGAGTGAGTTTAGAGATAGGGAAGAGGGTTATAAGGGAAAATTGGATTGGAAGAAATTAAATGTGGAATAAAAAGGGTGGGTTGATTTGTCCCAATCGTGAAGGTAGATGTGGTTGAGCAGGGGAAGGTGGAGGAAGGGAGCCTATAGCCTAATGCAATCACATTAAATTTTAAATAATGTTATGCAGATAATAAATGACAGAAGATGATCTCTCTGGGATGCTGAAAGAAAATCTGTCAATTATAATGCCAATACTCTAGAAACTAGCCCTTTTGCATTTGTGTGTAAACTTGGCAAAGCTAAAGAAAAAATAAAAATAAAAAAAGAGAAAATGGGTTGGTTTGAAGGTGTTGAGATCGAGATAATGTCTAAATTAGAATTATTCAGCTGTTAAATTGCATAACGCTTTTCCAATATGTCATGATAAAATAATAATATAATAATAAAAATGAAAAAAAAAAATAAGGTTCAGAAGACTCATTTGTCCTCTCTGGCATAAGTAATGAAATAAATTTAAAGAAATGCATCAGAATCAAAGCCATTACAACCTTTCTCGAATCTCCTGCTTAGAAGGAATTTTAATTCGGCGGCCATTTGCAGACAAAATGGATTTTCCCTTATGGCAAAGTGTTAATGAAACGGGAAAACTCCTACACTTATGAGCTTTTCAATTAATGCTCTTCTTTCTTCCGTTGCCCAGAAGTGAGAGAGTGTGCTGAGCCGGTTTCCTTCAATTTCACTGTGGGCAAGACTCAGGCATTGAGTGCAAAGGTGCCAACTTCCATATTTAGTTAGTGAAGAGGCCATCCATTATTGAGCAAACAGAGAGCTGTCTGTCTCACTGCTTTGGGCCAACAATTAAATATATCAGGCACCATGGTGGAGGTGGGGTGTGGATGGGTGGAGGAGAGGCTCAGAAGAACAGGGTAGATGCAATATTGATGTCTTTAATTGAGGGTTTAAGTTGTACATGGTCAGTATTTCTATGCGTGTCTTTTTGTCTGGGGTGGTTTGGAAAGGTTGTGTAAATTACATGTTCTACATTGGTAAATGTGTGTAATTGGGCATGTTGTGGCTGGATTTAGAGAGATGCATAGCCAGGCACAAAGGAAGTTCAGTTAGCGATAGAGAGGAATATATGGAATACATTATTGAAAACCCTGGGTCTAGATACAATCTGTTATATATTTCAGGTTCTGCCTCCATTCTTTTGGTAATTTTGTTGGGTAATATCTTGTTCCCTTTCGAGGGAACTTAACACTGCGTCGATAAAATCGACTCTTTGGGGACGCTCCCTAAGCGTGCGCCTCTGAAGTATGAATGAAACTAATCCAATCCTGATTGGTGTTGTGTCGTGACGTAATGTGACGGCATACCCGGAAGTATAAAAGTGACGCTGTCACAACACACACTAGCTTTCGCTCTTCAGCAAGCGCTCTGTGTTGAAACTGTCTGTCTTATTTGGTGTTGTTTGTCAATCAGTTGATCAGAATGGCCAGCGAACAATTTAAAAGATGTGTGCATCCTTGCCCTCGTTTTATTACGGGTGGGGACACACATGCTTTGTGTATGAATTGTTTGGGAGCGCAGCATGCACAAGCAGCTCTTGAGGGAGCTGTTTGTGCAGACTGTGAAGCACTTCCTATTAGAGTGCTGCGCTCTCGGCTGGCGTGCTTTGATGAGCACGGTCAGGCTCGCGTTCCCCACGGTTCTGGTCCCGCGTCCGTTGAGGCGGCGCGGCGATTTAGATCGCGGGGTTCGCAGCGGGATCTTGCAGATGAGAATGAGACTGCTGCGGCACTTTCTCCTTCTTCGTCTGAGGATCCCGTAGCCCCTGAGAGTGGTACAGGAGCCCGCATCGCGGCTTCTCCTGCCCACGATCAGGTCCCAATGCTTGAGCTCTCTGCTTCCGAGGAAGTGGATGTGCTCAGTATTGATGCGGATGACCGTGATTTGGGCGCACCAGTTCACGGCCAAAGCTATGAGGAGCTGGTAGAGGTTGTGACTCGTGCTGTGGCCAGACTTAACATCAGCTGGCCACATGATGAGCAGGGAACGCAAGTGAAAAGCAAGCTTGATGAGCGTTTCCTGCAGCACAGGTCACAACCTCAGCGCCGGGCTAACTGTTTTCCCCAAATCTTCAAATAAAGAGATAGAAACTCTCCTGGGAAAAAACCCACTCTTTTTCACATCTAATCACATTCATTAAATGATTATTTGAATGTGGTGGGTGTGGGATGGGGGGGGTTATGGCAAGAAGCTGTAAATGGAGGAAGTTTTAGTGAGCTATCTTTCTCCTGATGTGGCATCTTCGCTTAAAGTCGTGGCGCTGCCCAACAATCGTGCAGATACACCTCTGCACTGGTTGGCTGGGCTTATATGGTGGTTGGTCAGGCTGGTACGTTCCTGTACTCTAAGACGATTTTACAGGCGTACCATGGCACTAAACGTACCATAGCTTATTGTAGCAGTTATGATGGTTGAGAGACATCAGTGGATTAATTTGTCTGGTATAAAAAAAGGGAAGACAAATATTTTCTGCTGAACGCTCCGCTATCACCTTCTGGCCTGTTCTCCGACGCTATAACTTCAATCGTCGACAGGTTTATGAATAAATAAATAAAAAAAAAATATATATATATATAAAACTATATATGTTGTCCCGCCGTTTTTGAACGTTCGGGCTACATCGATTTCCAGCGAACGCACACCGTGGCGTTCACCCCAAGAGCGTGCAACCGGGCACTGACTATGGTCACAAAATTTTTCTAGACTTTTTCCTGCCGGTCATCTGCTTCAGGAAGTCGAGAATAGTGCTCGGGAAACACCAGAGGCCGGTCCCAAGGGGCTGGTTCCCTTAGTAGATTTTTTAGAATGGCAACGCCTTCCAATTATCTATATGGGTCCTGAATATTTTTAAATATGGGTACGGACTGCAGTTCGGTTACCGACCTCCCAGCTTTGTTGGGGTTGTACCGACCGCAGGGGTTCCAGAACAGGCTCGGGTTATGGAACAAGAGGTACAGACTCTATAGACTCGTCCAGGTGTTACAGCCGGTACTTTTTAGTTCCAAAGGAGGATGTTGGACTGAGGCCAATTTTAGATCTAAGGCTATTGACTTGTTCTTTGAGGAGATCCAGGTTCAAAATGCTTACAATTTCCATTATCGGAAACCAAATCAGATCCGAGGACTGGTTTGGCATGGTAGATCTAAATGTTGGGGCTGTCCACTCAGTTGCAGGGCAACCGATGTTGTTCTTGCAGCAGGGCCCGGAAACGATGTGTATTGCCCGCCGTCTATGACGCTTCGGGCCGCATCATTTTCCAGGGAATGCACTCTGCGTCGTCTGTCCTCGAAAAATAAAAGACGAGCATCAGTTATGGTCACGAAAACCGTATCGACTACAGCCTGCCGGTCTTCCGCTTCAGGCAGTCGAGAAGGGTGCTCAGAAACCACCAGAGAGCAGTCTCGAGAGGCTGGATCGGATGTGGTTCTTGCAGCGGGGCCCGGAAACGATGTGTATTGCCCGTCGTCTATGACGCTTCGGGCCGCATCATTTTCCAGCGAATGCACTATGTGTCGTTTTTCCTAAAAAAAAAATAAAAAAAACGAGCATCAGTTATGGTTACGAAAACCGTATCGACTACAGCCTGCCGGTCTTCCGCTTCAGGCAGTCAAGAAGGGTGCTCGGAAACCACCAGAGGCCAGTCTCGAGAGGCTGGTTCTCTTAGATCGGGTTCTTCTGTTCGGCCTAGCACTCTCTCCCCGCATGTTCATGTGTAGGTTTATGGATGCGACTCTGGCTCCACTGAGGCTTCAGGGCATCCGTATACTGAAATACTTCGACGACTGGCTCTTGTTGGCCCAGTCTCGAGGAATGGCATTTCGGCATTGAGATGTCGTCCTTGGCCAAAATTAGAATCGGGGGTTGAGACTCAACACTAAAAAAATGTGTTGGAACCAGCTCAGAAGACTGCTCTTCTAGGCATGAAATGGAATTCGGTTACAACGCAGGCACGTATGTCTCCCGCTCGTATCGAATCCATCCTGGCCATGGTGTCCGGGATAAAGCTAGGCCAGGCCATCACTGTTGAGCAGTTTCAAAGACTGCTGGGCCTCATGATAGCGGCATCCAACATTATACATTTGGGCCTTCTACACATGAGGCCCCATTCAGTGGTGGCTGAGAGCCAGGGGTTTTTCCCTCAAGGGGAATCTGTTCCGTATAATCAGAGTTACGCGCAGATGCCTTCGTTTTCTGGTAATTTGGAAGAAACCTTGGTTCCTATCCCAAAGGCCAGTGCTGGGAGCGTCATGTCGCCTGAAAACCGTTTCGACGGACGCCTCCCTCACTGGCTGGGGCGCGGTCATAGAGGTCCGTCAAGAGGGCATCAGTCTACTTCTGGTTTCCCCGAGGTGGCCGACCCGAGTATGGTTTTCAGACATAATATCACTCCTGATAGCTCCGCCATGGCAGATTCCTCTGAGGAGGGATCTGTTGTCCCAGGCGGAGGGCACAATTTTCCACCCTCACCCAGAGCTGTGGAAGCTGTGGGTCTGGCCTCTGAGGGGGTTCAGTACCTAAATGCTGGTCTATCAGCTGGAGTAGTTGAAACCATACTTAGGTCTAGGGCTCCATCTACTAGGAGATTATATGGCCTCAAGTGGAATGTGTTTTTCACTTGGTGTAGAGAACATGAGTTAGATCCAGTCAACTGCCCGGTGGCTTCAGTTCTGGAGTTCCTTCAAGATCGTTTCTCTGCGGGTCTCTCCCCTTCCACGCTTAAGGTGTACGTGGCTGCCATTGCGGCTTTCCACTCACCTTTAAGTGATGGGCCTCTGGGGAGGCACCAGTTGGTCATTCATTTTCTCCATGGTACTTGGAGGATGAGACCGGCAACCAGGTCCAGGGTTCCTGCCTGGGACCTGGCAATAGTTCTGGAAGGGTTGTCCCTGGCCCCCTTCGACCTCTACAGTCGGCTTCGCCTAAGGACTTAACACTGAAAATGTTTTTTCTCTTAGCTATTACCTCACTTAAGAGGGTGGGAGATCTCCAAGCCCTGGCAGTAACACCAGCTTGCTTGGAGTTTGCCCCTGGCAGAGTAAAAGCTTTTTTGCACCCGAGTCTGGGCTACGTGCCTAAATTTCCATCGAATACAGCTCGGTCTACAGTTCTTCAGGCATTCCATCCTCCACCTCATGTGTCGGCAGAAGAAGAGAAGCTTCATTTGCTCTGCCCCGTCAGAGCTTTGAGTGTGTACCTTGAGAGGTCCTCTTCTTGGAGAAGGTCGGACCAATTATTAGTATGTTTTGGGTCACCTAAGAAGGGGCTCCCGGCATCCAAGCAAACTATTAGTAATTGGATTGTTCAGGCTATTACTGAGGCTTACAAGGTGCGCTTACAATTTGCCTTCAACTTTAGCCGTAAGGGCTCACTCAACTAGAAGCATGGCTTCTTCTAGGGCCCTTCTTTCGAGAGTACCTCTACAGGAGATCTGTGAGGCAGCCGGTTGGGCTACTCCACATACTTTTATTAGGTTCTAAAGTCTCCACCTTCCTAGTACGCCTGGCGCACACGTGCTCAGTCCTTGCTGAGTGCCTAGACAGTTTCACTCCGGGACAGGCCTATTCGGTGCGTGGCCTAGTGGGCACTCGTTCCCCAAAGAGTCGATTTTATCGACGCAGTGTTAAGTTCCCTCGAAAGGGAACGTCTCGGGTTATGACTATAACCCTTGTTCCCTGAGAAGGGAACGAGACACTGCGTCGTTCTGCCACGCCCCTTGAGGCCTTGGAGCGTCTTGCTTCATCGCGAGGCTAGTGTGTGTTGTGACAGCGTCACTTTTATACTTCCGGGTATGCCGTCACATGTTACGTCACGACGCAACACCAATCAGGATTGGATTAGTTTCATTCATACTTCAGAGGCGCACGCTTAGGGAGCGTCCCCAAAGAGTCGATTTTAACGACCCAGTGTCTCGTTCCCTTCTCAGGGAACAAGGGTTATAGTCATAACCCGAGACGTTTTCTGTATACAATGATCATTTATGTAGTATTGTGTCAAAATGCAAAAATAAAACCGTTATTAAATGGGTAGTGCTTGTTAGTTATTGGACAGTGTCACACAAAAAAACTCATCTGTATTGGTTTTGGTTTATCTCTATAATGGTAATGGTATAATTTCACCTCCCCTTCCCATGTCTGTCTGTTGTCTTTCTCTATCCAGCTTCCCTTTTTCTCTTTACTCTTAAGGTGTAAGCTCTCTGCATAAGGTGGTTTTAATTTGGTATGAGAAAAACAAGTTTGCGAATATTGATTTCAAAAGTCCGCCTCTGCCTTTAAAAGCAGCCGCATGGCTTCCAGCAACCTTCAATTGAGGCTGAGCATGTAGGTGTGGGTGTTCTCATTCAGCCTCTGTGTTCACACAAAAAAATGATACATTAAAGGCTGTGTTTTACTTCAGTCAGACTGAGAGAAAATAAACGAAAACAAGCAATGTCAGTTCACACGTACACAGGCACACAAGTCAGACAGAAAGGCCTAATTTATCTGATCATTATATACGCGTTTTCTTTCCTTGAACAGTTTACTGTTTTGACGGCTTGAGAATGCGAGACAACGCCTTCTTTAGGGTTGGGTAAAATGCAGAATTGAAGAATTGAGTCGCTTTCACTTCATGACTTTAAATTGGCAACATCCCACAGGAAGTTTAATTGGAATCATGAAAAGTGGTGGAGCCTGGCCTACAAAAGTCTATTTGATTTTTTTAAGTTCTTGAAAGAAGTTCTGCAAGGCTACATTTAGTTGTTCAAACATACAGTAAAAACAGTAATATTGTCAAATTCAATTTATATTTTAAAATGTAATTTATTCCTGTGATGGCAAAATTGAATTTTCAGCTTCTGACATTACTCCAGTCTTCAGTGTTACATGATCCTTCAGAAATCATTCTAGCTAGTTTGATGCTCTTATTATCAATGTTGAACCCCATCAATTTAATGCATTTTTGCTGAATAAGTATTAATTTCTTTCAAAAATAAAAAAACTTTATGACTCTAAACTTTTAAACAGTATATAAAATAAATTCAAGTCTAAGGCAATTTCTTTTTTATATATATTTGATTTAATCAACAGGTATTTAGCTTACATTGTGAAGCATAGAGATTTAAAAATGGTTTTGCTGTGTTGACATCCTTAGTTTTATTCATAGCCACTTAAGTACATTTGTTTAAACGCTCTCTAAACATCTGAATCTTTTCCTCTTACAGACCCATTACACCTCTTTAATATCTTCATCTCAGTTTTCCCTGGCTTTGCCTTCTCTTTTCACTCAGGAACAAGCTAACCACAGGTCGTGTGTATACATATCCCACAAATCTCTTGCTGCACTGGCTCTGATCTGTGGATTACGCTCAGAATACTCCTCACTGAGAGGATGGCACATGTAGAGTTGACACACACACACGCACACACACACACACACACACACACACACACACACACACACACACACACACACACACACACTCACACACTCACACACACTCTCACACACTCACACTCAGACAATCATTCCCACAAAAATACAGAGCATATGTGCCCTACCATCCCTGTAGCTTTAAGAAGACAAGTCTCTAATGCAGACATTACTAAACCCCTGCCATCATAGCCACAGAATGACACCACAGGACGTTGAGCGCTAACGCCTACAAAGCGCTTAAATATCTTAACATATTTAATGCATAATGAAAGAAGTTTCTGCACTTTGGGTGAAGTATTCCCAGACAGTTTTTATGCACTATCTATCTGGTGGGAAATCTCACTCTTATACACTGCATAAAACAAGGCAACATTGGAGTCGAGGGGTTTGAAGAGACAGATAGAAAGCTTTCTGCTGCACATCCAATGTGTGTTTAAGAAAACACTCTGTACAATGACAGTCTCATGTTTGAGATACATATATGATGTTTATCCTGTAGTTACATGCTGTGAGTGTTTGTTTTTTTGGAAATGTCAGTGGGCTGAAGAGCGCCTCTAGTGGTGAGCAGAGGTGTGCATCCATGCTTTTTCTTTTTAATGCAAGGCCTCAATTAAAGCTGATGCACATATAACATTGAGGATATATGACTGTTCTACAAAATTTCATTCCATAATTTGATTTATTTCGTTTCTTTTGTGTGTGAAAGGAAATTACCTTAATACAGCAGTAATAAAAAGTATAATAACTAAATAAACAAATAAATAAACATCAAGCTGTGAATGACAAGCGTTGAAGTGCTCTGGCTTACTCTGGGACTCCGTCTGTGCCAGCCTCAGTATCTATCATGTGTAATCCAGGCAGCAGATTGTGATGTTCAAGTCTCCTTGGAGTTTGCACAGGTCTGGAATGAAGCAGTGGGAAAGATCAGGGAAGAGCACCCAACATCGAATAGATTCTTTGTTCCAGGTGATTGACTGTTCTATTCATAAATGGAGGGAACCAGAGGGAAGCACAATAAATGTCAATGCACCTTTTAATTTCTGTAGGTATGCACTGAAATTCACTACAACAGTAACAAAAAAACAAAAAAAAACAAACAAACAAAAAAGCTACAAGATAGGGTATTGTGACATTATATGTACAATATGAAAAATGGATGTCCATTGTGAGATTTGCTAAAGCTTACATTCAAAGGGAAAGTTTTCCTAAAACTGAAAATTGTCGCCATTTACTCACCCTCATGTTGTTCCAAACCTGTATGTCTGTCTGTCTTCTGTGCTACATAAATGTCTCGGTGTTTTTTTTTTGTTTTTTTTTGTCCATTCAATGGAAGACTATGGTCACCAAAATGGTTTGTTTACCAATATTCTTTCAAATATCATTGCTGTTCCGCAGAAGAAAGTAAGTCATACAGGTGTGGAACGATATGGAGGAACTGATGACAGAATTATAATTTATAGATGCCCTATCACTTTAACCGTGTTATGTTATTTGTGTTTTCTAGTGAGTGTTAGATCATGACAGCAGAGGTAATCTAAATGTAAAAAAACAAAAAAAACAAAAACAAGAAATGACCATGCACAAAAATCGACAAATAGCCAATATGGTACCGATATGTTGTGCATCCCTAATTTTCAGAATGAATTTTGGAAATGTAATTTGATAAATGTCTAAAGTGCATCCCATGGCATCATCTGCTGATTTGTTGTGCGTCCCTAATTTTCAGAATGAATTTTGGAAATGTAATCTCATAAATGTCTAAAGTGCATCCCATGGCATCATCTGCTGATTTTCTGCATGCTTGTTTTAAGCCTGTGTTTATGGGCCACAGAGGCCTCTCTTTTTTCGCTCCTCACAGGAAGTAATTTTTCTCCCATAGCGTAGCTGATGATAAGGCCATGATTCCTGCTTATCTGTCCCCCTTTAATTTCTCCTGATCTTTAAGTGTTCTTAAAAGGGGCCTCAGAGGGTGGTGATGAGCTCGCTCTAAATTGATTACCTGTTTCAGTGAACGCGCTGTTGCCTGCAGATTCTATCAGCTCTGCTGTCAGGACCCTCGCTATTTCAATTTGATCGGATTTAATGAGGGGGAGGATGGGAGCTGTGTGTCTCTACGTGTGTTTACATTTAAGTGTGTGTATATGCGCGCTACTGCCTCGATACAATCGCATTTGTCAGCATGATCCTTTCTAAGTGCATTTCAATTAGAGAACGATTCACTTGATTCTATTACTCCCTACTCTTGTTGCCCTAATGTGTGCCACTGCTAGAACAAGCCACGTCTAATGTACACTATTTAATTTCCTTAATTGAGCTAACGTGCTTTTCATATCCTAATTCCTCGAATAATCTTTGATTTGTGCACCACACATGCTGGGATGTAATGAAAGGGGGCAGTCGAAAACATCTGTTAGAGCTCTGATTGAATCAGCTCAGTAACATCTGCAGTTATGAGGGCGTTAGCAGCCAGCGTGGCCCTTTTATCTACTTACGCCAATTATCCTCAATGCCGGCTGACTGAACCGATATTAATATGGATGTATTTGAGGATCCGGTTTCCTGAGCCACTGTCCAGCATTGTTTAACGGGGTGGATGTTCGTTACGTTCTTTGATTATGTTCTTTTCTAAGATATAGAGGAGAGTGCTGCTTGTAAATCCTGAATAATTTCCACCAATCAATAGTAGTTAATTGAATACTCATGCAGTGACGCACCCATAATTGCAGTACATGCATATGTTCAGGGCTGGTTCACACAAAGCATTTTGCACTGCAGTGTTTTTTTTATTTGTTTGTAATATATCGCATATCGCACGGCTACTTGTGTGGTATTGCGTTTATACAACATACGACACAGGTGTGTAAATAAATAAGAAACAACAATGGAGTGTCTTTAAAAAAAAACTTTTGTGCAGAATTACTTCCTTCCGCCACGGATTAAAATCTCAAGTTGACAGTTTGAAAGTTGAACCCAAGCCTCTGTTACTAATTCTAAAGGGTCCCTTTATAACTAGTAACAAAGTAATGCTGAGTTTTTTTAATGCTGTTTTTTTTTTTTTTTAGAGGATTATTAGAGAGAGATTTGCATCTAGCTGATATTCTTCTGGTCAATCTTAATCATTTTCACAAAATCAGTTTGAATGTTTGCTGAGGAAAGATATATCTTTTTCTTTGTCCTTTTAACAGTTTAGGGGATTTCCCATGACAGCGCTAGTCAATGCATTTGTAAGCTGAGTCTTATATTGAAAGGGACTGAAACAATGTGTTAAACAATAAGTCTTTGCTAGTGACTTACTCATAAAGATAGTCTTTGTCCCCATCTAATGGTGTAATAATGTATCTAACTTTCACTGAAGTCAAAATCACAATCACAAACGACCCTTTCTCAATACCAAATACTGCATGTTATTTATATTAAAATTATATTTATTGTTCAATATTTGAATAAACAATATTCGCCATTATAAAAGCATAAGAAGTTTGAACAATTGGAAATAAACAAGCAAGTTCAGTCAAAAGTACAAAGTTATAGTACAGGATTTCAGTTAAATAAAAATATAAAGTTACTTTGCCCTCAGCCAAATCGATTTACTCTGGAACAAGTGATAGATGAATAAGACCAAAGATTGCCCATTTGCTATATCCAAAATGAATCATACCTCGTGTTTAAATGCTATCTACATAAGAGCCAGCGGAAAATTCCCAAAGGACTTGCCGAGATAAAGCTGTTCTCGGCGGGTACATGAGCGCTGAACGGCTGCTGTTGGCTTAGAGCATATACTACTACCATTCAAAAGTTTGCAACAATTAAGATTTTTTTATTGTTTTTTAAAGAAGTCTTATGCTCACCAGTGTAGCATTTCATTCGATTAAAAAATATTGTAAAAATTTTGAAATTATATTACAATTTAAAATAACTCATTCCTGTGGTGTTATCATCCTATCACAAAATAATTAACTGTATTTTTGGTCAAATAATTGCAGCATTGGTGAGCATAAGAGACCTCTTTAAAAAACATAAAAAAAATCTTAATTATTGCAAACTTTTGACCAGTAGTGTATGTGGAATTAAAAACTACTGTATTTGAAAATACATTTCAAATAATTTTCAATTCTGCTGTTCAGCTATTCTTTTGTAGGTTGTGTGGTTTTTTTTTTTTTTCATGTCCCATAAAAGCTGGCATTGCTTAATCACAAGGCCTGGGACAAAAATCCATCATAGGAGGTTATAGAGTGACCCATCGGTGTCTGGCTTCTGCCCAGGTCCCTGAACAACGAACCCATTTTCCCTCTTTGTCGATGGTCCAGACCCACTCTACAAACAAACATGAAGCAATTAGTCCATCAGCATTCTGTTGGTTTAGACCAGGAGTGTCCAAACTCGGTCCTGGAGGGCCACTATTTATCTTCAACTTGCCTCAAAACACCTGCCTAGAAATGTCTTGTATGCTAAGATGTTGATTAGCTGTTCAGGTGTGTTTAATTGGGGTTGGAGCTGAACTCTGCAGGACAGTGGCGGGATTGGACACCCCTGGTCTAGACTTTCAAACTAGTCTAGAGGATCAAGCCTAGTCTCTCTAATTTGGCCTTCAAATAATCTTTTCCTCTTTGTCTATTGTTCAGTCATTATCTCTATGAACTTATCTTTAGGTTTCTCCTCGAATATTGCCTGCTGTCATCACTGCAATCTTGCCCGAGACAAGTAGCACAGACTGTGTACTTCTACAAGTACTGCTGTATACCTTTCTTCTGTCTAAAATTATTCTGCAAATGTGGGACATATTCACCAATTATTTTGTGAATAGAATATGTCATAGACATCACTTTGCACATTAGTAAAGTAATCGAAACACATTGGCAAAAAACTCTGAGAAAAAACTCACCACCAAAGGAAAAAAGTCACTCCCTCTCTATTGTGGGATATCCACTCTGTTTGTCTTCAAGTTCTCAAGTGCACGTTGGAAATAGAAGCGGTGGAACAGAGGACACACCACCACTGTTTATTTTATTGTAGCTCACAAATGTCATTCATTATACTGGTGTGGGAAGCAGCCCTGGTGCTCTTCTCCATGCACCCCACCTTTGGCTAATCACTTCTCTATTCCCATCATCTGTAAATCCACACTTGCGGGTGCACTGCTAAGCAGCCGACGAATAAAACCCATATGTGTCTACTCTGGCAGAGTGCTTTATGTGGCAAATGTAAGATTTGTTTCTGTTTATGAGACATAATTGAGTTTTTCTCTGTGCTTCTTTACTGTGACTGTCTCTCTCTTTAAGTTTTCATTTCTACATGGCGAGTTACGCTGATTCAAGTGTGTGGTGGAACCATGAAGGTTTGCGTTCCCATTCATCTCAGTGGCTTGCTCTGCTGCTGGCATGGGCCTTCACGGATGTACGTAATTTGAAATATACCATCTTTTCTCATGGAAAGCAAACGGGGAAAAGACCATTCACATTTTTGATTTATCTATGTAAAATATTGAATATATTTTTGTAAAAATGTATTTAAAATGTGTATAAAAATAGGAATGTGACTAAAGTATCTACTAAAATATTATGGCAACTTTTAATGATTTTAAAAAGTCAGAAAAACTAAGAAATTGTTATGCCATCAATAGAAAAAGCTCATGTTTGGAGGTTGAAAGCCCCAAATTCCCCTATATACACTCACCTAAAGGATTATTGGGAACACCTGTTCAATTTCTTATTAATGCAATTATCTAATCAACCAATCACATGGCAGTTGTTTCAATGCATTTAGGGGTGTGGTCCTGGTCAAGACAATCTCCTGAACTCCAAACTGAATGTCAGAATGGGAAAGAAAGGTGATTTAAGCAATTTTGAGCGTGACATGGTTGTTGGTGCCAGACGGGCCGGTCTGAGTATTTCACAATCTGCTCAGTTACTGGGATTTTCACACACAAACATTTCTAGGGTTTACAAAGAATGGTGTGAAAAAGGAAAAACATCCAGTATGTGGGAGTCCTGTGGGCGAAAATGCCTTGTTGATGCTAGAGGTCAGAGGAGAAATGGGCCGACTGATTCAAGCTGATAGAAGAGCAACTTTGACTGAAATAACCACTCGTTACAACCGAGGTATGCAGCAAAGCATTTGTGAAGCCACAACACGCACAACCTTGAGGCGGATGGGCTACAACAGCAGAAGACCCCACCGGGTACCACTCCTCTCCACTACAAATAGGAAAAAGAGGCTACAATTTGCAAGAGCTCACCAAAATTGGACAGTTGAAGACTGGAAAAATGTTGCCTGGTCTGATGAGTCTCGATTTCTGTTGAGACATTCAGATGGTAGAGTCAGAATTTGGCGTAAACAGAATGAGAACATGGATCCATCTTGCCTTGTTACCACTGTGTAGGCTGGTGGTGGTGGTGTAATGGTGTGGAGGATGTTTTCTAGGCACACTTTAGGCCCCTTAGTGCCAATTGGGCATCGTTCAAATGCCACGGCCTACCTGAGCATTGTTTCTGACCATGTCCATCCCTTTATGGCCACCATGTACCCATCCTCTGATGGCTACTTCCAGCAGGATAATGCACCATGCTTGAATCATTGAATCATTGAATCATATCAAATTGGTTTCTTGAACATGACAATGAGTTCACTGTACTAAAATGGCCCCCACAGTCACCAGATCTCAACCCAATAGAGCATCTTTGGGATGTGGTGGAACGGGAGCTTCGTGCCCTGGATGTGCATCCCACAAATCTCCATCAACTGCAAGATGCTATCCTATCAATATGGGCCATCCATCTTCTTCCGCTTCATCCGGGGCCGGGTCGCGGGGGCAGCAGTCTAAGCAGAGATGCCCAGACTTCCCTCTCCCTGGACACTTCCTCCAGCTCTTCTGGGGGGACACCGAGGCGTTCCCAGGCCAGCCGGGAGACATAGTCTCTCCAGCGTGACCTAGGGCCAACATTTCTAAAGAATGCTTTCAGCACCTTGTTGAATCAATGCTACGTAGAATTAAGGCAGTTCTGAAGGCGAAAGGGGGTCAAACACAGTATTAGTATGGTGTTCCTAATAATCCTTTAGGTGAGTGTATATATATATATATATATAATCACATATGATAAGAGTGACCCATCGATTACTGGCTTCTGCCCAGCTCCCTGAACAACGAACCCATCCCTCTTTGTCGATGGGCCAGACCCACCCAACAAACAAACATGAAGCAATTAGTCCATCAGCATTCTCTTGGTCTACGGCCACTGTTTATTTCCAAGTTGCCTCAACTCACTTAAGTTTCTATGCTTAGAAAGACCGTTATTAGCTGGTTCATGTGTGTTTAATTGGGGTTTGAGCTGAACTCTGCAGGACAGTGGCCCTCCAGAAGCGGGATTGAACACCCCTGGTCTAGACTTTCAATCTAGTCTAGAGCAATAAGCCTAGTCTCTCTCTCTCTCTCTCTCTCTCTCTCTCTCTCCTCTCTCTCTCTCCTCTCTCTCTCTCTCTCCTCTCTCTCTCTCTCTCTCTCTCTCTCTCTCTCTCTCTCTCTCTCTCTCTCTCTCTCTCTCTCTCTCTCTCTCTCTCTCTCTCTCTCTCTCTCTCTCTCTCTCTCTCTCTCTCTCTCTCTCTCTCTCTCTCTCTCTCTCTCTCTCTCTCTCTCTCTCTCTCTCTCTCTCTGTGGTTTTGAATTAATTTGGCCTTCAGAGAATCTTTCTCTCCTGTCTATATATCAGTCTTTATCTCTATGACCTTATCTTCAGGTTTCTTCACTAATATTGCCTGCTTAGATCAGATATTTTCTTAACTGCTCTTTTAGCATTGCTGTAATCTATGTTGTGTGTTTCTGTTTGTTGCGTTATTGATCACACTGCTACCAGCTGAGTGAGTAATGTAGGAATTGTTCGAAAACAGTATCCCGCTAATCAGATATTTCAAATTTCATTTTACCCTGAGTGAAGAACGGAAAAAAACGTTGCTGTGAGTGTATCAGAGCCTTAATCTGGCATTGCTAACTAAACCATGACCCCTTAGAATTATTCTACTATTTAAACATTGTGGGATTGGGTACATGTCATTTTCTATTCAAAGAATAAAGGAATGGATATTCGAGTTTCTGTGCCACATTTGCTGTATCAGTTTATGCTGAAGCAATACATACAGCAGTACATGAAGGTCTTGTCCTACTTTGGATATTATTGAGTCTGTGCTACTTGATCTGGGCAAGAGGGCAGTGAAAACAGCGGGTGATGCCAGTATATGATATTTGAGGATAAAGCCAAAGCCCACATGGCATCTGCTCTGCATATATCTATAGATTTAAAATAACTGCAAAGTACATAGCCCACCCCTTGCATGATTATTAAATACTGTGGCTAAATTTTATTTTCAGCTAGCAATAACAGCTCTATTTAACACATTTTACTTTGTTTAAAAAAGTTTACAGATTTTCTGAACTTGAATAAATGTGGCTAATGTACATCCCTTGCTTGAATCCAATCCAAAAATATAAACAAGTTGAATTTAGCTCCCTCTTCTGTTTAATGCCCTACCAAACTTCTTTGATCCACTCAAAGGGAATTCTTTTTCCCTCTTCATCTCTATGTATGTTTCTCCCAGTGAAAAAGAGAAAGGCAGAGACTTAATTCATTTAGTGAGTCTCTAGAGGCAGAGCTGGTGTCTAGACAGGCCTTTACTTTAATGTGTAAAATGGTCTTTCTCTTTTCCTCCAGCTCTCTGTGACACCTGTGCAAAGTCCCCACCCCAACTACCCCCATCCTCAATCTCTCTCTCTCTCTCTCTCTCTCTCTCTCTCTCTCTCTCTCTCTCTCTCTCTCTCTCTCTCTCTCTCTCTCTCTCTCTACTCCGGACACGGCTCTTTCTTCACTCAGAGGACAGGAGCGTGGGCTGAATCCTTGACCCTGCATTGAGCTGTCCTCTCTGGGCAATCTGGGCAGCGCTCTACCCTGCCTGACATGCCCGAGTCCTTTCTGTTGTGCTATTATCAGCTGAGTGTTATTACCCCTCTTTGCACAGGAAAATCTGCCCTGATTTTCATTGACCCGTCCTGAATCAATGCTTTTAAAAATCTTAGACACCTTTTACTTAAGAGCAAAAGCATGCATTTTATGTTTTGACATGGCAGTATTGATCCGACGGGCGGCAGAGGAAAGAGGGGTGGGGGCTGGGCTAGTATGACAGCGCTCTCCTTCCTCTCTCTTTCTGTCTGCGTTCTCTTCCTCTGGCTTTTCTGTTTGTCTTTTACTTTTTGCCCCCCACCCCCTCATCATCTTCCTGCTCCTCCTCTCCGTGTCTGGTAAGGCTGCCATCCTTAATGGCTTTCTCATGCTGGCTCTTTTGGTGTCCCCAGTGTTCCTCTAGACTTCTTATCTCTGATCAATACCTCCCCCCCATTTGCGCTCTGATAAATTATGGATGTAGCTCTCACATCACATATAAAATTTCTATTGTGTTTGTCAATGGCTGATCGATATTCCACCTCCGCTCATCCTCAAAGCTCCTTTTTTCCCCCACTTCTAGCTCTCCTTCTTTCATCTCTTTTGCCATCCAGGTTTGTTAGCGTGCCTGTGTATGTTTGTTTATGATTTCTGTCTTTTTTCCTAATCTGAGGTCTCCTGGGCTAAAGGCAGAGCTGCAATATGTAGCAGACAACAGAGACCGTAATGTTCAAATACGAGTATCCACCTTCTCGCTCCCTCTGCACATTCCTTCACCCTCCATGCTTTCTTTCCATCCTTTCTTCTCTCTGAAACGTCGTTAACATGTGTAGACATCAGTTTCAGACAAAATACTGAGGTTTGGAGATGCACGTGGCTTTTCTCTAGGTGTGTGGATGAGGGGGTCCCATTTGACATGAACCACAGCTCTCTCTCATCCCTGCAGGCAGCGCTCCGGCTCAGCCCACCGCCAGGAGAGACTGCTGCCCCAAATAAACAGCTATAGGAGAGATGAAATAAAAGAGTGGATTACAGCGAAGGGAAAACAGGTAAATTTGCTCAGAGCTGTCGTTTTTGGGAGAGGCCACAGTTTGATTCTTTTAGATCTAACATCTTTTGGTTGTTGAAGAAAGGGAGAAGGAGAGATAAAGAGAATGTCAAAAGAGAGTGTATGGCTAATGTAATTAAGGTCATATACACATGCAGCATATCTGTGCTTTGTGGCATGCACAACATTTTGGGTAGGAAAATGATAGAAAATGGCCCCAGAAGTTTGCATAATCGGACGAAACGTCCTCAGTTTGCCAAACATGCCACAATTTTTGGGTTTGGGTTACAATTAGTCTTGTCTTCTTATAATTAGCTTTATTTGAAAATAATAGAGGTGATTCCATCTACCTTTTATGTTTTTTGTCTTTGTAATGATCTCTCAACCCCTAAATATATATATATATATATATGACACTGGGATCAACACTATATTTTCATTCACTGGACATCAAGGACGATAATAACTAAAAAGTTTTAATGATTGTTCTAATTCTATGAGAATAGATAAGTCCACACCATAGTTATAATGATACTACTGACACATAGGAACAATATCATTGAAATTACTTTCAGAATTAATTTTACAGCTGATCAAATAATTGAGAGCCATCAAGATCCACTCTATTTTGAAGAGCTCAAGTGTTTAAAGCACAGGTGTGGACATTAATATAATTGTTTATTGTTCTTGATATGAACAAGCCTTTAGAGGCTGACAAGGACATTTTCTTTAAGAGATAGTACACCCAGAAATGAAAATTGTCATAATTTACTCATGTTGTTCCAAATCTATATGACTTTCTTTATTTTGATAAACACAAAAGATGTTTTAAATGTCAACATCAAACTTGACATTTGACAACACATTTGACATTTCTGTCACCATATTTGGTGTAGTCTATATATGTGTGCTTTGGTTGGTAATTTAATTAGAGTGAACAAATAATTACGTTTCTATTTGTTAATCTCACAAAGGGATTGTTTTAATTTAGAATACTTTGGATATACCACTGTAAAACAAAGTTGCTACCTTACATTAAGCACAATCAACTTGGAGGTTTAAGTCATTTTAACTTAAATTACATAAACGGACTTAAAAAAAATGTTGAATCATGTATAACTTCTAAAAACGTAACTTTGCTTAACTTATTTTGATGAGTTAAAGCAATGTAAAAACGTTATTATTGATCATATAAGTTTTTTACACTCCATTTCATGCTTTCTTTGTCCTTTTTCTGAGGGGGCTTAAAAGTTTTGGATCTTTTGTAATATGGACAAACAGCTGATATATTCTTCAAGATATATTTTGTAGAAGAAAGAAAATCATATGATTTTGGAAAAATATAAGTGTGAATAAATAATGACAGAATTTATATTTTTAAAATATTTTTAAATAGTATGGATTGAGTTTACCTTTGCCATGTAAATAGTCCCAATGCTAACATGGCGTTAAAAATTCAATAAACAAACAAACAACATTTTTTTGGGTGAACTCTCCTTTTAAACAACAGTTAGACCATTTACATTAATGCTTTTACATTTTTATGTGTACTTTTAGGCATCTGGCAGGCATTTGGTAGAGTGAATGGGAGATTATGATTTGTATCCTAATTTGTCTCTTTCAAACAGACAGTTTGCTGCAATTGTGTACATGTAGAAGGTTACAAATCTTTTCAGGTTTCAGCCACGAGACTCTTTAAGTGCATGTACTGATTGTTTGGATGCTTTTTCAGAGTGTTCGAGGACGCAAGCCAAGGGTACAGAGGGATGTGATGAGCTAAAGAGACTGACTGACACTCTGCTCTCCAAGTGCTGGTGAGGTGAGAGGTCACCCTCACACTGATGTGGAGGACAGAGGAGCAGACAGACAAAACACACACACACACACACGCGCACTCTCTCTCACAAACAACTTATTATAATTCACCTTCTCTTTCACTCTTCTAGTTTATGATTCCATGGCAGTCCTTTGTAATGTGACTATTGTTTTCAGTTAAAGTTTTATTGAATCATGAAATTTCCATGACATTCTGTGCGACTGTTTGTTTGTCATTCACAGTCTGTTTCTGTTCGCATTGTTGTGTAGTCGAGAGCCTAATTTCAGAGAGAAACATAAATGCAGTTAAATCCTTAGTGTTGCCCTGCCGTCCTGCCTCGTAGCCATGATGAATAATTCAGAGATAGATGCTCTCCGCTGGAGGAGAGGGACAGTTACACACATTCCTGCTGGCAGAAAATCCATACTCTTTGACATCTTGCTTCAAACTGCAATTAATACAGACTGAAGCCGGATCTGTTTGAGCCGGTAATTGTTTTTAAGGTGAAGTGTTAAATGTGTAATTGTGGTTGAAGGTTAATTTCTGAAGAAGCAGAATGAAAAACGGAACAGAAAGGATGAATTTGGTGTGGTACGTAAAAAGTGAAGGTGAATATTTCAGGACAAAGGAGAAGGTTTTTATACTTCTCTCTCCATCCATATAGCCACCCAAACCAATAGAAAGGTTTAAAATGACTTCATTCACACATGATATTTGTATTGTCAGCTCCTTTAGCAGAGCATGTGTGTCTTTTTTGGGGATACGCAATATATTGGTAACTTATTGGTTATCTGCCAATATAATTGATTTTGTTTCTTCGGTTTATTAGTATCGTCAATATTGGACATTTAATTGTGCAAGCTCATTTCCTCTATCTTTACATTTTAGAATACCTTTGCCATCATCTAATGCTCACTTAAAATGAATCTTTAAAAATGCTAAACATTTAATAAAACTGTTAAATTTAATGTATTTAGCCAATCTCAAAATTAATATATGTTTTTCATATTGTACATAATAATGTAGCAATGCCTAAATGCACTTGGAGCATTTAAAACCATTGGTTTAGTTTTTAGTTTTCATTTATTTAGACAAAATAGTATACAATTAAAATGACGTTTATTTATTTTTTAATCAGTTATAACACCAAAGTAACTGTTGGCATATTGCTATTGGACAGTTTTAATATTGGTGCATCCCTGTTTTGTTTTTTATGGACTGTAATCCATTCTCTCCTAACCACAATTATCATTGATTTTATTAATAATTTATTTATACAAAATAGTATAAAATTTTAAAATAGGCTAACTGCATGTTTAATATGCTCTAACTACATGTATCAGCCAAAATCTATTGATTTTGAAAGGCAAAAACCTGTTACAGTATGAGAGTGAGAAAATACAGATTAAAAATGTGAAGCACACCCCTGCGTTATTGATTGTGCCATTGGTGTTTGACCCTTGTCTCCAAGGCAATGTTCTCTGCCCTTCCAAGGATCATGTGTGCCACACCTCACTGTCGTGCCAACACATTAGCAAGCTCAGCACTGAATTCTCCTTCTCAGACACAAACACATAGATGCCGATTCCTCTACATACTAAAACCCGACACTGTTCCATGTCTCATCTGTGACTCTGAGAAACGAGATCTGAAGTGTCATAATCACATCACGCAAACCTGTTTGCCAGACGAGAGGAGCCAGTGAGGATCTATACGCTGACACTATGTATGAAGTAAAAACCGCAGACACATCGAGACGTTTGAATACATAATGACTCACACAAACATGGACATGAGCACTAAATGGAGACTTTTGCTTAAGTCACCATGCTTAAAGGGCCCTAGTAATCTCACAGGTGTCTCCTCTAGAGTTTCAGAAGAGATCTCTCACACTGCCGTCTAATGATGTAGGGGTGACAAGACCAGCACTGTCAGTTTCAGATGTAGGATGAGAGGGTCATGTAAGCCCTCCTAAGCTGGAACTCTAAATTTGTTTGTCTGGATGGATTTGGGCTTAATGAGGTGTCTGGATATCCTAGGTTATTCACATAAACACTCGTGCAGCATATTTTTTCTAGTTCAGAAGCCTTCTTTAGCACATTATTGCTAATGATATAGCCTACAGTATGTTATCATTTGGAGACATTAGAAACACACGACTTATAACGCACATACACAGTCACACGCATCCAGATGCATGTGAGGTTGCCCTCATTTCCACTCTGCTATGGGAAGATTGGTTTACTTTCTGAATGGTTTATGTCAGTTTGAGCACTTGATGTATAATGAATTTTCACTTGTGTGTGTTTTCTTTTAAAACTATTTTATGGCTGTTTAATATTGAGCATTCAGAGTTCGTCTTTATGACAGAATGAAAGTGGTACAGCCTATGATCAAACACTCACTCTTGTTCCAGGTCAGAGTAGAGATGAGTCTGTGGTAGTGCGACTCCTGAGAGAGATCGAACAAGAGAGAGAGAAAGATCACAACACGGTAGGCCTGAGGGACTCACATAAACAGTCCAGCCTTTTCAGTTTTTGTCACTAATTGTTCACAACATGTCAAAAACTTTTTGCTTTCTAAATGTAGAATGACTTGCCTTTGAAAGCGCAAAAGTGTTTTTGAAACAGCAAGATACTTTTATTAATTCCTTGATCATTTCACAATAGCTTTAAAAAAATATATATCTATCACCTCAGAAAAGCCAAATGTTTTTTTCCAAATTGTTTATTTAAAATACATTATATTGTATTGTATTTTATTTCTATAATAGTTATTTATCATAATTCTTACTTGCGTTATGGGTCTTAAACTCACATTAATCATATGCGATAATAAAACTTTACTAGACAAAAAATATTTTCTGTTCTGTGTAGTCTTACGGTTTTGTTAATGTTCAAAACTTCAAGATGCTTTATCTGGAGAAAACCGAAATCTGACAGAAAACGCTATACATTCAGTGCTCTCTCTGAAAAAGTGTCAAAGGAAGGAAAACTTTTCTACTTTTCTGTGTGTGACCAACTCAATTTCCTGCTCAGGAAGTACTGCTATCTCTTCCTGTTGCACTTCCATTGGGGCTTAGTCTGCATGTGAGCTTCTGTTCCAGTTCCGGGTGTGATGTATAGACCTGTCGATCCAGCACTCAGTCTAAGACAGACTCACTCCAGGGATCCTATTTCTGTGTCTTTCCCTGAGCTGCACGACCACTGATATGAGTGCTGTCTTTGCGTGTGGGTCTTGATTCTCTTCCTCATACCCCCCTTGAGAGGCTCCGAGTGCAAGGCTACTAGAGTGACAGCACAGGTAGAACTGCTGTCTGCTCACACCTGTAATAGGTGGGATCAAGAGTAGTGTATTAGTGTCACCGCGGTCGCCCACAGGATTTGTGCACACACACCTTCACTGAATTTGTACCCACTATTTGAGTGTCTTTCTGAGAAGCTTGTGGGTAAGGCATGTCAGATATATGAGGGTGATTGTCATCATATGTTGAGTTTAATCTCTGAAACTTCTGCGCTGTGTGGGTGTTTCACCGTATCATTGTGGCTCAGTCTGAGGTGGGCTTGACAGGCACACCTAAAATTACATTACATGAGGGTTTTTACACACAGTAAAAAAACAAATGTGACCAGTACAACATTTATTGATGTAAATCTTTATGTATCTATGCATATTGCTTGGAAAAAAAGGATACGTTTGATACATAATGCGTTAACTGATAAATTATTTCTACAGCTCTGGTTATTAGGTTATTGTGAATTTGCACAGTATATTATTGTTTATGAATTAGTGTTCATTTGTAATACTGAAATGTCAATTTATACAACAAAATGTATAATAATAATAATAATAATATATACAAATTAAAATAATCAGGGATATTGTTAGTTCATTAAACTTAGTGAATAATACTTAGTGCATTAACTAATATTAACAAATATAAATGTCCATATCATAGTAATTGTATTAATGGTAACGTACTGTACTGAATTTGTGTATTTTGAGCTCCATTGACAGCTGTATTTGTCTGTCATGTCATGCTTTGCTTCTTTTTTTTGCCTCTTCAATATAGTAATTCTAGTCCATGTTCTCATGCAGGTTATAAAGATGTGGACTTACAGTCTGTACTTAAACGTGAAGATGTTGGTGCCAATTCATAGGTAATTGTCCCTTCTGGGCCTGGATGCTGAGAGTCTTGGAGGAGCCTAAGCTCAAGATCATGGCAAGTGCTAATCTTCTTATACTTAAGGTATCAGGTTCCCCTTTGATGTTTCAAAACATGTTGACTCCTATCTCGCCCAAGAAGGCAACCCAGATAGAGCCTTGAGGAAATTTTTCTTGCTTCTTGATTCTCTTTTTCTTGCTTGCTTGCATTACCTTTCCTCAAGTTGATTAATGTTGCCAAACAATTATGAATGTCAGAAAAAGTGTGCTTTGTTAGTAATTTCTCGTCATCATTGCTTTAATTATACACGGTATGTTATCAAATTTTAAAGATTTCACACTCACATTAGAAATCTCTAAGGGGCTGGACATCATTGTCTTGGGGAGACCATAAACCCAATGAGTTATTCTCTGGACATCCTTTGGAGATGGGCCATGGCCCTCAGGTAAACGTGTAAGATTACTAATCAATCAATTTCAAGAATCAATCACACTGTCATAGGAAGGCGTGTATGGGTGAGATGTAGAAGAAATGTTGGGCGTTGGTTATTCATAGGAGAAAAGCTGAGATAAATGACAAGCTCATGTTCTCTAAATCCCTGTTGAATATAAACACATTCAGCACAGAATGTGCGTCTACTTCCTGTATAATTACTAAGCATCTGACATGTACGCTTAAGTCCTCTCACACACTAGCAGTATAGTTCTTCACTCAATGCAATCAAAGGCAAATGTCTGCTGCATGACCTAGAGGGATTCCTCTAAAAAGCATCCTGGATGCTTTTGTGTGAGTTTAAGTCATAATTGTGTGGATCTGTAAAAGGCTATAGACAGGTGTGGAGCAAGGACATGTTTTATCAATTTGACTTTGTCTCTCATTATAGAGGCATTGTGTGGAAAAATGTGATGTTTTACTTAAGACCCACAAACTATTTGAACCTTCATCTTGCCTAGGGATAAGCATGCTTCTTTGCTGCTATCCAGATAGATTCAAGCCAGCACAAAAATATTGAGTTGTTTGTTGGTATTTGTTTGATTGACTTGACAATGTAATTGAGAAACAGTATGATTTACCTTTTTTTGGTTCAGCATTTGGTGTCAAAGGTCATTTCTTCCCAATCTCAAGCGCAGGTGTCCATTCTAAATTTTAACCCATAAAGAGTGATTTGTAAGAGCAATAAAAAGGATCAATACAGCATCAGCGTTAGTAATCTTGCATGCATATCAGTGTTCTATAAATGGAACTGATAGAAACTAACAAATCGAATTGTGCACCTTTCAGAATTGAATTGAGAAGGCTTGTTAAATTTAATTCCTTAAAGGACAACTCCGGCGCAAAATTAACCTTTAGTCTAATAACACATGGGTACCTAGTCGACCGCTCTCTGAGATTTGTTTTCATGATAATCGAACGTAAAGAGTTGTATCTCTAAAAACTGTTTAGCGTATAACGCCAGTAAATAGGGCATAGAGTAATGAAAAATAAAAATCGCTAGTTAATACCACTAACTAGGCTCAAAATAGCCCCACACTAACACAGTAACTTAATGAGGGTCCCTACATGCAAACCGAAGCATTGAGAACTTTGTAAGTGTACAGACAATTTAATAAGAAGATATTTTATAAAGACAGTCCACTTCGCATATACAGGCAGGAGCCATCTTTCTCCAGTCAGTCTCGACCAGTCGAACCACGAACGCCGTGCCAAGTGAGCTGGTCGATCGGAATTACGTTTGTGAAATCTAATTACATGGAAATGCATGAATTATATCTGTTTAAAGTCTGCACTGGCTGGAGAGAGGGAGGGCAAGAGGTTTTTCGGTCATTCATGCAGATCAATGAGCAAGACTTACAGCTGGCGATGCAAACTAAAATCACGCAATATTTGCTCTATATATCAGAAATAATTGCACCGATTTAATAATTGCACCGATTTATGGTCCCTCCGATATTGGGTTGCCACCTCCAATTTATTTTCGGGACATGGAAAAAAGTTTCAAGTACAGCCTTGTTTATCAGAATGGGGAAATCTTCAGACTGTACAAAACAATGCGTCTCTTGGTTGCCGCGACTCAACAGGTCCCGCTCCGTGCAACACAGGCACTCCTGTTCGGTGTCCATAGCTTCACAATGTCTGCAGGTACACCACCAGTTTCCCGAAGTATGAGGCCGTGTTGCGGCATTGACCACCGGTAGCTCTCTCTCTCTCTCGTAGCCCTTTCAAAGAGCTCCTACAGCTCTTAGTCAGTATATTCCGGCTCGAAAAGATAAGACCATCTATCAAACATAAACGGTTCGTCGGTTGAATAATCCGCCATCTCTTTAGTGTGTATTTTAAGTCTCCTTTTTTTTCTTTTTTTTTTTTTTCTGTTGCGTTCAGTGCTTCTCTTATGCGCTCAGTGCTTCGACTGGTCGAGACTGTTTTCCAAAGATGGCTCCTGCCTGTATATGCGAAGTGGACTGTCTTTATAAAAGATCTTCTTATTAAACTGTCTGTACACTTACAAAGTTCTCAATGCTTCGTTTTGCATGTAGGGACCCTCATTAAGTTACTGTGTTAGTGTGGGGCTATTTTGAGCCTTGTTAGTGGTATTAAATAGCGATTTTTATTTTTCATTATTCTATCCCCTATATACTAGCATTATACGCTAAACAGTTTTTAGAGATAAAACTCTTTACATTCGATTATCATAAAAACAAATCTCAGAGAACGGTTGACTAGGTACCAATGTGTTATTAGACCAAAAGTTCATTTTGCGCCGGAGTTGTCCTTTAACTTAAAATGATTTTGAAATTAGCTCACAAATAGTGATCATGCAGAACTGCAATTTTGAATTTGATTGTAAAGAAGTAGAATACAAATTAATTTGAATTCTTATAACTAATGTTTTAACTAGAAAAGCAAAAGTTTTTTTAGTTTTGAAAAAAATAAAATTCTAAAAAACCTTGAAGTTTGAAGGCCATACAATGATCAGTGTTTGAAATGCAATATTTAGACATTTGTAGGCATGTTATATTTATATTTGTATATATTTTGTCATATTTAATAAAATGATTTTAGTTCCCAGAGTTCATTAAATGATGAATTTCTTTGAATTGTACTTCAGTAAATTCCAATTCAATTAAATTCTGAATTTTGCCCAACCCCGCTAAGAAAGTAACAAACCTGAATCCCTCGGAAACTAAATATTGCCCTTTATTAGGTAAACATAGGAGTTTTAACGGTATATTTGAACTTCCTGTATTTTAAAACTTCTAAAATAACTTAGTTGGCTAGAATTTTTCTATATTGCGTTGAAATTGTTCAAGTGTTAAACAATGTGGTGTTATTAAAATACTATCAATGCTAGTGCCAATGCTTGTCATATTCCCACGTTTAAAATCAGGGAAATGGCAACAAGTTTGGACCCACTAGGGATTTGCTTTCTCTATAGTGTCTTCCCTAGGGTCACAGCACAACTGGCAGAGTACGTCTTTAAAGCCAGACAATTTGAGCACATTAGCATAGCATTAGCTTGGTAATGACAGATTTACCAAGCTGAGTCACCATGTAGCTGCATGAGGCTGTTCTCATGTAGAGAGCTGAAGCGCTAGATTATATTCAGATAAGCAAATAGCTCTCCTCCCTGAAGAGCACTTCCTATTATGGAGAGAGGGAAAAGAAGTTAGGATAGGAGGGTAATACCGTGCTGAATTAACTTAAACCATTACTGGCCTTTTCTGATGGTTTATATTATGTCGTTTGAGGCAAGACTTGAGTGCTCCAGGTTTGATGCTATCTAAAACTTGTGAATAGCATTGGGGAAAAGTCATGAAGTATAAAAGAGACGTTTGTGTGTGTATGTGTATGTGTGTGGTTTTACAACCTAACCACGGTCTCTGTGCAATTGCATTATGTTTCTGTATTTATGTTACTATCTACAGTGTGTGTGTGCACTGCATTTTAGAGCAAATCTTTTAGAGAGCGCTATGCTTTTTAGTGTGTGTTTCTGTGTATTTTTGTGTGTTTTGAGTGATCTCGCTGAGAGCCCTGTGCTGTTGTGGTGTGTGTGTAAACTCTGTGGTCTGGTCTGTTTTCTTACTCCGGTTTCAGAGCGCAGCCTGAAAACGTTCATATTTTTCATGGCAGCTAAGAGAGAACCATAAATTCACAGCGTGCGTTTGTATTTTTATCCATTTTACATAATGAAAGTTCCAGAACGTGTGTGTGTGTGTGAGAGAGAAAGAACGAGACCGAGAGCAGGGTGCGGTGTGAGTTTAGAGCTTTGTGATAATGTGAAAGGGTGGATGTCACAAGACAAGTAAAACAAAACTTACTCTTGTGGCAATTTAAATGGTCGTTAAAAATTTGGCACTTGCTTTCACATGAAACACAATCAAGGTTTAGGCCTGAGCGCTCATAACCAAAAAAAACCCCGAACATACTCCAACTCTCAACCACACATTGCATGCCTCGTGACAGCTCTTATTGCTCCTTCGAACAAGGCCGAGGTAAACTGTCCCGGCACCGTCACAAAGTCACTGGAGCCAGTCAGTCCAGACACTTTGCTAGTGCCACCTGTTGCCACGTTGCTCTGTAACACACACCTGTTCTGCAGGTAACACACACTTGAAGCAGATACCTGAGAGGCAGGGCAGCAGACAGACCCATATGGCCACAGGGTGGTGGGCAAGTCTAAGGCTCCCATCGCACACACTTGAGAGCTCTATGAGTACAGTAGAATAGAGATTTAAGGGGGATTATGGTGTTGCCTCTAGCTGCAAGGCTAAACTTTGACTGCCTCAGTAACTGATACTAACTGATCCACCTTTCATCTCACTGAGTCACTGATAGCACATCAACTCCTGTTATATAACAGCACAGTCCTTTGTGTGCAAATGAAGATCTTGTTATCTCAACAGCCCATACATGTTTACACGCACCTTCAGTGTTCCATTTCAGACTATAACAATTAGTTGTAATTTTTAAATGCTTTAGCCCAATTGAAATCATACCAGTCTGTTTCATATTAAGTCAAACTAACAGACCTTGAAACAGTAAAGTGATTGTTTAGATTTTAATCAGACTACAGTTGGCTACTGCGTGTGCACTTGCTCCATAAACTCCAAAAATAATAATTTTTTTCTATCCCTAGAAAAAATTCAAATAAATGCTGTTCTTTTAAACTTTCAATACATCAAATAATCTTGGAAAAAAATGTATACCAGTTTCCACAAAAATATTAATCAGCACAACTGTCAGCATTGATAATAATAAGAAATGTTTATTGAGCACAAAGCAGCATATTACAATGATTTCTGAATGATCATGTGACACAGAAGACTGGAGTAATGACTGCTGAAAATTCAGCTTTGCCATCACAGGAATAAATCACATTTTAATATTTTAAATCGTGACAATATTTCAAAATATTATAGTTACCTGTATGTTTGATCAAATAATTGCAGCTTTTATGAGCATAACTATTATTATTATTACAAATATATGTATATACTGATTTAAATGTATTTCATTGCACTCATCCTTACATACATGGAGAAAGAGAGAGAGGGAAAGAAGCTCCTGTGTAGAAGGATTTCTGTGGTGGCGGAAAGTGGAACCAAGCCTCTTAAAACATGAAAACATTCCGCCTCAAACCACCATGACTTAAGCGATTAGGCTGCATCCATAGCAAAACACTCCTATTTCCCGAAGATATTTGGGGCTTTTAATTCTTAAACAATATTGCTTGGTGTGCGGTGTCTCTCCCTTTTTTGCAAGTGCTTTTTATTGCTATTCTCATTCTAGTCACTTGAGTAAAGCAAATGAGTGGTGTAGTGAGGTCCCGACTGAATAGATTTACAATAGCCTCCATTTAATTATTTCCACAGCCATTTCTGTTATGTCAACATACATTAAAGGCAGGAAATAGGGAGAAGGAGGGCAGTGACATGGATGCTACTCCTTGCGAGTGTGGCACGCATGTGCGGCGTTGGCAGATAGTGACATATAGGATGGTATGCATATTTCATACACTGCATGCATTTTTTAATGGGTGGATTCTATGAGTGCTGTGGCTTTGTACGGTGTCTGTCACCATGGCTTTGGGTGTGAACGAAACTCTGCTGTGTACAATTTCACTGCAATATATGCTAGGAAAGTGTTTGTATTCTGTCCCACACTGTGGTGGCTAGTCAGGCGAATAAGCGATAACGAGGTCGCCAATTGAAAAATTGTCCTTTTGGTTTCTTTTCAGTCCGTGGTGAACACGGTGTACATGGAAAGCCACCATTTGACAGACAGACAGTCAGTCTGTTGTAAAATTATATTTTGGAGGATTAGGCCAATGGCAGCAGCTCAATACCTGGGAATCTTTTCCCATGGTGCCGCCTAAATACTAATATTGTTGATTGATTGGTACCGCACACACAATTTACAAACACATACACTGTTTTAAAATATAATATATGATGTGTAATTTAGCTTGGTATCGGCATCATTGTAGGCCTGTCCTCTCTCCTGATTACTGGTGGCAATTTCCTGTGGTAGTGTTCCCAGACTGTGGTTAGATGTCTTATTATACTGTTCTCTAACTTTTTTTTTTAATATATGCTTTCACGAAACGACATGAGAACCAGCAGCAATCAAACATGCAAACGATCAGCAGACAGATAGTGTTTGGGTTAATGTAGGGTTTGATACGCCTGGAAAAAAACACATTCACTGTAATGATTGGCAGCGTCCTTAAGCTGGAATTTAACAGCGGGAGGGGGAAGCCATGGGCACCAGCCGGGTATTTAGTGTTGTCGTACAATTGCCCACATTTGAAAGGTTACACTCCTCCTTTCGTACCACAGACAACGTCTCCAGAGCGGCCCAGACTGTATCAGTCTGCTTTAATTGCCTGGTTTGTGTTGGAGCTGGCAATGGCAGAGTCCTACTGTGGTGTGAGGTGTCTCTACCTCTACAACGTTATGTCGACTGACAAATGGGATCTCCCTTGGGAGCCCCAATCACCTCTAAGTTTTAGAAAAACAACCAATGGAATTGGCAAGTGGAATTTGCATGCCGGGCCACTCCCCCGTACATATGGGTATATAAGATGGCGGCACGCATCCACTCATTCATATTTTTGCTGAGGCGGCTTTTTTGGATGGTTCATCCCCTCACTCCGATGAATGGTTCCTGGGTGTGGCGAGTGGTTCCGCCCCAGTGCCTATCCACTCGGAAGTGCATGATGAGGTTCAGAAGTCATGGAAGGTACCTTTAACTACCCCAAGCTGCTTCACAGTCTCCTCCACTCTCACTAACCTCGATGGTGGGGCCACCAAGGGTTATTTGGAGATTCCCCAGGTGGAGCGTGCAATTGCAGTGCACTTGTGCCCGCAAAGTGCCCCCATGGCGGAACCTTCCGTGTCTCCATTCCAAGGCCTGTGAGATGATGGCAGCCCTAGCGGCTAAGGCTTACAGCGCTGCTGAACAGGATGCTTCCACCTTGCATGCAATGTCCATACTACAAGTACACCAGGCCAAAGCACTCAAAGAAATGCATGAGGGTAGTTCTGAGGCGGGGTTTGTGCAGGAACTGCGCACCGTGACTGACCTCACCCTCCGGGTGACGAAAGTCTCTGCTTGGGCCCTCGGCCAAACGATGTCCACTCTGGTGATCCAGAGATGATGTTCTCTGGCTGAACCTTGCTGAGATGCCGGATGTAGACAAAGTACGCTTTTCTTGACACCATCATTCAAAGTGGCCTCTTTGCCAACACTGTTGAGGACTTTGTCCAGCAGTTCTCAGTCCCAACACCTCTGCCACTAAGCTGCCGCAGGCTGCCCCTCAGTCTGCTCGTTGCTGAGGCATCCCCCTGTGCAGATCTTGTTACTGTGAGTTTTAAACCGGGCCCTTCAAAAGCTCCAGTTCAAAATTCTAACGCAGAAACGCATTCTCACGTGCGTTGGTTCCCAAGATTGGTTTGCAGCAACAAGGTTATCAGTACAAGGTCCTTCCCTTTGGGTTTTCATTGTCTCCCCATGTCTTTACCGAAGTCGCGGAGGCTGCCTTTTCCCCGATAAGCGAAGTGGGCATCCTCATTCTCAACTATATTCGACGGCTGGCTCATTCTAGCTCACTCTCGAGATATGGTGTGCTAACACAGGGACCTGGTGCTCAGGAACCTCAGCCATCTCGGGCTTCGGGTCAGCTGGGAAAAGAGAAAATTCTCCCCTGTGCAGAGCATCTCTTTTCTTGGCATGGAGTTGAACTCCATCAGTATGACGGCGCGTCTCACCAGTGAGCGTGCTCAGTCAGTGCTGAACTGCCTGAATGCATTCAGGGGCAAAACAGCAGTTCCACTTAAACTGAATATTCAGAGGCTCCTGGAGCATATGACATCCGCAGCTGCGGTCACACTCCTCGGATTGATGCGATGGTTACAGTACTGGCTACTCAGCTGATTCCTGAGATGGGCATGGCGCCGTGGCACACTCCATGTGGTCACCACAGTGATCTGTCACCGAACTTTCAGCTCTTGGTCAGACCTTGCCTACAAATTGTGTGGCCTTAGAACAAGTGTTCAGGCAGGTTGTTGTGACAACAAATGCCTCCAGAACAGTTTGGGTGCTGTATGCAATGGTACACACAGCTTCGGGCACCATGTGGCACCCACGTCTGGACCTCCAGAACCTCCATGTGTGGCTTCTGAACGGGACATGGAGGACTTAAGTGGCCTACCACTGATGGTGGTCACTCAAGCCAGAGCTCCCTCTACAAGGTGAGCTTATGCTTTGAAATGGATTCTGTTCGATGATGCTTGATCGGTTCTGTGGTTTCCTTCCAGCAAGAAGGGCTGTCCCACTCCACCTTGAAGGTGAAGGTGAAGGTATGTTGCCGCCATTGCAGCACATCACGTTGTTGCTGATGGTAATTCACAAGGAAAGCACATTGTATGGTCCTGGGATCACTGTATGGTCCTTTCTGGTCTACAGAGAGCTCCCTTTGAGCTGCTTGAGTCAGTTAAGCTTAAGATCCTGTCTCTAAAGACAGCGCTCCTGACTGTGCTTACTTCCATCAAGAGGGTGGGGGAACTTTGCTCGGTCAGCAAATCGTGCGTTGAATTTGGGACGACCTCTTCTCACGTTATCCTGAGACCTCGACCGGATACATGCCCAAAGTTCCCACCACTCCCTTCTGGGACCAGGTGGTGAACCAGGAAGTGCTGCCCCTGGAGGAACCCTGGCATTTCTGTGTCCTGTTCAGGTCCTGCGTGTTTACATGGACCGCACGCAGAGCTTCAGAAGCTCTAAGCAGCTCTTTGGATGTCAGCAGAAGTCTCTAAGCAGAGTTTGGCCCACTGGATAGTGGATGCCACTGCCTAGGAGAACCAATCCCAAGGCAAGCCGTGCCCCCTCGGAGTAAGGGCTCACTCAATACTAGGGTTGGGAACCGAGAACCGGTTCTTATCCAGAACCGGTAGTGGTTTTGAAAAAATACCGGAACCGTGCAAAATTCCTAAGTTTCGGTTCCGAAAACGGTTCTGGTGCGATATGTGGGCGAAGTGCTGGGAGTAGATTATCATTTAGCGTCTCACCTCAAGGCGCAGACAGCGAGAGAGAGAGAGAGAAAGAGAGTAGAGCTGCATGATTAATCTTTAAAAGATTTTGATTCAAACACCCACGCCATCTTATTCCTAAATGACAAAAACTTCACCCCTGAAGTTGCGGTTTGCTCTCACACGCGCTGCATTTGTCACACACACGGCGCGCACCAGTCCATAGTAGCCGACATTGAAATCTGTTTGCGCTGAGAGAGAGCAGTTGTCCATATGAAACTGCTTTACAATCACACAATATTTACGTGTTACAAATATTCAAATGATTAACGTTACACAAGTACTGAGATAAGTTTATAGTTTGAGTAAACATTGACGGTAGTCAAAACAGATGCAGTCCGTAACTTTTTTGTGTTCAGAATTTACAACAAGTTATACAATGAGCGAGTGCATCACGAATGCCTTTATTCTAAACCATGTTTTTGTCTTATCTTGAATCACTTCGTTAAGCCTGTAATAAGCGTTAACACTCGGACTTGTTGTTTAGACTGGCCGGCGGATCGCAGCCGCTGCGGAGTAGACCAATGCCTGCGTGACTCGTCATGGACATAAACAGAGAGCTCCGGCAACAGTGTTCTTCCGCAAGACGCATGCAGTTCTGTTAGAGCGCCGGTTTATCCAGTAATTAAATAAGTAAAGTCTTTATGAATCAATCATTCTGTTCTATACACATCTTACATGTGTGTTCAAGCATATTCTACCCCTTCTGAGAGGGTATTCTGTTGGAGATACAATAAGCAAGGAGAGGTCCTAAATTATTCTAGAGAATGAAAAAAAAATTGTCTTCAAAATTATTATTTTTTTTTTTTTTTTGCAAAAATTTCTTGATAATATGTTAAATTTGTTTACATTACCAGTCTGTTAAACTCATTTGTCAAGTACTATAAGAAATAAACACAAAAAGGATTGTGGATTTTTCTCTTACTAATATTTTTTAATGAATCGGAACCGGAACCGGAATCGTTTGGCGGAATCGGAATCGGAACCGGAACCGGAAAATTTCTCACGATTCCCAACCCTACTCAATACTGAGTGTTACCTCTTGGGTATTGGCGCACGGCGCCTCTTTGGCAAATATCTGCAGAGCTGCGGACTGAGCGACACCTAATATATTTACGAGATTCTACAATCTCTGGGTGGAGACGTTTAAACTTCAGCATAAACCTGAATGCAAATTCCACTCGTTAATTCCATTCACCATTTTTCTAAAACTTAGAGGTGATTGGGTCCGACAAGTGATACCCCATTTATCAGTCGACATAACGTCTCTGTTCCCTCCATCAGGAAATGAGGGTTACATCAGTGACCAAAATGTTTTCTGCCTTTGAAAAAGTTTACACAAAAACATTGGGACAGTGGAATTCACTCAAACTTTGACCCGCCCTGCAGACATAAATCATTCTGCCTAATGTTAGTACTGGTGGAACTTGAGATTGTTGACAAGTCGAAACACGTGTGTGTGTGTGTGTGTGTGTGTGTGCACATGAAAGAGAGATTGTTTCCTTGTTAAAATCGTAAAGAAAACTATATTTCTGTCATTATTAGGACGGGGTAAAAATTGATTCTCAGTTTAATTCAGAGATGTAGTCCAGTTCATGAACAAATGACTCTCAAGCTAAGAAGTTACCTTAATGGTACCTCAAGCTTAATGGTTGTGTTTATGATCTACTTAGATGTACATTGCTTTTGAAAAACAAATCGCTGAACGGTTAATGAATACATTTAAAGTTATCTTTAATTTAAAGCTCTCTGAGGAGCTTTAGGTGAGAGAGAATTTATCTTACTGTACATGTGAACAAAACAGACTTTATAACTGCAATACACCCAAATGAACAAATGTTATTACGTAGCATATATTCACTGTTTTTATATCACCAACA
>CM060597.1:25700304-25952804 GCA_030578255.1 Tiaroga cobitis
CCGAGTCAGTCAACAGGTCAAGGACAGGGGAGAGATGTAATTGAGATGTAATTTCTGGAAGTAAGTGTGTGTGTGTGTGTGTGTGTTTGGGGGTTTCATCTAATCTAAATTAAGACAGAATTGAATACATATAAAAATCTTTATATTTATAGCCTCAAATATTGATAAACCATTGTGTGTGTGTATTCACATAAAACAAATCAGCTACTACAATTTATAGACGGCAAAATAACAATTTTAAATATCGCATCCATCTGTTCAGCTGAGAATTGGGCCCTTGTACAAGAGCTGTATATTGTATTATAAGTTGCTGTGAGTTTTGATACAGTTACAACAGAAGAGACACAGCATTAAATAACGCTGCTCATATTCTCACTATTTGGAAAATTAAAATGGATTGTAGAGCATAACGCTTGCTTATAAATATAATTTTTAACTCTTTTTCTCAGTCTGACAATTCAATCTTTAATAGCCACCCTCCTTTAGTCAGATTAGGATGTTTATTAACAATTTATTTAAATTGTCTGCTTATTCCGATTCCCCTAATTAGGTTTCTGTCACTGTGTGAATAAAAGTGAAAGAATGAAAGCAATATCAGCCTGTGCTTAGTGAATCTTAATGTTTGTATTTCTTCTTTCCTAACTTTCTCTTTCTCCACCTCTCTCATTCTTGACAAATGGATTTTTTTTTTATCCACCATCACTGTGAATGAGGTTATCATGTTCATAATCCTCTGCCCGTCTTTCTCTTGTAGCACATGTCAGAATAAAAGGCCCATATACTCTGGAGCAAATTCATATTTGAAATGCTGTAAGTGCTAACATTTAACATTGAATGCAACAGTCTGTGAAGTCAGGTCAATGTAGATTCGATTTACAGAGAAGCTTCTTCCTATCAGTTCAAGGCTGAAATAGTTTCCACCATAATTGTTCAATAAAACCATCACAATGTAGTTGCCAGTTGGACAGATCGATGACACAGATTTAGGAAAATAGCACACATCATAATTTGTGTCTTACTTCCTGAGACTCCTTTGTTGTTGACCTTATTCAGTATCATATTTGACACCCATGCAATACTTACATATTCCATACAATGGATTCTGTTATTGCATTTGCTGTTTATTGCTGTTTGATGCAGGACCAATCTAATTAGTTTTATTTGTAGAAATAGAGGGGAGAGAAAGAATAAGAAATGAAAAAGAAGGGGGGCCAGAGGACCGGAATAAATTTGTGCCAATGAATTCTTACTTTGCCTTGACAGAAGGAAAAAATATGGGATTTTTTTTTTCTACATCAAAAAGCTTTGCACATAAATAATAGTAATTTTGACACATTGCCAAATCTAATTTTTTTTTTTCACTGAAAAAGTGTAAAGTGTTCTTGAGCTTTGGAAAAGTTTTCATTATTATTATTAACAACATTATATTGGTATTACGCAGGCTCTGCTTTGTGCAAGAGGTGATTGAGAGGGACAGGAAGGGATTATTTAAGGGTAATGCACATATGCATTTGACCTCATGGCGACCGCTTACATTCCCCCCGAAGGTTATTAATCATTGGTGGGATTCAGAATGGCTGCTTGAGTGAGTAGACTAATGGAATATGTCTTATAATATTCCCCTTTACATTTAACATGTTGTTTTGTTTGTTCTGGGTTTTTGTTTTGTTGCTTTTGTTGACTTAAATTTTGTGGTGTTATTTTGTGGGGAGGGGGGAGAGATGGTTAGCAGAAAAAAGAGTGAGGGAGAAGAGAAGTGAGAGAAAGAAAGAAAAAGAAAGAGAGGGGTGGATATCTGATTACTTCTGTCTTTTCCCACACACTGATCAGAGACTGAAAGTTGAGAGCATGTGTCCCTCAAAGCAAGGAGTTCACTCCTGTTTCCAGTTTAACCTCCTATTAAACTGTCCTTTGTCTTGTTTTTCCACTGGTGCAGGCTCAGTTCCACACATGCTGGCCTGAGGTCAGATAGGTTAAGGGGGTAAAAACTAGTCCCACTACCCATCCATAAATGTCGACAGATCTGTGCAATGTGTTATCAGAAAAGAAATATATACTACCACTGTTTGATGATCAGTGGAGCAATACATTCATTTATCATCATTTTATGCCTCATCAAACAAGTTGCCAACCCCTCCATGGGAGTAGCAGAAATTAGCTAGTGAAAAAGTGTTCATTTTAGTTGGGGCTAGGTAAGTGCTTTTTGATTGCCTTCTCCAACAATGCTTCCCCCGACAAGCTAATAAATCAGATCCATACAAAATCTGAAGTTTCGCTCAAAGGGTGAACAACAGCAACACACACAAAAACACTGAGATGTTTTCGGTAGTAGCTACTTGCAAACTGTTGTTTTTCTTTATTCTTTAAAGGGATAGTTCACGCAAAAATTTAAATTCTGTCGTTTACTCTCCCTCATGTAGTTCCAAACCTGTATGCTTTTTTTTTCTGTGGACATAAAACAAGTTATCTAGAAGAATGTTCATACTATGAAATTCAGTTTGGCCCAAAACAGGACCCATTGGCTTTTATTGTGTGGAAAAAAACGAAACAAAATACTGAGGCGTCTTTTAAAAAATCATGACTTTTTTCCTTTTTTGGGTGAACTATTCCTTTAATGGCAAGTCGAATCCAGTTATTGTATGTGAATCCACATAAGCCTGAAAAGAAAATGTATACTTTAAGAGCACTGGTTTTGTTTTGTAACCGCCAGGGCTCACCTGAATGGTAATCAGACTGAAATGAGCTTGTGTTGAAATCTCTCCTGTGTTCAGTAGCACAATGCTGTACTGTGGCCCCTTTGCTCTGTGTTTGGCAGGCAGGTGAAATCATGCCACGCTACACCTATCTTGCCCAGATGGCTCTGGCATTCTCAGCCAGAGAATTACTTCTCAGACTGGAAATGGCGCCTTCACTAAAAATGAGGTCAATCGATTATTTGAGCCTGGGCTGAGACTTGCCCCCTTTCCTGCAGTGTAACAGGTATTAATGTATTTGGCAGGATCGTGCTGACTGGAGGTTGAAGGAAGGCCACAGTTGGTGTTTATCAGTTGAAAAAGCCTCTCTGATGAGATTACCTATTCTACTTGGCTGTAAAGCACACTGCTAATCAGAGAGCTAGCCAACACTCTCTCAGCTGGCACACAACCAGAATACTTGGTTTAGAGGGTGCTTATCAAACAAATGGAAAAAAAAAACAACGATACTTATAGTTGTCATAAGACAGAAAGCAAGAGTTTGGACTGAAATGAGGGTGAGTAAATGATGACAGAATTAAATTTTGGGTCAAGTATCCATTTAAAGAAAATCATTTTATGAATAGTATTACTTGTTTCTTGAATGTAAATGTCAATTTTTTTTGTGGTCTAACATTTGTTAATAGCTGGTTCTACATCATCAGCAAGTGCCTTCACTTAATTGGCGTGTGTGGGAGTTCAACACCCTGTGAAGTGCCTGAAAGAAAACATTCACAGGGCAGTGCCTTCTCCTCATTTAGTGTGTGAATGTGTACAGTAGGTCCAGGCACACCATGTTGTGACTGAGTAAAGCGTGTCTCTTCTCAACTCCTTCTCATTAATGCCACACACACACACAGCGACACACTGCTGTCTTCACATTGCTCAAAATAACCCTGAGTAAAGCAGCAGCCATTTATCTGTATCTGGGGAACTGATCCAATTACAGAGCTTACATTTGCATCCATCAGCCTAAGAGGGGGAAATTTCTCTGTGAAAAACTGGTCAGCTTTCTCCAAAAAAAAGGGAAAAAAATAGATGATTGCCCCTCATGCTCCTGCATAACTTCCATCATCAAGCTTGGCTTTCTTCCCCAGGTGGGCTGCAGATAATGGCCGTTGACTCCAGCTATCTCACAAAGCAGCGCATCAGAACAGTCATTAGGCTAAATATTAGTGTCATAATGTGGAACAGATGTCTAGAAGAAAGAGATCATTTAAAAGGCCAAATGAAAATAAACAGGCAGCTTGTAGACCTCTCTTCATCCCCTCTTTCCTCCGTCCCCCTCTTCTCTCCCCCTGTTCTCGTGGACCCTGTGTAGTGCCCAAAAGAAAACAGTTCATCAATCTTAATCTGAACCATTAAGAATGTAATAATACTAGCCGCTTATCTAGGCAAAGTGGTGCTGTGGGACTCTTAGGACTTGTGCCTAATGTGTTGAAAACTGTCCCTTAATTTTTTGTCCATGCAGTGAAAAAAACGTTTATATCTGCATTAAAACAAAACATCTCCACCCTTGTGTGGCGTTGTCTTTCAATTTTGATGATATTTCATAGTAGCCTGCATCTGCTTATCATTAATTGTAGTGACCGTGTAAACAGAAAATGTAATTAAACAATTACTGTAAAAGTGAATTAACATTCAAATGCACATTTCACAGAAAATGAAATGAATGGATCTTTTAGATATATTTTATCATTCATGTTGTTAAATATGTTATTGTTTTGTGATACTGATTGCTTTCGATTTAAATGTAGTTCATTTGGTGACTAGGCTACTAATCTAATAGTTTTGTGGTCAGTTGAAGAAAGGCAACCCCCAGTCTCTGATGAGAGATCAGTTTAGTCTTGGACTTGATCTGGTGTGGCTTAATCTTTATAACCCATATTATTAGTTAAACTAAACACTTTAACCTAAATTAAATATTTGTTTAATAAAACAAATCCACAAAACACAATTATGCCTTTTATTTAATTTGTGTTAGAGCAATTTTAGCTTTAACAGAACACCGATAAATATGTGGTAGGCTATTACTTTCACACCATAAAGATTGTGATGTCATAGGCTACTCTCTGAATTAATTGACTATTTTATTCTTGGCAAAATATTTTGTCAAAAACGCGCTTGGTTCATCTTTCTTTCTTTCTTTCTTTCTTTCTTTCTTTCTTTCTTTCTTTCTTTCTTTCTTTCTTTCTTTCTTTCTTTCTTTCTTTCTGTTTTTCTTCTTTAGTAAAAAACTATGTATGGAGGTTTCACTTAAAACATCAGAAAGCTGAAAATGACGTGTAATCTCTCCCCAGAGAACTGCACGCGGGCAATAGGAAAACAGTGGGTGAAGTCTAGGCTAAAGTGGGGGTAAATAGCAGTAAATCACCGCCTGTCACTTCATCTGGCTCAACTTACAATGTACGTCTGCCTATCTAAATTGTTCCTTTAACACGAACGATTTATAAGTGTCGACTGGGCCGTGACTTTGCCGAAAAGCCGCCCTTTACTTCTCCTTCCCCCCTTCGTCTATACGAGCAGTTAGAGCCCGCGAAATGATATACCCTACGTCAGAGCAGCCCTGACAGGAGCTCGATTTTTTTTGGGGGGGGGGGGGGGGGGGGGGGGGTGAATGGGCTAATTTGTGAAAATTACGCCCCATGGCCGCGTCACACTCTTCGCCCCGGAGTGAAGAGAGAGGAGAGAGTAAGGGAGAAACAGCTGGTGTGAATTTTTAGCACCCATAATTAATTAAGAGGTTCCTCAGTGGGATTGGATGATTAAATAAAAGGGAGGGGGTATTCCCAGCATGCCGAACCGAATAGACCACTCCACTTCGGGTTCTTTATTGAAGATTTGGGGAGGATGATTTTGAATATTTTCACTCTATAGCCTCATCCTCCGTATTTATTTCCCCTGGTTTTTATCTCCGCTCAAACCGCATTTTTTCCCGACCGAGGTCTCGTCAAGCAGTTTCCATATTTTTTCACTAAATTTTTATAAACTAATAGCGCTAATCAACCGAAATATGTAACTTCAAGGAGAACGAGAGAGAGAAAGAGGGGCAAAAAAGTTCTGAATTTGGCCACACTTGCTCTGCTGCCTCGCGCAGATGTCCCAACGCATATTATAAGCAGGTCAAATAAAAGGGTGTCCTTTTACACATTCGAGCTGAATTTGATTCGGCTCAGCTGGAGTCGTGTCAGTGTGGAGGGATCAAGTAGTCTTTGACTTATCAGGTGGATTGTCGATATTACGCAGAAATCCGCCTTGGAACACTTGGTCCAGTACATTTTAACGGTGATTTAGCGATTATTTTATCAACAGGTTTTGATTACGCCGTAGACGTTACCTGTTTTATAGAGAGGCCAATGTGCTCACTGCTCGATTACTGGCCGGTGTAATTTTACGCGTGAATGTTTTAAGATCAAGTTTTCTGTTTTAAATAACGTATTAAGCAGGGGTGCAACATAATGTCCATTAAAATATTATATATTTATTTGATCTTTGCATGGTTTTGAGGGCTTATTGGTCGTGGTAAAGCTATTGTTGAATGATATGTGCAAACACGGTATATGAATCATCACCAGATTTTTAGTTGGCTATACAGTGAATTTTTGAGGATTAGTTCTGCATTTTTTTTTCTAGCCTACTAACATGTCGTGTGATTTTAGAAATGTTAAAGATTTTTTAGGCTATTCAATATGCGGTCAGAACTTCTAAAATACATTTTGGGATGTGTAGGCTATAGGCCTATAAAACCCATAGGCTATATATTTATACAATTTAATTCAATTATTTCCAATCCCGTTATATTTCTCAATTCATGTAGGCTAAATGTGCACCAACGTCATCAGTTTGCTGGTTTGTTTTTGTCTCGCTTTTCTCCATTTAGGCTATTCTGACTGTTGTAGGTCCAGTTAGAATAAGATATTTTTTTCCTGCTGCGTGAATAAGCTGATGTCACGTTCCTATTGAAAGCAAAAGTTGTTAGCAAAGGGCCTGTCGAGACTCGCCTTTTCAATATATTTTAACAGCACGGGGATGATTACAATAAACGTGCTTTTACAGTAATTTCGTTTCAGTAATTTCGTTTTCAAAATTTCGATATTGTTCAAAAAGACGCTGAAATTAATTAATTTTTTTTTTTTCTTCCAGAGTTTACATCACAGCCCTGCTAATTATGCGAAGGAAAATCGTGGATGAAGACGTTTCTGTTGGCTTTTTTTGTAGTTATGCTACACTCTTCCCAGCTGAGATAGCCTACGTCTCTCTGCAGAACATTGAATTTACATTTTGAAATATTATTTCATTATGTAGGCTGCTTTCTTTATTTAACCTATTATTTAGATTCGTCTCAGTCTCTCTCTCTCTCTCTTTCTCTCTTTTTTGCACGTGGGAAGTGTCTTGCTCTCACTTGAAATGCACACACAGTGACTGTGGATCTCTTCCGAACAATGAGTCTGAGACCCATTCAACTGGAATAGAGCGAGAGAGAGAAAGAGAGAGAGAAAGTTGAACAAAGTCGTATTGGATAATAACGGAGTTCGCGCGGTTATTCATTCTCACAAAAGCACGTACCGGCCGACCCGAGTCCGAAAGCTTACTGCTTTAAGATCATATAACCTTACGTTGAAGATAGCCTAATTGACGCCTGTGCTTAAAATGTAGGGTACATAGGCTATAGGCGATTGCAAAATAAAACCTATAGCTTAACTTTAATGATGCAAATAATAAAATCCCATGCGTCTTTCTTTATCATCATATACAACCAAACACAGCAAATTAAACGAAACAATCACTGATTGAAGTCACGTGAGTTATCTTTGACAATTCCAGAGTTAAATATATTGTTTTTGCATTACAGTAAATTTTAGTTAGATGAAGTCCACACGACCTTTATAGAATAGGCTACATTACAATACACATAGTGTGTTCAAACGGCGTTCTCTGTTGTGGCGTTGAAATCAGATTTCACACAATCTCCGTCTACTGTTTGAAATATCCAATTGATTTTCATCATGCGTAAAATGGGATCGTAAATTATTATCGATATTTCAATATTTAAGCCTGGCATGTCATTAGAAAAGAGGATATTTTGTAATTAAAAAAAAAGAAAGAAAAAAGTCACAATTCAGACGAATGAATGTTGATTATATTAATTCGGGAGGAAAAAAATTAACCATCTGTTTTCGAGAATATAAATTGCTGCTTTTTAGACTTCTAGGGTTTATGGACAGACGGGGCATTGCATCGAATGCTTCAACTCCTAGAGGGATCAGCAAAGAAAAACATAATTATGCTATTTAGCCGGCTGATGTGGTGCAGTGGCAGCTCCATCCCACTCCGAGAGATTAAATATAGCTGCCCCCCTCACCCGCTCTGCTGCCGGGGAAGGACATTGGAGCCAGGGGAATTAAATGAAACCCAGGGGACTTTTCAACTGGAGTGCACAAAGTAAACTATAGAGATTAATGACACGACCTCCGACTGAATCAAGTCGCTTCCCGTCCTCACGTCTATTACTATTATTATTATTATTATTATTATTATTATTATTATGCACTTCCGATTATAATTCAAGTCATGCTGGAAATATCAGTGCTATGATGATGTGGTTTAAAACAAAATTTTATATCCGTGTTTATTTTAAATAGGCCATTCGTTATCGAATGCCAATTATATTAATTGTATTAACATTTTATAATAAACATATTAGTTAATGGAACCATGTTAAATAATACAATTGCGAACGAACAACAACATAATGATTTGTGATTATGTTCCAGTTAATTGTATAATTTGCTAAAATGTTCACTAAAAGTCGGTTATAAATTAGATTTGTTGTTTTGTAATTTGGAGACTGAACTTGCTTAAAATGTGTAACTAAAACAACTGAAGTCTTTATGCATCTTTATTCTTAATTGTAATCTCTGCGTATGATTTCGTACCTTCGTAACTCTCTTAGTAGGCTAATTACAAAGTTGATTTCATTTTTTTTTTTAATATATAATAGCCTACATCTCAGCTATAATATTTACACCCGGTTATATGCGTCTCTTGAATAAAGTTCACTCTCTGTCTCTAAAGAGTCAGGCCGCGAAATTAAGAGCAAGTGTGACACCTACCTGTGGGTGAGGGTAGAGGTGCAGGACAGTATAGGGACAGGCCATGCCAGGGGGACATTTGCTTGTCACGGCACCTTGGCTACACTCTTGAAAGCCATCAGCGTCTATAATCCAAAGCACTATTAAGCCTATCCTACCATTTAATGATATAACAGAGCAGTATGCTCCCAGACCCACTCCGCGTCGCCGCGCGCCTCTAACCACTTTACCACGCCTAGGAAATAGTAATGAGGTCTAAATTTGGCATAAAATCGAACTCATTACTGGAGTTCGCCACCTGATTGCTTTGCATATAACACGACGCGGTTGGAATGTAATTGGGTTAAATGACTGCTCGACACTTCTGCCGGTGTTGTCATATCAATATTCATCCGTCGAGCAATCTCTCTGTTTGCAAAAGAGAGATGAGAATTGCCCTGACTGAAGGCTAGAGAGAGAGAGAGAGAGAGAGAGAGAGAGAGAGAGAGAGAGAGAGAGAGAGAGAGAGAGAGAGAGAGAGAGAGAGAGAGAGAGAGAGAGAGAGAGAGAGAGAGAGAAAACTTCCGTAAAAACTTAACAGCATGATCGAACCGACAAAGCATCGTCTTCATGTGGCTTTTCCCAAACCGCCTGAGTTTCAATGTGCCGCCCCTGCTTGTTTTTAGAGGTAAATCAGAATAGGCTGCCTGATAATTCCAAGTAGTATCACGCTTCTGTTTAGAAATAATACCTGTCCTTGTCATTGTGTCATTTATCTTCATAAATAATATCGCGTTAAATTGTGCAGCTATCAAATTATCATTCACATGCATGCAAATTCCCAAATCAGTCGCTGCACACATTTTCTTTTCCATAATTTACTTCAAAGATAGTGTATTGTCCATTTTAAATACAAAATGCTACATTAAATATACATATTAGTCTTTAATACAAATAGACTCAGGCGGCTGCAGCGTTTAAGACAATTCTTAGAAGTTACATCCTCTTGATTAACAATTCAGAAACTAAGATTTTGAGGATAAGCATTTACTCAGAAAATAATTGTCCTCGGATTTTTTTTTCTTAATCAGAATGCGTCTTCTTTTGCTTCTTCTTTAAGCAACCGCAAATAATAAATACATGTCCGTGTGATTGGCGATGAATCCGGTATTAAATGTTTGACATACCTTTCTTTAGCTCATAAGGTGAGTCTTTACAAAGATCTACCTGTGTTTGGCTTCTTACTTTGCTCTCTCTTGCCAGAGCCTCGGCTCTGTTTAAAACAGTCTGGCTTAATCCATTGAAATGTGCCGTTGAGCTGGTGTTTGTGCCGTGGCTGCTGTGGATGTGTCCGAAAGTGCTATAGTTCGTGTAACCCGGGTAAAAAGGGGACGTGTAGTAAATAGGCCGAGAAAGGACAGTGTTATTAGGGAGAGGGCACTGAGGGGTGGAACGGCTCGGCGAGGCCGCACTGGCTATGATTGTGCTTTGACCCAGTCCCGCGGCCTGTGGAGCCTCACTGCTCCCTTTGCACCTGTCCGAAGACGTGGCGATCTCGGCCAGAGACCAGAGTTTGGGTTTGGGCGCCGAAGGGGGAGAATGAATAACAGACGTTACGTTGCTGTTCACCGTGCTCGCGGCGTGGCCCGGTTCTGTGGGCTTTTCTTGCGTAATGAGATCACTCCCTCTCTGTAGGACGGGGGGAGAGGAGGTGGTGGGTTTCGCTTGCTCTGCGAGCAAATCCGTCCGCTCCTCTGTGTCTTTTAATTCCGAGTCTGTCAAAGGTGGATCAAGATCTTTAGCACGATTCTCGTCTTTAAATCTGTCGCATGGTATCTCCCCTGGGTTGATGAGTTTATGATCTGAAAGCAAAAAAAAAAAAAAAATAGATTTGATTAAACAAGACTGGTCGACATTAACATTTTTTTTGAAGATGAGACAAATATCACATCGTTATTTTAAACTGTTGTATAGTTTTACTGTTTCAAAAAATCTCATTCAATGCATGTAGCTACCCATTTCTGTGCAAAGTTGTTTAATATTTGACATTCATATAATAATTACTATTAATATTATTATAAGTAGGCTGTTGTTATTATAGCTATAAATGAGTTGCCGTGCGCCAGCTGTGCCCTTATTATGCAGCTCGAGATAAATGATGTGCAAAACACCATACGTCACCAGCAATTCTCAGTCCATAAGAAGTCAAATTAGAGGAGTTCAAGGTGATCATTATTTAAAGCAATTCTCCCATTATAAATAATATACCACCATTAACCAGCAATCAATTTTGCGCCCGGAGTGGAAACGACTGCGATGAAAAATTGATGATTTTTCCACAGACCTGCCTCTGTATCTGTGGAGTCTCCCTTGTCCGTGGGCTTGTTTGGCTCGTCGTCGTCGTTTTTCTCTAGATCAATGTTTTCGTCCTCTTCCTCGTCCTCGCTCCGGTTCCGTGGGGTCCAGGTCATCTTGTTCTCCTTCTTTAGCCTCCGCCTGGCGTTGGCGAACCAGGTGGACACTTGAGTGAGGGTCATCTTAGTGATGATGGCCAGCATGATTTTCTCGCCTTTGGTGGGGTACGGGTTTTTCCGGTGCTCGCTAAGCCAAGCTTTCAAAGTGGCTGTGGCGTCCCGGGTAGCATTCTTGCGGTAAGCTGGGTCTCCATACGGGTACGAGCCTAAGGGAGCAGCGTAAGGATGATAGCCTATAGATCCGGCCATGCCTGTCGTGTGGTCATACGGGGAGCTCTGCAAAGACCCAAATCAATTGTTGTATTAGCAAAATATCACTTTATGGACACCTGCGCACAATGAAGGATCGGTTACAGATCACTAACGCAAACACACCATAAACAAACACGCACACACATGCATGCAACAAACACACTTTAAATCTAATTAATCAAAATAGTAAAGCGCAAGGCCGCAGGGCCACGTATTCTCTATTTTTTTCAGTTGCCTCATTCCCTCCAGCAGGAATGATTGTGAAATGCAATTTCACAACGTTCTCTCAAAAATTCCTCCTCTTTGTTAGCGATCATAAATCTTTATTCTTTATTTTGACAGTTTATTTTCAGATTAGCCAGCTAATTAGAAGTTGCAGCGTTATATGTTGGGTCATCTGACAGTGTTGTGCACGCAGTGACCGGCGCTGACCTACGTACACGCAATTCACATTTAAATAGCCGGTAGAACATGTGTCCTTTTAAGTAGCCTATTTGACTAAATACACGGTTAAGACAAATGAGGAGCAAATGATAATGTATTCCCTATGATACCAATAATATTGTTTGGCTGCTGCCCACAGAACCGAGGAAATCGTGTTGTCACAAATGAACACAATAATAATATAATAATAAAAATAAATAAATAATAAAACAATACGTGAAATTATGTCTGTGTGTTTTTCTGTTTGCATTTATTAAATTCGGAATGAACTGCCTCATTTACTGTGTAGAGAAAATATCAGTCTATGTGTTGTAATGTTTATTTTAGAACAATTTGTTTGTTTTAAAATGTTGTACTGCAGTATGTATTATTTAAAGTGTCATGAAACCTAACCAAATTCCGCGAATGCATATTGTTAAAACCGCAAATCTTGCGCAAATGATTACATTGCGTCTCATTCTTGCAACACAATATGCATTACAACGAAGCATACCAATTTATCAACCCAACTTTTCAAACGTAGAAAAATACACAGTACCGTGAATAAAACGCACTCACCACATAAGAAGTGAAAGTGGCGGCGGCGGCCGCATCAGCACTGTACGGGAGATGGGAATTGTAGCCTGGCGAGGCGCTGGTGAACGCTGTAGATCCGGCATAGGGAGCGAAAGCTGAGCCAGAGGAAGATCTCCCTAGCTCATCTGTCCGGGGTCCCGATATCACGCTTGTACTGTAGGCAGGACAGGAATAGAGTGCCAAAGAGGCGGATGGCTGATACAAGTAGCCCTGAGGGTACGCCATGGTGAAGATCCAAATATAAGCTTCTCACTTGAGTTCTTCTCCCTCAAACTCTCACGCGCTCTCCGCGCTCGCTCATAGAGTTCCGAGTAAACAGACCTCCCGTCCTCCTCACGTTGAGCAGTGATTGGAATTAAAGAGGACGACGAATGCATAGACTTCGCACTCGTTAATCAGTCGTTGTCAGACTCACACGCGGATTTTCGAGGCGCTCTCTCACCCTCTGCGCGCGCTGTGACTCTCATGCCGAGCGCGCGGGACAAGTTTTTTGCTCTCGGATGGGGCTTTGCTTCGGAGAGTGTCCTGCCAGGATGCTAAGTTGGAAATTGAGGATTCTGACGCCTACTATGAGCCTCTCGCTCCTCCTCTCGGGGTGTAGTCATCGAAGGAAAGGCAAGCTAGAGCTGGGTTACAACAGCACAACCTGAATCGATTCTCTCTCTCTCTCTCTCTCTCTCTCTCTCTCTCTCTCTCTCTCTCTCTCTCTCTCTCTCTCTCTCTCTCTCTCTCTCTCTACATTCGTACCCTGGCACTCACTAACAATCTCCCCCGCTATCCCCATATTTTTGTATCTAACAAGCCTCATTGCCTTAGACTGAGCAGCTACAGCCCCTGGATGGCGGTCTCATGCGAGCCAGTACATCACCTTCAACTTTCCTCATTTTCTAAATACACGAAGCCTTCATTTTAACATATGATTAATAACAAATGGACTGTTATCTTTCTGGGACGGCTTGGTAAATACGACGGGAGACGCTACAAGTACTGTTTGCAGTTATTTATCCTCCTTGGTTTTGTGTTCTCGGCGCTCATTTTACGCTTGTAGAGTTTTTTTTTTTTTTTTTTTTTTTTTTTTTTTTTTTTTTAAGAATACGCAACAGTCGGTGATCCATCGTGCCTTAAGTCAGCTGAACACGGACCTGCATTTTGGGAAGATTGTCTATATTATTGCCTCACTCTAAATTTACGGCTTGGAAAAAAATGTGCACAAATAGTTTTCGCAAAAGCCATTTTCCAGAAACAATGCGGCGAAAGTGAGTGCGCGCTTATCAAATCTCAGTGGTAGAAAGTGAAGAAGTAACTTTTGACAGGTGTTAACTGATTTGTCCGCTAGACAGTTTTCGCCTTAGATCCCGGAACAAACCAGATCTTCTTCTCCTTTACACCAAAGCCCCAAGCGCAGACAGATTAAGACCATATGAACCACGGCAAATCCACCACGACCAGGGGCTATAAGCCCTTTTGATTCAAACAGATATATTCCTCTGTGGCGGAGGATATCCTCATGTATTTTGTTCTATTTGCTCGCAGACTGTATTGTGTGCGTCTAGCATACTCAAAATGGAGATGCATATCAATTTAAGTAAATATAGGCTACCTAAATGCATTAAGATGAAACTGATTTTATTTTTATTTAGCTACTGTAGCCTACTAATCATCACAACAATACATACTAATTAGATTAATACTAAATTTCTAGTAGAAATCAATAGCCTAATAAAAGGTAAGCTAAATGTAATCAGTGTTTATCATAATTTGATTTCATAATTTAAGTGCTGTAGCCTAACATAGGACAAATAATTTAAAATGGGTGCATTGTAAATCTACTAATCTACAGAATTTCCCTTACGCTTTTACAAACTGCAGGTGAACTAATAAATAGGCCTAGATCCGATGTTTATTATTAATAAAAAAAAAAAATAAAAAAATTTTTTTTTAAAAAACATAAGTGGTGGCTGAGGAACTTCACGCAGGAGTCTGTGATTTGGCTCACTTGTTAAAGTCTCTCTGAGCCGAAAGGGATCGCTGTAGGCGCTGCTACAGAGAGTGTGCATGAGGTCACGTGTTACTGCACTCTCAGGAGTAAAGAATGATGACGCTCAAACTCAGTGGACCAATGCTAAGTTCAAAGCAAAACAATCTGAAGACATACGAAATTGTCGACTGTGATAGTGAAGACGTTTTTATTATTGCTGCACCACCCGTGAGTGTTGGCTATAAATAAACGAAATAGAATTGAGGAACATGAACCAGAATTACAATAGCCTGAGTAGCCTACTTATTTCGTTCCATGTCAATTCATGAGAAAAAAATAAATAGCCATACACGTGTTTATTATCGTTTTACATTTGAATCTATTGTATATAACATAAAAAAAACAAATGCCATATAAAATCCCTAACCTCATTGACTTTTTATTATTATTATTAGCCTATTATTGTTGTTTTTTTTTGCTGAAGCATAGTGGAAGTGACCATTGCACAGTCAGCTTTAAATAGCGTACTTTCCAAGGATAGCCTACCCGGAGTAGCATTTAAATGACGTCAATATTCATTGATAGAGTATTATCGGCAGTAATGAGTTCCTCTTCACCAATAGGATTCGATAAGCAGTCTGTTTAGCCATAGTGGAGGGGTGAATGAAATAACGCATGGAAAGAGAAACGCAGCAGTCACATTCTTCACGCACTGGCAGAAAGGTAGGAAACTGCTTATTTAACTTAAATTACATTCTCTATATAATAGCCTAATCAAAGCTGTCATTTAGGTTGACGAAAAAAGCACTTTAAACATGATGTTTTAGAAAAAGGGGTCTTGTATTGAAATAGGTCGTGCCTTATTTTACCCAAATGCTCCCGTGAAGTCCCAGACTGGACGGCAAGGGGAGGTGTAGGCTTATGTTAGGTTATGTGCTCTCACTGATGTATCAGTTTTGCTTGTTTTATGACGGACGCTTATGTTTCCAATTATGCATGTTTGTAACGAGGCGTGCAGATATGCAAGAGTCTGAATCTTGGCACAATAATGCAATTGTCTGTCAAACGAAATAGGGACGACAAAAAAAAAAAAAAAAAAAGTAGGGGTAGGGGGGAGGTATTTCAAGTGGTGCTTTTTCACCAAAATGCCTGGGGGAAACGACGTAATTTAATTTGGATTTAGAAACTATTATTAGAAAGCATTATCTATTGTAGCAGACTAATTGCTTCTCGCGTTCGCGCGCAGAATGCGCTGGTTAAACAAAGTTAGTTAACGTGAAGTGCATGACAGGTTTCCTCGAGGCACAAGGTTAGGCGTGTCTCTCCCGACAGCAATGGGCAGCCGGTAACGTGTACCTCTCTCTGTGTCCCCCTCAAACGGATTTTAGCCACTTCAAATCTGCCTTAAACCGATTAGTTGACGCCAAATATTCTTTGATGTATTAGCTAAGGGGTTTTGCCACTTGGAAGCCAATTGAAATTCTAAACAGTCCGCCGCTAATGCTTTGGGGAGATCCGTGGCGAATAATGGATGTGATTTATTTTTGACCTTGCCATTTTTATGAAATGATTAAACACATGTGCACAAGTAAAGCCTATCCCCCAAGCAGCACTGCAACATAATAATAATTGTAATAATAATGCGTATTATTATTATTGCAATACACAGCTACCTAAATACATTTTTATATTTATACATTTTATAATTTTATTCATATATATATATATATATATATACACTATTTCAACACCTTTGACACAACAATTTGAAAGGAAAAAATGGACTATTTTATTCATCATTCATTTTTTTATTTATTTACTAAGTTTGTGCTTTTTTTAAGCTAAGAAACAACTTAATTCTTACCTGTCGACTTGAGTGCAAGTTTTCACTCATAACAATGTAGCTTGTAGTGGAGCGCTTCTAATCATGATCCAAATATCTATGTAAGTAGGGCACAAGATCAAAAGGGTCAACGCTGATCCTTTAAAAGAGCAATCTAAATCTGTCAGTACTCTATAGGTTTGCCGAAGACCTTTTATTGAAACCACCAGATTGTTGATGCAGGAGCTCATTTATTTTAAACATGATTACCCTGGTATTTTTTTTTTTCTGCCCCTTGGAACAGGTGTGAAAATACCACGAGGGAGTAAATCTAGCAGATTTAATCGACTTGCTGATTCTCATCATGATAGCTTTTACCACCCCAGTCAATTTTAAAGTGTTCATATGCCAGAGATAGACTGGGTCCCCAGGTCCCCCGGCTGTGGCTCCATATTCCCGGAAGTCTTCCTTGGAGGCCCCTGGTGACTGACAGGCCGTTAGCCAGGCTAAACCATGTGATGATGAGCTTTTTATGAGAATGGATTTAGAATTGAGAGATTTCAGACAAAGATTGTGTGCATTTTTCTCTCTCGTTCTTTCTGTCTTTCTCTCATCCCCCTCCCCCGTTTCTCTCTCTCTTTCCCCCGCCAACCGGCTAGATTATGATTGATTTGGTTGAAATGGATTGTAGGAAGCAGACATTGATTTTTCAATGACTTCTCACCAAAAAATATTTAAAGTTGTATCCAGAACGTAGAAATCTCAGTATCCAACATTCTCTCTCCTCTCTGTGTCATTCTCTGCTCTGGAGCGAGGAAGCACCGTAATGCAGTCTAGTCAACGATGAGACAAATGACCTGCAATGTTATTTTGAAATGAGTCAGTAAGCTGAGGGACTAAAGGAGTATTGATTGAGCCTAATGAGGATTGAGTGTAAGGAAAACAAGCTTTTCAGGGTTTTGCCGACGCATCTCTTATCAGCACACAACAATTTAATGCACTCTCTACAGCAGTACTACTGCAGATGCCTGTGTCTTGTACGGCTCATTTGCTGTCTTGTAATATTAAATCAGACACCAGAAGCCTGTATGTGCACACATGTAAACACTGTTATGATCAAATGGTTGCAGGAAAGCATTGTTACTAAAAACTCATCTGACAACATATTTTGTGAGTGGATGAAAGAGCCTTTTGGCATAGGTGCATATTTTAATATAACTTTTAAGTTATGAATATACAAAGAGTTACACAGCAGCTGTTTTACTGAAGGACTGGCATTGCAGCTATTGAAACAGAACTGAAATGAGTGGTGTGTCCACCACTGTTTTTAAGCAGAATTAAATTAGCTTTGTGCAATGACTGAATGAACCCTGTCATGGATGTTAGCAACTTCTAAATATGATGTAGTAGAAGCAGTCTTGGAAGATCTTGATAGGGATTTATGCATCATTTTACAGGGTCTTTACATTGACAAACTTTAATAATATTAGATGATTTATTGATTTTAAGTAGGGTTTTGTTTAAATGATAAAATGTCTTTTATCTCTGAACTCAAAAAATTAATCGAATTAAAATGTAATTAAATGGTGTATACAGCCAATAGTATTATTCTAGCCACAAGAGCAATACAGGTGAAATGCTTGGAAGGGAGTTTATTATTTATTCCTGTACAACTGAAAACTACATCTACCTAAATATGCGTGATTTCTGGTTAAGGTGAATTCTACAGGTTTTATTTAAATCTAAGATTCTTAGATTAGTCCACACTAGAAGTTTACAGACAGTTAATCAACTGCGGTAGAACAATGTATCTTGTTTATGTATATTATATTATTTACAAGGCACAGTCTTTCTTAAATGTCTCACTGAGACTTAAATTCTTAGCAGTCCCTGATCTGTCAAAATGCCCTTTAATTGTTGTGAGAAAACAAGCGGTCACAGTTGTTTTATATCTTTTTTTTTTCTGTAAGATGTTAGCTAAAGTGCTACTTTATAATTCGTTTTATGTGGTTTCACAATAACTAAACGTACCATAAACTTTAATAATGGAAGGTCATTGAGAAAATGTTTGAGAAATGTTTACCTGGAGTGTTTTTATATATAGTCCCAAACTGCTTTATGTCACTGCAGTAGAACCCTTGTTTTGCTATGATCACACCATTCGGTACACTCTTTAATCCACGGATCATTCTCTTTTTAAGCGAAGCTCTCCTGTCGTCCCATTGGTCAGCGCTGTGCCACGCCCACTGTCCATCCAGACAGTTGGTTCCCGGGCCTGAGTTTCGATCGAGTCGTTTAGAGGCCCCCGGTTGCAGGTAATCAGCTGAAGCTGCTGCATAATTCTTAGGAGTGGTTGTGTTCTGCTCTCCTCTTCCGTGAGCAGCGGTGTGTTGTTGTTTTGTTTTCTCTGAGCAGCTCTTTGATGCCATATCCTCTTACAGTTGCTCAATCCCAGCAGCCATGTTTCATAAACATCCAACGGAAAACATCCTCTGCATTTGAAATGTAGATGGCTTTCTCTGCCTGCCTCTCTGCATACCGTACTTGCCCTCTCACATTTTCTCCCCATTGCTTTCTCGCAGCAGAGGTGTTGAGTTTCTCTTCTCTGCCTTTGATACGTTCGAACAGCTACCCGATCAAGCCTCAGCGTTTTGGGTGTCAGGTGTAATCTGTGGCAACAACAATGTGAGCGAGGCCTCATTCCCCATTTGCTCCTCATTAGGATGAAATCACTGAGGTGCCGGATCCAAATTAGCTGTTTTGTTATGCTGCGATTGCACATGATACAGCCTCTCGTAATATATCAGCGAAGCTCAGGAGAATGCTGACCAGTGCTATAGAAATATACATTCTTATGGAGTTGTTTGTCATTTTTAACTTTAATGCTTTACTGAGGCGATAATCATTGAATAGTAATTATATAGAAATCATAATGAAATGTATGTTAAATGAGGTTAAAGAAGCACAGCCTAAGACATTGAAATTCTCCATAGACATTTCCTAGAGTCTGTTTCTCTACAACTGGCCAGGTGTTTGAGTGCATTTTAGGTATCTGTCTGTCCATATGCCTCTGAGGTACTTCGCCATTGTGTTTGTGTGAGTCCATTTCCCAATCGTAGCATTCAGGCATTTGACTTTTGTTGCTTGGGGCCCAGGCATTATTTGCTAATGATCTGTTTGCATAACCCTTTTCCTTGCCTCTCTTCTCCCTCAGGGAGGATGAATTTTAGTGTGACACACTGGTATCTGCGGGTGTGCTCACCTTTCATTTCCCATAAGCATCTGTAGCCCAGAGAAATGTGGTTCCACCCTCGCAATAAAAATATGGCAGTGAGATCAGAGAGCTACTCGTCTCACCTTTGCTCACTCTCTTGTCCCATCTCTACAAAACCAGGAAGATGTCAACAGAGCTCCACTGTTGCTCATATTAGACTACTTAAAGGGATAGTTCACCTAGAAAGCTACATTCTGTCATTATTTAAGGCCTGTTTACACCAATGACGATAACTATGGAAATAACGATAAATATATAGTTCTAAAAATCGTTCTAAATATAAAAGAATAGCAGAGTCCAGCATTTAAAGCGCTAGATGACATAACTGCAGCACGCTTATAAACAGAACGATATTGTCGACTGATGTGGATGCTAATGTAGTTATTGTTATTGTTATCATACTTTGTGTAAACCTATCATTCTTCCTTTACTCACCCCCATGTTATTCCAAACATGTGTGACTTTCTCTCTTCTGCAGAACACAAATAAATATATATATATATTTTGAAGATTTGTTTTAATTTATAGAATGAACGTCAAAGGGATCATTTAAATGGCCCAAAAAAAAAAATGTTTTTTTAAAAATATCTTCTTTTGTGTTCCGTAAGAGAAAGTGAGTAATACAGGTTCAGAAAAACACAAGGGTGAGAAAATGACTGATTTTTCATTTTTGGGTGAACTATCTTTTAAAGTATAGGCATCTAAATTCTTTGATTGTGCTAAAAAAAATAAGAATTCCAGAATTTTTTTTTTTTAATGATTGAAGGGTATCGGTCTGTTTTATCATTTTTCATTTCAATGAGCAATACTGTTATTTTTAGTGTCATTATAATTAAGCACAGCAACCCACTATCAAAACATTGCTTGTCGTCTCAGACATATTTGTTTCCCTGTAGCCTGTTAATGAAGGCAGAGCAGCAATGGGTGTGCAGACTGTGTAACCCGTGAAGTGTGTCTCTATGCAGATGAGATGCTCTTCAGACAACATCAGTGTGTGAGCAGCACACCGTGTAATGACTGTGGCAGAAGCCTCAGTTCTCATATCTTAACATGGCGCACTCACCACGCAGCTATATTTGCCAACGCTAGGAGAATCTGTTGAAAAGCAGGGTCTTCGTCTGAATATTTTGAGTGAGGGCTAAGGAGGGAAAGTTAAGAGGGTCGTCCATGCGGGAGACAGTAGAGGTGCGCAGAGGTGAAGGCTGTGCTTCCGTCCTTGAGGGAGCCCATTTAAAAAGCGCTTTGAAAGTGAAGCTAGACAGCACCAGGAGTCATCTCGCTGACTGGTGCTGTGAGTGAGAGAGTGCAGAGGAAGAGAGGGAAAGATTGAGGTGCTTGGGAGGGATGGCTTTCCACATGAAACATCTTGTGTTTTCATAGGCCGAATTTACTGTTGTAAATATTCACAGAATGCTCGTTTTCCTTACCTTTCATTCTGCGTGTTCCTTTTGTGTGTGCTTTTCTTTCTCTAACACAGGTCCTGATGGAGAGAGAGGGAGTGGGAGGGAGACAGAGCAAAAGAGAGAGAGGGAGCAAGGGAAAGCCCATAATTCTGTAATGCCCATTAGCGAGATTTCACGCACTCTCTCTGATCTGACTCACTGACAGAAGCCTCTAAGAGACTATAATGAGAATGTTTGGCAGGATTCTGGATGTGTGTTAGTGTGTTGTATCAGTGTCTAGGTGAATGCAGTTTTTATGTGCACCACTCATCAGCTGTGACAGAAAATATTGTATATGATTCATGCTCCCACACACATTCCCCTGACACATTATTATTCTTTGACATTTCTCTTTGTGCGTTTTTCAAAATTCAAACACATTAAGGGATGTATACTGAAATTATGGTCAAAATCTATAAGCTAATTTTTAATTAGCTAATTTTAAAATCTATAAGCTAATCTATAAGCTAATATAAGATATTTTTTTGTTATATCTGATAATTGGAAAATATAAAAAATTCTATTCACTGCTATTTTGACCAAGTAAATTAAAATAATTTTAAATGCTACATGGGAATTTAGGGATCACAACTATGCAATGTACACTATGCAAAATGTATATTTATTTTGATATTTGCTGAAGATTACATCTAATCGTGTTATTAAATTATTGGTGTTTTTAGAATTAGATGATGACAAAGGTAATCAAAATATTAAAATAGCTTGAAATGAGCATGCGGCATGCGCAAATAAATATCCAATAACCCCCAAAAAGCAAACCCCAAAAAAGTTGATTTACTCTTGTATACTTATAGTATGACAACTAAAAGGAATCAAATTGACTGTGAATAGATCTAGACCAACCTAATATACTAATTAACATTTTGAACATGTTTAAACCCTGCATCAGATTGCTGTCTAAGTGACATGTCTGTATTTATTATGAAATATTTACAGTCTACTCCTTTAATTCCTTAAGTGGCTAATAGTGGCAAAAATGACTAAAAACACCCATCCGCTGCTCTCTCCCTCTCTCTCACACGCTCTCTCGTTTTATTTTACACAAATTAGCTTTAGTCCTGGAGGGCAAAATGACAAGAGGTTACTGGGAGACTATGTGTTTAATTAATTGAAAAATGCTCAAATTGCTTTTACAGTTGTTATTGGAGGTGAAAAAATGGAATCCGTGTTGCCAGTACTCAGGCGTAATTAGCTCCTGAGGGAGTTGGATATTTAGCATTAGCAATGTTGCTGCACTTAGGACACAAATTTATATTTTGATAATGAAGGGCCAGGGCTGTCGTTGAGGACAGCTGTAGTTTGAGGGGGTGGGGGTGTTGAGGGTTTGGAGGTCCTGTGCAAAAGAGAGAGACACCCTGTCTGCTCTCCCTCACTCTCCTCTCTCTCTTCTTTCTGTGTGTATGTGTCTGTGAAATGGCAGCAAGGGCTCCCAGGGGCCACACATTACCCAAAGTATTTAAGTTTCCAATTAAATTGAGAACCAGCTACCAGTGCAACAAGCTTGGAATGAGCCAATGAGATTCCACAGTCATCTTAGGGAAACTGTGGCCTATAGAAGAGGCGGAAAGGTAGAAGGATGGGGATAACATAGGAGAAAATCCTTTGTTTATTCAGACTTTAAGTTTATTTAGACTATTTTTTTTTCAGTACAGATATGGTTGGGAGGGAGAGGAGGCAAGAGGGAGTGTGAAGAGAAAGAGAGAAGGGAGAATACAAAACTTTAATGATCTGCTGTGGAAAATCAGTGTGGAGTCCTTGGAGACTGCTGGGCTAGTTTGAAGCAGCATGGTCTCATTTGGTTTGGACTGAGTGTGGCAGTCCTACTGAGCTCTTATACCATGCTGTCTAAATGCCTGCCTGCTACCGCCTCTAACTGCCTGTGTGTGTGCGTGTGTGTGTGTGTGTGTGTGTGTGTGTGTGGAGACATATGTCATGTGGATTGCATACAGGACGTGTGAAAGCATAAGTCTGCTCTGTTAAGTTCTGCAGTTAAACCATACTAATTTCCACCTTAGTCAATTACACATTCCCAATGTGTCCTAATAGTCATTTCTTTCTCTCTATCTTTTTGTTTAACAGCAAAGAAAGTGCTCATACAATCTTTGCTATTTCATTTATTTTTGTTATGCTAAACTAACAAAATGACAAAACATTGTTACAAAAATCTACAAAAACAGCAATTCAGTGTCTTGCAAATAACACTCCACATGCAAAGACTCTCTTTCAGTTTTTTTCAATACAGGTGAAGCAAGAATTACACAATACACTACTAAGCATAAATATGCATATTGTAGCAAATACAACTTGAGGTCAATTATTTGGTTTTTAAGCAATTATTTCATTATTAAATATTATTTTTAATCCAAAGAATAAAAGTCACGTTTTCTGCTGTAGGAATTATTTTCTTCACTGATATTGTTGCAATGCATTTGTGTCAGTACTGTGTTTATGACACCTTAAAATGATTCCTACGGAGGCAGATTACAAGGCTATGGAACTGATGTAGTTTCACTGTAAAATGCTGTGATAGCTGTGCAGGTAAACCTCTCTCCCCTGGCCTCAATATTGGCACGCTGACGTCTGACACTAGAGTTGCTGTCTTTAACCTCCTCATTAGAGGGCCCGGCCCCCATGCCGACTATAGTTTGAGCCCTACTAAGAAGTCTGACCGCCGACTGGTTATGCATATTGTTGTAGTCTGCAGGTTGGCAATTGAGTATTCTTGCAAAAACGATTTGTGAAGAGAAAAGGTTTTGTTCTGAATATAATAAATGTATAAATTTTCCAAAGTTTCCAAAAAAAACTTTTGGTGGATAACTTTTTTTTTCTTTCTGTAAAAAGGCCTGAAGAGTGGAGGCTACTATGAAATAACTGCGTCCCCTCCTTGTGCTTGGAGTTAAAGGAAGAATTCTGTCATCATGTGCTTAATTATTGTGTGTGTGTGTGTATAAATATATACATGTATATTATGTTAGTAATAATAGTATAGGAAATAGAGGGAAAAAAGTAATAAAACAGATCACAATCATATAATTGAGATGCCTATATACTTTAAGGAATATTTCAAACAGAAGTAAACATTGTCATTATTTACTCCCCCGTTTTTCATTCCAAACCTGTATGGCTTTCTTCTGGAACATAAAAAATATATATTTTGTTGATATGAATGTTGATAGCCAAAGTATTTTGTTCCAGATAGATTGACATCCATTGTGTGGACAAATTAAAACAAACACTGAGACATTTCTTAAAATATCATCTTTTGTTTTCCACATTAGAAAGAAAGTCATACAGTTTTGGAATGTAAATAATGAACAGATTTTCATCTTTATGAACTATCACTTTAATGGGGAAAATATAGTTAAATGACTGTCCTTTTACATCCTAGACACCATGCCCATTGTACAGAAAATATGCTAATTGGGGCAATGGGAACTGAGACATGGGGTTATTTAATTTCCCAGGGTGCATTGGGCTTAGCAGAGATGACAGAGAGGCTGAGGCAGAGTGTAACGGGAGCTTCACCGCAGCAGCCCTGCTCTGGGCTTCCAACCGACAGAGGAGCACCGTGAGAAAGAGAGACAGAGAGAGAGAGAGAGAGAGAAAGAGAAGGAAAGTAGACCTCTGAGCTGCGACTCTTGTTCTGTAAAGCGCACATCATTAAATGATATAATGTTACTGTCAGTGTGTCATGCAATAGTGTCAACGAAAAAACTTGACAAGACTGGTGCCAAAAATTAAGAGATTGAGAGCGAGAGACAAACAGGACCTTGCCAATCATTCATCATTGTCTCACTTCCTCTCTCTCCTCTCTTCACAGACTTGCTCTTTTTATGTGCGCTACCCAGAATTCCTTGTGACATTTGTTGTGTAGAGATTACTCACTGGCCCGTAGCCTAGTGTAGCACAACAGTGATGGTTTTAAAGACACGGAGTTGGAGCTGTCCCAGCCTCGACACCTCACCCACAAACTGTGCCTCCTGTCAACCCCCACGGGCACCTATTGTGGTGAATCAGTGACCGTGCCATTCCTTCTTTCTGCTCTTCACCAACAAATGATAAACTAAGTGGGGGAAAAAAAAAACCCCAGAATGGAATGAAGAAGAAAAGAATATCCAGAGCATGTTGCCTTTTGGCTGGAGTCGTTCAAGACAATGCAAGTGCTGGACCATCATTTTCAAATGCACTGAACAAATGCAATAGACCAGAGTACTGACAGGTTTCATCACACAAACAATTCATTATTGTATCTCTTGCCACACCCTGGTTTAATGAAATGAACGTTTCAATAGAAGAACAACATAAAATAATAATACCTAAATATTATAAAATAAATGCATACAACAATTAATACACAAATTATAAAAATAAAACTATTACAATATATATATTGATATAATACTGTAGATATTTTTCCATAATGTTTTTTTTTCAGCTTGTTTTTCAGAAGCAACGACAGACCAGCAAATAAAAAAAATAAAATAAAAAAAAAACAGATAACCAAGAATAGGTCTTGTTTGAACGGCTTAGTTTACGTCATCAGACGGATTGACAAGCAGCTGAAGAATTGATCATTTGCACTGCAATCCAGTGATAAACTTATGTTCAAGGATATGGAAGTAAAATATAGATGTTTAGTGACATTATTTTTATGTTATTTTCAATCACGTTTGCCATTCAGAATGAAGAAAGAAGCAGTCAAATGAGTTTATCGTTTCTCATCTGGTCTAAATCTGTTGTAAACCTGTGGGTGTCTTTGGGTGGTCTTGATCGTTTACAGTAAAGTGAGGTTATTTTGTGTGTTTGCTGAATAAATGACCAAGCACAGCTGTTTTAGCACTTAGCTAATTTTTGTTCCGGACTGTGAGTGTGTTTGCATGGGTGCGTATGTGGTTGTGCGTTTGTTAACTCTTGACCTGCTCACACTGATCAAATAGTTGAATGGATATTTTGCCTCTGTCTCACACATACACGCGGACCAAGGCGTTGAATGCAAAGGTCACCAACAGTGAAAAGATTTAACATGTAAAAACAATTAAAGATACATCTCAGATGCACCTAAAAAATCACAAGAAGCAGTTCTTTCAAGCAGCACATGAGAAAAAAGAATTGTTCTATTAGTGTGTTTTTTGTGTGTTCATTTATATTATGCATTTAGTCTTGTTTTGAATGAAGTGTGTCTGTTTTTTCACTGTTTGTCCTGAGTAGTATCCATTAAGCAGCTGATTGATAGCTCCGCCTTTCTTCATTGGATTACATGGCACTGATTGCATGTTTAAAACAATGGCTGCGTCCGAAATCACATACTTTCCTACTATATAGTGACAAAAGAAGCATGCAGGACTCATAAAAGAGTTGGCAAAAAGTACACTGTAAAAAAATTGCTGTAATTATGCAGCTGTTTGCCAGTAACTTACTGTAGATTTAAATTGATGTATATTTACTGGCAATAGTTTGTTCAAAGTTAAATGAACATTAAACATTAACAAGTCTTTGTCTTTACAGAATAAAATTATAAAATAACAATCTAATGCAAAGCATTCTGGGAACCAGAAATCTTCATCAACCTTTTTCTGTTTTTTTTCCTTCAGATTTTGGTTCCCAGAATGCTTTGCATGAGGCTGTTATTTTAGTTTTATTCTGTAAAGATAAAGACTGGTTAATGTTTAATGTTCATTTAACTTTGAACAAACTGTTGCCAGTAAATAACATCAATTTAAAACTACAGTAAGTTACTGGTAAGCAGCTGCCAGTATTACTGTAATTTCTACAGATTTTTTTACAGTGTACCCGAATGACCTACTACTTCCGACAAAAATCTGAAGTGTGCATACGATTGACACTTTACTATCCCATGAGGCTACGGGAGAGGAGTGAATAGCAGTAAAGCGATGCAACTGATGCTGGTAGGTCACATGATGAGCGACAGCATGGTTAATGTAGTACGTCCGGATTACATTCATACTACACGCACTCATACTATATAGAACATAAATTGTTTTAGCAGTCGTGATACTTATTCAAAATAAGTATCTATCTACTCGAGAGTAAGCGGCCACGGACGCAGGCAATCTCTTCCGCTCTTCCAAAACGAGCTGCTGTGGCTGCGGGCTGGTCACACCCATTTCCTCACCAGCCGCCAGACCAACAATATTAATGTTATATGATTATATATTTTAAGCAGTGTTTAAGCAGATATGTCTTTGTAGGGGTGACATATCATTTTCTTTTATGTGATAACATTCACTCTGTCAGTGTAGTTAGGCTAATTATTTGAATTTTTTCTTTGATCTCTCGAGGGAAGTCTTTTTTTTATTTTGTTTGTTATTTTAGGCCGTGGGTCACCCCGAAGTCTATACACCCACTAGTCTTTTCTTTTGTTACTCTGAAACTTTATATCTTTTTCAACATCTTAATAAAATGTTTATCGGGGCTATTTTTGTTTGTGGATTTATTTTCTTCTTGGTCTGACAACTGGACGGGGAGTCATGTTTCATTTTCTTTTTCTGTTTATTTATTGCAACTTAACCCTAGACGGTTGTAATAGTGAACACTTGTCATTGTTTGGCAAGGGTATGGCCTGGCAGCGAGGACTGCAGGGGGATGGGGATGTGTATCTGTTGTCTCTGTGTTAAAAACACAGAGACTGTGTGTGTGTGTGTGTGTGTGTGTGTGTGTGTTGCTACAAGACCAAGTGAGAGAAGCAGATGGCTAAAAAGCAGATTTGTGTTGGGTAGTTACTTCAGGTGAAAGTGAAACACATGATGGGGAGAAATTGTGATCACAAATCTACAGGGTGAGTGACAGACAATAGCTGCAGTAAAATTCTCTCACATCTCAGCTGCTTTGTATTCATGGCTCCCATCTACTGTGTGACCCTCTCTCTCTTTTTCCACATCCTCTCAACTCTCTCAATGTCTTTCAACCTCTTCAGTGCTTCCCTTTTTGCTGTACTTTTCCCCCCTTCTGTCTAAACTGTCTGATCAGGTGGGTTTGAGAAAGAACCTCACCTGACAACACACTCCATTCTCCTCTTTATCCAGCCTAACATTTCAGATGTCGTTTTCAGCCAGTTGGAGTATTCAGTCTTAGTCGCTCTAGCATATAGACACAGTATGATCTCTGTTTTTTTAGAATTTAACCCACCAAATATCCTTGGAAAAGGATAAATAAACAGGATCTTTTATCAGCACTTTATTCTAATCACTAATCACTGTTCAATTAAGAAAAGACAGGTCATTGATAACTGTTTTTTATTACGGTATTATTATTGTTTTGTCCAAATGAGTCACTCAGTTGACAGTGTTTCGGTATGTAAATCGATATATGCACTAAAAGCATTGTGTGAAAGCTGCAAGCAGGTGTTGTTTGTCACTGTTGGTTTGGTTCTGGCAGATTTAGGCTCTTATCTTCCCGAATCTGTGTCATCTAATTTCTGTGGGAATTGTTTTGACAAAACAGGTTAGCATAAGGTGGGAGATGTCAGACAAAACAAAGACTCTTTCAATTTGTGTGCGTACGTGTGTGCATTTGCGTATTTGTGTGTCTGTCTCTCCATGGGAAACATGTGTCAGTCATCCGCAAGGTGTTACACTGGATATGACATCATGGCCCTCTAGGGCTTGTGCTGGAAAGACGAGTTGTTTGATTCCGTGTAAAAGAACAGAGTCTGGAGCTAACTGTGAAGATCTGCTTCTATCTCAGCTGTTGTAAATGTCTTGCTAACACAAATACAGCTCACAGATGCATGTCAAAACAAATGTACTGCCTTTTTGTTCCCGTTTACGGGTCTTGAATAAAGGCAATTAAGATTCAATATGTTTGCTTATTACACAATTTGTTTTTGAGTATAGGCCTAGTCAATTCTGTTTGGTCAGTCATGCCATCCAGTGGCTTACTTCTTAATATTCATTGCTTTCCGCAGACTCGCTTTCTTTCATTTCATATTAAAAAAGGAAAATGAAAAAATTCAACGCAAACCTGATGTATTCTGATTTTTAGGTTCTCCAAACTATTTCTTCAACAACTGTCTTAAATAACACTACTTTATTTCTTCACTAAATGGAAAATGCCTCATTCAGCCAGGAAATTGATTGAAGTAATTTTTTATTTGATGAAATAATGTATTAACTCACAAACCTTTAACATTATAGTAAATTGGATAGTTGGAACAACTGTTGGTTTTTATGTCGTTTCAAATACTTCACATTTCTTAGTATTTGTGACTTCAAAGGTCATATAAACTTATGTAGTTGCTTTTTTTTACAACATTCAAACTTAACTGTCATCGTAGTAAACAATGACAGAGGTCTTCAGTATTATTATTACTGCAATTTTGTTTCAGTATTTGTCTTGTCAACAGTTTTGTTCACTAACTTTAACATTATATAAAGGTACAATTATAAAATAAATTAATGTTTTAAATAACCAAATTTTTTAGTTGCTAGTATTAATTTAACTGATCGGAGTTGCAGATGCAGATTTTCTACTCCATGGGTGTCTTCTGATTGGCCATGCAGTGTGCTGTGGGTTGGTGAGAGGCTCATGCAGTGTAGACAGGCAGATTGATGTGGGGTGGATAAAGGCTAAGGGAACAAGACTGCAGGCCTTTGAAGTCCTGCAGGAGGGGAGTAAATTGATATATCAATTTAAGCTGCGGTGCCTATTAGAGGAGCTCCAGTCAGGTTAATGTGATAGCCCTAGCATTACCCTTCCAACCCCTTTCAGCCCTGCCCCAGTACCCTACTCGCAACACACACCAACAGTACCTGCCAACCAGTGGCTGCAACAGGGCGTAAATAAAGCAGAGGAACAGTCGACCTTCTTTCTCTTTTTCTGTCTCTCACTGTGGGTGATTTAAAATCCCCGTTGCCCTTCTAATAGCACAGTAGGATCAGAGTTAGAGGGGTTACTTTAAAGTGAGAGACTGTGTAAGATGTGTTGCAGAAGTTTAGGGGTGCTTTCAGTTAGGACCCTTGTGATTTAGCCAAGACATTCCTTACATATGAACTTTGGAGACCCTTATACTAAATTGTGGCTGAATGAAACTGCTTAGTCTTAGCACGCACACACAAGCGCAGACTATCGCTCCTCGTTCCTTTCACATTTACCCTGAGGTGAGGCGGGTATCATTCATATTTAACAGCATGCAGACACACATTTACATTAAAAATGCAGAGTGGTGTCTTTTTAATCCAGACACTGCTATATTTATTATTAAACCTTTGTCTTTGGGGTCAGATCACAAGATTTTGGTTGTCCGTCAATATTACTGATCACTCAATCAGACAGACTGTTCTGTCACACTGCTGTAGATCTAGTTTATTCGCCTTGTTTTTTCAAAGTCATACAAATGTCTCACACCAGATTATCTGGAGATTTATATTCTCAGGTTAATCTTTGAAGATTAGAAAGGTTCCAGACATGTGATCTAAATATAAATAAAAAAACTGACAGTCTTTTTATATAATTTTATTTTATTTATTATGTACCAGATTAAGTTTCAGCAAATACAATAAGATTGAAAGAGACTATAGATTTTTTTTTTTTTAATAATAATATTATCTAAATCTTTACACATTGTTAACCTTCCACGTTTGGCATTTTCAAATTCAATGGAATTAATATAGTTTAAACTGAATTTAAAGTAGGCATGCATATATCACATATCAGAAGCTTCAGATATTTTGGGTTTGAGATTATATTTAATAAACGGTGTTTGGAAAAGCAAGTCAGCCATTTTAAAAACTCCTGACCAGCCCATCCAAAAATCTGATTTGTGCTTGCAGGGTGTGACGCATTTCATCTGCTTCCTTTTATCCTGCGTGTGCAGACCTGCAGTGGAGGCCTGTGAGAGGACATGGGTTTGATTTAAACAGTCCATGTGCAGATTCTTTCTCTCTCTGCCTCAAAACATGGACTTCTTGTCCTTTGGATTTAGTTCTTTAAAATAATCTTTTCATTACAATCTATTTATATATGTATTTATTTTTTTTATTTTTATTTTTTGAGTGGAGGCACAGTTGTATGTTGATACAATCAATGTTCATAGAAAAAAGGATTGCATTTTCTAATGCGCCACAGGCACATATTTGTGGTATTTTGGGAATTGCGGCTCTCATGTCTTTAACCTTGCAATTTGACTTGTTCATCTTCAAAAACATACCTCTTGATTAGTTTATTGTGCTGTTTCTCTGGATTTCTTGGTTTTTGAGTGAGGCTGCGCATTCTCTCAAATATTTGTCCTGGTTATGTGAATTATTTACTTGACTTTTCCTCTTTTTGTTAAGACAGCGTCACTTAATAATATAAATATAAATAAATGAATGTAAATGTTATTTGTTCACTTAATAGCAGATCACATTGGCTGTGGGTTTGGGAAAATGTAACAGACACAAAGACGCTCTTCGAAGCCAGTTCTTGGAGTGGTGGCGAGGGGCTCTTTGATGGGTCCGCTTCGGTGTGCACTGGAGCCTTTCGCATATATATGGAATTTTTGAATATCTAAACCATTATTTAGCATCTAAATCAGTTCTGCCTGTCTGACTGATGGACAATTTGAGCGTGACCCACGTCTCCTTGTGTGTGACCTATACTGTCCACATTCTTGTGTACGGTTTTGGATGTTTGGGCTCTTTTCTCTGACACACTCTTACCATTTTAACATGTTTTTTTGGGGAGGCATTCATGAAATATGTATGCATGGATGATGGCTTTTACATAGCTATGTGTTATTACTGGAGTGACCCTGCGATGCTTATTGCTTAGCTTTGTCATGAAGCCACCAAATTCATCGAGTGTTTATACTGTATTTGCAGTTTTCTTTTAGTTTTGGTTTGTCTGTTATCAATGTATTAATAGATGAACTTGTCAACATTATATTTAAAACATATATAAAATGGACTTTACATACATTCATGTTACATTAATAAATGCACATTTGCAAGCAAAGCAGTCTTTATAGATCATATGTGATAGCATCTTCATCCATTCAGATGATTAATATTATGATAAAACTCTGAATCCCTGTGATTGGTGGCAGATGCATGTGATTGTGATCAATATACACCTCAGGGTCGGTTGTCATGCGGGATGTGTGTAGAACTCTTTTCTCTGGAGCTCTGCATGTAAACACAAGGATTTTCTATTAGTATGCATTTTTTATTACTGTGTAAATGGTTTACTGTCTCTCTCATTGTCTCTTTCTCTTTCTTCCTCACCTGTAGAGCACACTGAGTCCCAGAGCTGTTTAACACACAAGGATTTAAGCTTGTGGCGGTGCACTTGGGAGCCCTTGATGAGTATTTAATTTTCAGACTGTACGTGTGAGCCTAGAGAAGAACAAGTTTGATGGACTCCATTACCCAGTAAGAGTTTGCATGTTTGTGTGTGCATGAAGGTGTTTGTGTGTGAGATATAGACTCCATTACCCATGAACCTGCATGTTAGCTCAGCCGTACTGCTGTTAAATACATTCCTTTAGTTTCCATCACCTGCTCCACCTGCTCAATAATCTATACACACACACACACATGCGTATGCACAGAATCTGCAGCACACTGAAATTTGCTGCACAGATGGAATGTACAGTGGTTCTGATAGCATGACCAGATTTAACACCACACATATACAAAGGTGTGAAAATCTGGGTAAATTAGTACTAGTTAGGACTTATTTAAATGCATCTGGATTTATTTAGTTTTATTAAATATGTTTGTTTTATTATAGTTTCTGTGGTTTCTTACATTAATATGTCTGTCACCACTTAATAATAATAATTATTATTTAAACGAAATAAACGTGTTTATATAACCCATTATTTTATTGTATTTTATTTATTTATATATTTATTTATTTATTTATTTATTTATTTATTTATTTATTTATTTATTTATTTATTTATTTATTTATTTTTTTTTTTTTTTTTTTTTTTTTTTTTTTTGATGTATTCAGGTAGAGGTAATTTTCCTTTGCCCACTTAAAGTCAAAAGTAAGAAATACTTGACATGTTAGATGTTAGTACGATGTTCACTTCATACTGTGGCTTTTGCTCACTGCTTGCGCAGCGTCAAAGGGCAACATTTGTGTTTTGTGTCCATAACCTCTGTTTGACTGCTGATACACATAAATATCACCTGATGTCTGAGAGCAGTTTTTCTTGTCAAAATGAAAAAATAACAAGTTAGGCTGTGTTTCGTACTCTGTGACTCATTACCCCAGTTAGAGAGACTGGGTGTCAGTATATCACCCTGAGAGCTCCATCACCTGACCTCAAACTAGGACCCCCACATACCTCTGTATGTGTGAGAGAGAACGTGGTTTATGACCTCTGAGAGGGATCTAAAGACCTCTGAGAGTGTATGTGAGTTATGGTTGGACCCAGTGGTTCCTGGTGTGTAAGTGTGTGTGTGTGTGTGCAAGTGCAAATGAGTTATGGCAGGGTCCAGTGGCCGCTCTGATGAAGGGGGCGTCCGAATTTATGGATGTGCCAAGTTCACTACTTTGACTTGGATACAGAGCAGACCCCTAACTAGAGAGAGAGAGACTGACACCCCTCCAGTTACACTGTTATTTTGTGTGTATATGTTTTATGTGCCATCTATTTCCTGATATGACAGAATGGGGAGAAAATGTGAAACCTATTTATTTATTATATATTAACCTATTAAAACTTCTTTTTGGGGTTCAAATTTTTTTATTTAAAAATACAATCACTTTTTTATAGTAAATTTTAAATTAGATCTAAAATTTAGCTAAATTCATTTATTTATTTGACATGATTATTTAGATCTTTTTATGGGATTGTCATATTACTCTTGTGTTTCAGCACTCCTGCAGCAGTCTGTAATGATGTTTTCGATTTCTGTTTTTAGAGCCATTCTCACATAGACATGGACCACTAATGGGCATATCTATATTGGGATGTTTTGTATTGGACTACCAAAGTATGTACGTGTGTGTGTGCGTGTGTGTGTGTGTGTGTGTGTGTGTGTGCTGTTTGTTTGAGGGCTCTTGGGAATAGAGAGTGAGGGAAACAGTGAATAAATAGCACACACAGCTAGCCTCCCTCCTGTGTCTCATCGCTCAGATCTGATTGCAACATAAACATGGCGTCTCAATCCAGACTGCCCTTTCTAAACGATTTTTCACACAGCCAAACAAAGGGCTAGTGAAAGCGTAATGACCTACACATCAAAACACTCACATGCACAAACACACACACACACAAGCTGAGTGGGCTCAAAGTGAACCTCCTTGAGAGCTGACACGTTTTACAATGATGGCAAGACTACACACTCATGAATATACAAGCCCCTATCAATTAACAATGAATTAAACGGACTTTGTTAGAACATGAAGGGCTAGTCTGGACCCACACTGAAGAGCGATAAACAAGAAAAGAATCGCTGTTTGGTGCACTTTATATTGTAAGTCACTTTAATTCAGGGGCGTAGAATTTAGTAGGGACGCTAGGGACGTGTCCCTACCAATATCCAGTGACACTGATATATCCGTAGCAATAATTTCGATCAAAACTTAATATATATTTATACATTGATGTCCCCGTCCCCACCAATTTCAAAATCAAACCTACGCCACTGCTTTAATTAGACGTTAATGGAGAGATATGATGAAAATGTACATTTCATTTCCATTTGTTTGACTAATTAATTGCGCTCGCTTCATTCGACCCGTCAAGTTGTTGTTTTTTTTCACCAATCACCTGTTGATACCTGGTACCATGACATCACATCGAACCCTTCCAGGGCAGCTCCTTTATCGGTTAGGAGACATCTGGTAACTCAATGGTGCGGATTTTTAGATGAGTCCGGGCTGCTCTACATTAGAAGCTAAAAATATATCCAGTCTTCTGAAGTTGTGCCACAGGAAGACAGTAAACCCTTTCATTCTTTCCACCCCCCTTTTTTTAAATAGTCAACAAATCCGTCATATCTGGAGAACAGGTGGCACTTCCTCTGTGTCCCACAGTGTTGAAACTCAACTTAACATTTCTTAACATCACAGAGATGCTGCTAACGCACCATGTGCCCGGTGCTGTATTTTTAGAAAGGAGAGCTGTGCTTTTCTTGGAAAAGTGACTGAAGAGATTTACTAGGATGAGAATGAGGATGACTACAGTCAGATGAGTTAACTATAAAATCTGAGCAGGATCTCTTTTTCTATGCCTTTGTTGTTGTTATTGTTTTTTTTTTTCTGTTTGTGTCCTTTTACAATATTAGAAAATGAATAATCTAATTAGAAAATGTATAAAAATAATAATTATTATTATTAGTGTTTTATTTAATTGATTATTGCTGTGAATTCATGTTTTATTATTATTAATAATAATAATGAATTCATTAATTCTTGCTGTGAAATCATGTTTTTTTTTATTAATATAAAAATATGGTAACACTTTAGTTTAGAGTCCAATGCTCACTATTAGTTGTTTATTAGCATATTTCATATTACTAGGGTATTGGCTGTTCATTAGTACTTATAAAGCACATATTAATGCCTTATTCTGCATGACCTTGTTCTTCATGCCTTAAAGGGTTAGTTCACCCAAAAATGAAAATTATGTCATTAATGACTGACCCTCATGTCGTTCCAAGCCCGTAAGACCTCCGTCCATCTTCGGAACACAGTTTAAGATATTTTAGATTTAGTCTGAAAATGTATGTACGGTATACTGTCCTTGTCCAGAAGGGAAATAAAGACATCATCAAAGTAGTCCATGTGACATCAGTGGGTTAGTTAGAATGTTTTGAAGCATCGAAAATACATTTTGGTCCAAAAATAACAAAAACTACGACTTTATTCAGCATTGTATTCTCTTCCGGTTCTGTTGTCAATCCACGTTCAGTGATGCTGATGACGTAAGACGCTGCTGATGTGTTCTGGTGCATCCGTGTATTCGGGTTAAAATTAATATGGCTGGGCAAAAAAATGCAAGTCTTCCTCTGTGTCGAAATCCTTAGACATGTTTGCGAAGATTGTTTTGTTTACAGCGTGCGTCTCCCTCAGACTGTAAACAAAGCTCAGGCGCACCAGATTACACGTCAGCAGCGTCACTGAACGCGGATTGCCAACAGAACCGGAAGAGAATACAATGCTGAATAAAGTCGTAGTTTTTGTTATTTTTGGACCAAAATGTATTTTCGATGCTTCAAAACATTCTAACTAACCCACTGATGTCATATGGACTACTTTGATGATGTCTTTATTTCCTTTCTGGACAAGGGCAGTATACCGTACATACAGTACATTTTCAATGGAGGGACAGAAAACTCTCGGACTAAATCTAAAATATCTTAAACTGTGTTCCGAAGATGAACCGAGGTCTTATGGGCTTGGGACGACATGAGGGTGAGTCATTAATGATATAATTTTCATTTTTGGGTGAACTAACCCTTTAATCCCAACTAACTTGCTAACTATTAATAAGCAGTAATTAGGAGTTTAGGCAAAAGTTTTAACAGTTAGTTAAAAGTGAGAAGTGTACCCTAAACTAAAGTGTGACCAATAATATTGATAATAAGTATTATTTTTTATTTCGTTTATTGATGCTCTGAATTCATGTTTTATAAAAAAAATATTATTATCAATGTTAGTGAAATAGCAGTGATAGTTTTATGTTTCTAACCAGTAATCTTAAAGGTCAGCTTTAATGACATTTTGCTGTTTTAGCTTTGGTAAGGTGTGTGTGTGTGTGTGTGTGTGTGTGTGTGTGTGTGTGTGTGCGTGTGCGCGTGTGTGTGTGTGTGAGAGAGATGTGGATGTGTGTTTAATGTTTAAGCCTGGTGTCCCTCTCCCCTGTGATTGCTGTAAAAATACCAATTAACCCCAAACCAATTAGTGCTGCACTCTTTACTACAGAATGTTACCCCCTCCCGCTCTTATAATCTGTCCAGTCTTCTTTCTGTTTGCATGTGGATCAGTGGACATGTATTTGGGTGCTTGTAGCAGGTTACTGTTTGTGTGTGTCTGTTTACAATATGTTAGAGTGTTGTAAGCTTAATTACCAGTCCAGAATATAAATTGTAAAGAAGAGCACCCTGAAATCCTGCTTACGACGCATTTGTATGCACACACTCATTCAACATCACTTACTCTCTTACTCTCCCCGACCATTAGTTTCATGTATGTTTGCCTTTCTGTCCCCCCTGGTGGTTAATGCATGGATGCCGTTGAGCGGCTCTGTCTCATGTTTAAAGGTGTGATTAGACCTGATCTCAGATCAGAGGTCTGTGGGAGGAAATGTCCTGCTGCTGTAGGGGCCGTGCTGTGTTGTCTTTGGCATGGCTTCACCATCCCTCTGGCCCAAACCCTCACCTCTCTGCCTCTCTACCACTCCATTTGAAGTACAGTGCTGGAACTATAATGATATTATTCCCAAAAAAAAAATGAACATCAGTATTATTGCTGTAAATGAATTCCGGATTGTCGTAGCTAAGGATGGACAGATAGGAAAACGTGGGTGGAAAATCCTGTCTTTTTCAGATGAAAGTGGAACTGCGTGTTTCCTGTCTGAACTAATAAGTAATGATAGAAATAGAAAAGAATCAGACCTCTAAAATAAATTCCTACTATAAACATATTCTATTACTTATTAATTATTATTCTAATTAATTATACTTATATTACCTAAAATAATGTAATAGTCCAGTTAAGTGTACTGTTCATATATATATATATATATATATATATATATATATATATATATATATATATATATATATATATATATAAAATAGTAGCAATGCAAAAAAAAACTGATGTTCATTTATAGTTTACACTACTTTTCCCGTCATTGACTATGATGTATTTTTTTTAAATGCAAAAATAATCTGTCTGTGTACATGAATTTGAGCATTCATCAGACTCAAGATTGTTCTTAACGGTGATGAAATCACATAGAGCATGTCCACGTCTGTCTCATTACGCTCAGCGCTACAATGAAAATAAACACTGATACATTGCTATCTTGATAGTTCTATCTCTTTTTTCATGTCGGCTGCCTTTCAGCAGATTCATGCGTTCAGATAAAAGGTAATACAGAGCACCTGCTTATACATGGCTTGACTGTTTTATAGTTTTATAGACCGTTAACAATACTTCCATCTATAACAGTGCTACTGTTGTTGTCTACATCCTTTCTTTGGAGCTCACATTGTCAAAAAGGCAGGATACCAGATGCCTGGTGCAGAATCTGAATATCCTACAGGTATCGACACTATGTCAGTCTGTTTGCATCTCTTGCAGACAGGTATTTATTTATCTATTTGGTTGTTGTACATTTTATTTTAACCAGTCGACATACATTCCACCTGTTGTAATGTAAACGATTGTAAATTCACATAGATTCATTTGAGTGCAGATGGGCATTGATGCTTAATTTGAAAACATAATTTTTAGTTATGATTAAAAAAATTGGTTACACTTTAGGTTAGGGTTCAATTCTCACTATTAACTATTTGCAAATTAGCATACATATTACTAGGATATTGGCTGTTTATTACTTCTAAATCTAAAGCACATATTAATGCCTTATTCTGCATGACCTTACACCACATCCCTAATCCTACCCAATACCTAAACTTAACAGCTACCTTACTAACTATTAATAAGCAGTAATTAGGAGTTTACTAAGGCAAAAGTCGTATTTAATAGTTAGTTAAAGGGTTAGTTCACCCAAAAATGAAAATTAAGTCATTAATTACTCACCCCCATGCTGTACCAACCCCGTAAGACCTTCGTTCGTCTTCGGAACACAAATGAAGATATTTTTGATTAAATGTGACAGCTGGATCACTCCTCCATAGGCTCCCTAAGGGAATGAATCCTGACAGCCCAGAAAGTCAATGAAGAAAATGTTTAAATATTCCATGTCACAACAGTGGCTCAACTATAAGTTTATCAAGCGGTGAGAATACTTTTTGTGCGGAAATAAAACAAAAATAACGACTTTATTCGACTATTCCTTTTCTTCCTTGTAGGCCTGAAACGAGACTTCAAGAGATTTCCACGACGCATGTGCGAGAATTGCGATCTCCTTCAACTACTTCAGTTAAGTTCTCGCGCGTGCGCGTCGTGGAAATATCTCGAAGTCTCGTTTCAGGCCTACAAGGAAGAAAATGAATAGTTGAATAAAGTCGTTATTTTTGTTTGTTTTTTCACACAAAAAGTATTCTCGTCGCTTGATAAACTTATAGTTGAGCCACTGTTGCGACATGGAATATTTAAACATTTTCTTCATTGACTTTCTGGGCCGTCAGGATTCATTCCCTTAGGGAGCCTATGGAGGAGTGATCCAGCTGTCACATTTAATCAAAAATATCTTCATTTGTGTTCCGAAGACGAACGAAGGTCTTACGGGGTTGGTACAGCATGGGGGTGAGTAATTAATGACTTAATTTTCATTTTTGGGTGAACTAACCCTTTAATATTGAGAATTGTACCCTAATCTAAAGTGTGACCAAAAATGTAAAGCCTTAAACAAACAAATGTGTTTAAATAACAAAAAAATCTGTCGAATTGCTCCAGTTATGACAAAAGAATATCACAATAGGTTTTCCCTTCACCTCCATCAGTTATCCTTTTCAGAAGAGAAGCTGTGATTCGGGTGCAGTGTGTACCCTGTTGTTTCTGTCTGTGTCTCATGTCATGAATGCTAAAAAGACTAACATAGAGGGGCAAAAGATAAAGAACGAGTAACATGCTTAAATTGTCTGTGATTGATGCCCTGACTGTCTCGCTCACTGTGTGTCTTTGTGACAAAATCAAAACATTTTGCTTTGGGAGCTCACAAACAGGCTGTATCAAGCAGAGAGGTAAATTAGCATCTTTCCTTTTGATTGCTAGCTGGGTAAGTTCACCTCACAGCCATGAGGCTTCAAAACAAAGTACAATTCCAGGCAGTCGTCTGACGTCAAACGCATCTGCTCGCTTGTTTGAAAGAGTGACACACAAGTAGACTGTAATGATTGCCTTGTTTTGTCATTATTTTTTTCTTCTTCCCTCTCTGTCTCTCTCTCTGTCTGTCTTTCTCTCTCCCTCTCTCACTCACTCACTCACTCACAGAGAGACAGCTTAAACCAGCACTGCGCTTTCAGAACTTAAGGAGTTTTGAAAGTTAAAAGCGCTCTTTTTCTCAGGAGCCAGTGTGATGTTTCCTGCGCAGCTTTGGTGTCGAGACTCCCAGACGATGCTATTATGTGAGCGGTGTTAGTATGACTCTGACAGCCTTCTGTATGCATTTGAGGGCTGAAATTGGCAGTTTGTGTGTGCGCAAGCGGGAAAGAGAGAGCACATCCTGCTTCTCTTAAGAAATACACTTTTCCCTCGCACAATCTTTAAAGAACCTTGTTAAACACAGAAAGCACAGCAGCGAGGCTCATGCAAAAGGGGGGGAAAAAAAGAAAGAAAAAGGAAACTTTCAAAAAAAATTCTAATCGTGCTTGGCAGGTAGGAGGATGTCACATTGAATTTGGAGCGGTGTTTGCAATGGTGTCGTTTAAGTGTTTAAAGTCTGACCTTGAGACATTTTTTTCTGCCTGAATTGTGTTAGCGCTCCTGCCTTCTTTCTCACAAGGATCCGAATCACAACATTGTTTATTCACTTTGATTTGTCAAAGATGCATGCAGGAATATTGACAAAAGAAACCCAACCCCCAAAACCAGATGTGCTCTTCCAAGAGACTGCTGATGCTTGCTTCCTGTGTGTCTTGTATCATGGCTTCGAAGAGCCTTAAAGTCATCATTTACTCATTTTGAATGACTTTTTCCTCTGTGGAACACATAAGAAGATATTTTGAAGAATGTTGGGATGCAAAACAAGATTGGACCGTGGCTCCTGACTATACCGCGTTTCATTACCCTTCAAATTGTCCTAATTGAGGTGGTTTTTCAGGCAATTCGAAAAAGGAATATTTCGTAAAAGTGCAATGAAAACCTTTTTTCGCATTTACAGGTCACCTGGCATATGTAAAAGTCTCATTCTTTAAAGATGGCGCACAAAAATTGGACAAAGGACGAGACAGAGTTCTTTATTAAACTCATAAAAGACAAAAGAATTATGGGAATACTGGATTTTAAACAACAAAGAAATGCCACAATTAATCAACACCTTGAAGCAGATTGGAGGGAGAAACTCCTCATGTTCCGCTCCCAAATATAAGGGGCTTTCCTTGCCATTAATGCTTGGATAACACGTCTACGTCTCCTTCGTTTAAAAATAATGGCTAGTGCGGTGACTCTGAAATACGTGAACCTACCAACATCCGTTTGCATGATTTTTGGAATGACTTATCGCGGCAGGAAAAAAGAAACACCGTCATTTCACAATAGTTTTCTATCATAATTTAGAAACTATCGCAAAAGTTTTTCGCAAATCAATTACGAAGCGAAATGATCAGTCTGCGCAAGAAACTGAACATTATTTACAACATTATTTCCTGTAATCCACAGCCTCTGCAAATGGTCCTGAGCATGTTCAATGCAGTCTGGGCATAATGACTTTTTGCGCGGGAGAGATCTTTGTTTACAACAGAGAGGGAGGACGCCTGTACTGTATTATTCATCAAAGTGGTACTTGTGCTCATCCTTGATGCCACAACCTATATAAAAAATTAATTTTAAGTTTGCTTGCGCAACCTCAGACGGGAAGATTGACTTTTCACAGATTCCCATCGTTTGAGCTCCTGCACAATTGTCATTATGCGACAGGAAGCTCGTGCTCCAGACTGCCATGGGCGTGCTCAGGACTGTTTGCCGAGGCATTGGATTACAGGTAATAATGTTGTAAATAATGTTTACGTGTACGTTTCTTGCACAGACCAATCTGTTCACTTCATAAGATCTCAATGAATCATCAGAAGCCACGGGTATTCATTTTGTTTTGCCTGTATGTTTTTTTTTTTACTCAAAAGTAACGGTAGCCATTAACTTGCATTATATGAATCACCAAGGACTATGGTTTCAGCTAAAAATCTTCTTTGTTCTACTGAAGAAAAAAAGACACCTACATCTTGGATGGCCTGGGGGTAAGTAATTGAACAGCAAATTTTAATTTTGGGGTAATTTTTTCAAAAAGGTTAAAACCATTGTTTTCTGAGTCTGAATAATATTAATTATAGTCTAAAGAACCTTGCAATGGACATTTTACATGGAAAAAAATAATACCAATGAAGACCTTTTACTTTTTGCTGGTGATTTTCTGCCTGTATTTTTTTTTAATCTTTTTTTTTTTGTCCTCACTCAGATCTCCCTTTTTTCTCTTCATATGGATGAAACTTGTCCATATGTTTTCCTGGAGACAGAAATATACATGTACAGTATGTACATGTGCAGACAGACATGACACTTGCACAGTTTTTGGTTTTATAGATGCAATATAAAACATATCACGTCCACATGCATAGACAACTCAAAATATGCACACATAAATGTAAATGTAAATGCATGTGCATGTACATAGCGTATAAAAAAATAGCACACCCATTTCATTTTCTTTCGTCTCTCACTCTCTCTCTCTCTCTCTCTCTCTCTCTCTCTCTCTCTCTCTCTCTCTCTCTCTCTCTCTCTCTCTCTCTCTCTCTCTCTCTCTCTCTCTCTCTCTCTCTCTCTGTGATGTGAACGTGCACTAGCGTTCCACATGTTTATGTGCAGAATTCTAGTAGCACTTGATATAAAAGGTAACTGTGACATTTCTAATTTTCCATGCACCAGCCCAGTTCATTTTCTTCCCTGCTGCCTCTTGCATGCAACAGTAAGCCTCTAGGATTGACAATAATTACGCCAGCACGCAAAATGAAGAGCGTAATGTGAACACAGCTTTGCCGTAATTGCCTTTTCATTATTTGCTAACAGTGAGCTATTCAGTCAGAAGAAAGAGATTGCACAGTAATTGGCTAACAATAGGAAGCAGGGACACTGTTCAGCAGCACTGGTAATTTTGTGTTGCCGTGATGCCTTTTTTTTAATAAAAAATCTGAAGCATTACACTGTAATTTAAAACTACAATTTCCAACCTGAATGAAAATGCTGGTATTACCATGAGCTCCTATTTAGAGTGGAACATCCTATTAGCTGTATTAGCAGTAGAGTTGGTTCGTTTCCATATGCGCTGCCTCCAAACCAAATGGGATTTGGACGCCTTTGTTTTTGCCTGTCTCATTCAGACTCTTGCAGACTAGAATGCCACACAAACACATCACAGAATGCACAGCCTTACTTTGGAATGTCACACTCTCTGTGGTGACGTTTGATGAAACACACATCTGTAATTACAGTTTCCAAACTCTGAAAAGAAAGAGGCAAAGTACAGTGAAGAGGTGTGTGCTGCTTCTACAGGCTAGGCTGTTGGCCAGTTGTTCTCAGACATCAAAAAACATGAACAAAACTATGCAAAGCAAAAGAAAATATGATCACCACATTAAATAAAGCATGCATAGTGTGTTGTGAATTGCCAAGGCAAATTCAAGAATTACAGGTTTTTGCCCATGTTGTGTAATATAAATTTCAATGTTTTGTTTTATTTTATTTTATTTTTGATTTTGCTTTAGATTTTGCTGAGAACCTGATTGAGAACAACAAAGATTCATTCATTTGTTTGTTCATGCGTTCATTCATTCACTCACTGAGGAGACGGTGTTTTTTATTGTTTTTGATCTGACCATTGATGTTGTTCCACTATGGATTTAATAGATTTACAATTTCTCTTTTGTATTCTCCACTTTTCGTTTCCCAGTTAATAAGCACACGCATCCTTCTGTAAGGGGTTGGATGTTATCGCAAAAAGTGGTCTAGGCACACTTGAACACTTATCAGCAGCTTAGGCAATATGCACAAAGGAATTAAAGTAAATCACACTAATAATTAGAGTACAATAATAACCATGGAGATATTCACAGGCAACAGAGCAAGTGTAATAGGTAATGAATGTGGGCAGAGCTGAGTGATGATTCAACTCTAATGTTCTATGATTGAATTAATGTTTAAGGTGTCTGTGACCCTATAGTGGCATATGTATAAAAATAATAATACCTGATCATTATGGCCATTTTAAATTAGCCTATTAATTCTGACTTAATAAAAATCCAGTAGGCAGATATTATTAAAGCTTTAACTGTCTGTTGCATTGCAAAGTAGGCATAAGCTGATTGTTATCCATCAAAGACGCATTGTAAAAAGGTATAATAAAAATAAAATTGGTACATAGTCTGTAGGCCAGTCATAACATGGAGGTCTAAGATTTTAAAAATGAATAATGTACTGGATTCCATGGAGGATATTTATGAACATCATTCAGAAAATCAGAAAATTCTTCACAGTCATAAAACCCTATCTCAAGTGTGTTTTTTTACTGTTAGCTTTTTAAAGAACCTTGGGGTCTCTGAGACACCACATAGATCGTGAAGGGTAAGAGCCATAATTCCACTGATAAGCACTTTATAAAAGGCCCTGAGCCCTGCAGCTTGCATTGCCTTTAAACTACTGATTAATCTCATTTCTTACATATCATCCAATCCTTACAACCAGCCTCTCTCTCTCTCTCTCTCTCTCTCTCTCTCTCTCTCTCTCTCTCTCTCTCTCTCTCTCTCTCTCTCTCTCTTCTCTCTCTTTCTCTCTCTCTCTCTCTCTCTCTCTCTCTCTCTCTCTCTCTCTCTCTCTCTCTCTCTCTCTCTCTCTCTCTCTGTTTGAGGTGTGTGTCTGTGTCATAATTATCTAATATGGTTGCTCTGCTGCTCTCTTATTTAGTAATTAGCTACATCAAACTGATTGGTATGGCTTCCTGAATTCATCTCTTTTAATGTTTAAAGACTGACTTTGTGCTTCAAGGATTTGTTTGTATATATCCTGCAAGTGATGAGAGCTTTTCAAGTAATTGGCTCCTAGGGGACGGCACTTTCTAATAGTTAAAGCATAATTACAGCCTGTATGAAATGTTAAACTGCCCTCGCTGTCTCTCACACGGGCTTAATTGCGTGCAACAAGTAAGGCAGGCTTTTCATTTTGTACCATCATAAGGATGGACTTAACTTTCATAGAAACACATTGAAATTTTGTCAGGGAGTAAATAGTCTCTCATATGGTAATTTTGTAGGACACCAAAGCATAAAGGCTGTGAACTTATTAAACCAATGCTCATATCTTTCCCTCCTTCGGTGTGTGTGTGTGTGTGTGTGTGTGTGTTTGTTTTCTTGCTGTATGTGTGTGTGTTTTGTGGCATATATTCTGGGCATGTTAAAGAATTCAAAGGGAACAAAAAGATCACACTCACCAAAGATGTTCCCTACTTTCTCTGAGCGGCTCTCTGGCTTACAGACCAGCTATTGATGTAGTGTCTAAGTACTTAAACTGAGCTGTTGTTTGTATCATTGTTATTAATTTATTGTGATTAGACATCCATGCAGAGCAAAGCATTTAGAGGAGAGTCTGTCTCTTTGAACTGACAATGCTTTGTTCTCTATCCACAGCTCCCTGATTGAGAACAATTGAGAAATTTAATGTAATCCTTAAAAAATATGTTGAATTAATAGGCCGAATTATAATTCTCTTGGCTATTCCATTAGATATTCATTATTCAAATGAGAAAAAAAGGCAAACGAACTTAATAGGGAAATATCATTTCCTTCTTATTTATTCATAACAGAGGGAGAGTGAAATTTAGAGAGCTGTGTGTATGTGACTTAAGATCATTTTAATGTTAATATGCAATATCATTCATTTTGGACTTTATTTTCTCTCTCAAACTTTTTAAAAGCTTTCATCTAATTCAAATCCATGTTTATGTAGAGAAATTACATTACGTTATAAAAGTTTATATAATGCTCTTATATACTACTGAAAGAAAAGAAGTCTCAACTTTATTTGATAAAAAATGCAGTAAAAACAGTAATATTGTAAAATATTACTACAACCTAGGTGTTTCTATTTTACCATATTTTTAAATATTCCTGTGATGGTAAAAAGCTGAATTTTCAGTGTCAAATTATTTTTCAGAAATCATTTGATAATGTGCTGATTTGCTGCTCAAGAAACCTCTTTTTATTATAATTTTGTGGAAAACATGCGTGATACATTTTTTTTCGGGGTTCTTTAAATAGAATGTTCAAAATAACAGCCTTTATTTTAAATAGAGTCATTTGTAACAATGTAAAAAGTCTTAACCGTCACATTTTTGATCAATTTATTTGTACCCACATAGTTTCTTTTGACCCTGAACTTTGGATTGGTAGTATATAAACATCATGGGCCCTATTTTAACGATCTGAAACGCAAGTGTCAAAGCGCAAAGCGCAAGTAACTTTGTGGGCGGATCCCGGCGCTGTTGCTATTTTCCCGGCGGGATAAATGCCTCTTGCGCCTGGCGCAAATCTAAAAGGGGTTGGTCTGAAGTAGCTTCATTATTCATAGGTGTGGTTTGGGCGTAACGGAAACAAACCAATAAGAGCGTCATATCACATTCCCTTTAAGAGGATGATGAACGAGGTGCGCTTGTTCCATGGTGCAATACTATTATAACGGCACATTGACCAGCGCGCTTCAGAATCGGTTCACAGCCGAGGAGATCGATGTTCTCGTCAGGGCCGTAAAAGAAAGAGAAGTGACATTGGGGATGTGACAAACCCACCCAAATTAGCTTCGGTTAAACATGCATATAATAATTTGGGTAAATGTTTAAGCTTTATGCCTATTTTTTCCCATCGTCATGGACACAACAATGATTTCCCTCGTGGTTAAATATTTTTCCTTATAATAATGTATAATTTGCAAAAAGTAAAATGCATCTGTGTAGATGAGACAACCCGATCTCACGGCAATTCGTACGAATTCTACGAGGTGGCTAATTCGTACGAATTCATACGACCTCACTTGTACGAATTAGTACGATTTGGGCTAAATCGTACATATTTTACGAGTTGGCCAATTCGTATGAATTCGTACGAATGACCTACCCCTGACCCCGCCCCTAAACCTACCCATCACGTGGGTTTAGACAAATCGTACGAATTCGTACGAGTGAGGTCGTACTAATTCGTACGAATTAGCCACTTTTTAATCACTCGTACGAATTCGTACGAATTGGTCGTGAGATAGTGTTGGATGAGAGAATCATCTACAGTGTATGCGCGTTGTTTACACTGTATTATGGCCAAGCATGAGCGCTTAAAATAGCATCTGAATGTACGCGCAGCACGCCACTGACTTTAGACTAGGTTTTTTTTCTGGTCATTGGCGGAATTGTTTTATAGAACAGCAAAATAGCATGAGGGAAAGTTTGCGCCAGAACATGCCTCCTCTTTGCGCTGAACCGCCCCGGGGAGCGCAAGTGTATTTCTTAGTTAACCGAGGTGTGTCTGTGGAGGGAAAAGTCCGCTTTGTGCGGGTACAAAATAGGAATGATACATGCATCAGTGTACAAAGTCATTTGCGCCGGGTGCAAGATAGGGCCCCATAAATGTACTTTCTGTAGAGACGGTTGCTTTAACTAAGAGATGTCTAATTGTGCATATCTTACTGTGTTGGCTCTTCTGTTCAGGTCTCAGTACACACTGGAAATGGAGTTGAGGATGTCAGCCTGTCATAGGCCTCATAAGGATTTCAGATATTCTTAATTTTACAGACCCTTCATATCTAAAGCAATTCTTTGTCCTTTCTTTGTACCTACCCATACAAGTTTTTAGTTTTTACCCATAGTATTGATGTTTTTTGTATATATTTTTTTAACAATATTAATAATGAACACATTTCTGGTTTAGTGACGATAAAGGAGTAGGGCATTTGGAATTGGTGTGGTTTTGAGTTTTCATTATGTCAAAATCTGACAGTACAGTAGAATCGAACAATACCACCATAAAACATAAGCGCAGTGTTTACCCAGTTATTTAGAGAGATTGTGTTTGGATTAATTCGATGGAGACTGTGTCTCGGTTCTGCTTTCTGCACGTTGTGTAAAGATCTCCTCTTTCTCAAACTGCTCTGCACTGCTTAGTGCAGGTTCAGTGATGCTATACCTTTCTCAGCTTAACCTCAGATGTTTATCAGGGAGAGAGAGAGAGAGAGAGAGAGAGAGAGAGAGAGAGAGAGAGAGAGAGAGAGAGAGAGAGAGAGAGAGAGAGAGAGAGAGAGAGAGAGAGAGAGAAAAGAATGCAATGAAGACTAGACCTTTGTGTAGCTCCTTTATTCAGTCTCTGTGATATATGATCTTAACTCACATTCAATCTGAGTGGCTACTGTATACATAATAATAAATAAAAGAATAAAAAAAATACAGACTGTGAATAAAACTATACAGAGTTTATGAACTATACAAATGACAGGACAATACAAATGCATACAGTTTGGTTGCCTATTCGTTTTATTCTTATATGTTATGCTTGTTTTAAATGGTATCCATGTTTGTCCAGATTCTTAATTTCTTCCTCTCTTCCTTCCTGTGTTGTGTGTGCAAGCAAATCAGTGCGCAAGCAGAGGTCTATAATCTCTGTGAGTATTATCAAAGTTAATATTAGAGAAAATAGATGTACTGGTTTACACAAACAAACACACACAAACAAACAAACAAACAAACACACACACACACACACACACACACACACACACACACACACACACACACACACACACACACACACACACACACACACACACACACACACACACACACACACACATACACACACACACACACAAACACACAGTACCACAATCATCCCCTTGTTAGCTATAATGAGATGTGTGTTGTTGTTTTTTTGAGCCTATAGAGCAGTGTTCCAGAAATCCTGCCTATTGTTTTTTGGTGTTTTGAAAGTTTATGGATGTTTACTGTGGTGGTCGCCTTTCTCTTTCAGATCCAAATTCACAACAATATTCTTCTCTCTAATTTGCTGGTTTGTGAGGTTGTTTTTTCCTTTATTTTATATTTATCTGTCTCTTTCTCTTTCCATTTCTCTGACAGTAAGCTAATGTTTTGGATTGCTGTTCTTTTGGTGGGGCTTGCTGGTTATTTTCACTTTAACCCTCATTATTATTATCATCAGATTAAAGTAATACAAAGTTAGTTATTTACAGATCATTATGTTCATGGACATATTAACATTAACATGTAACCTATACTGTATGTCAAGTCAAGTCAAGTCACCTTTATATATAGCGCTTTTTACAATACAGATTGTATCAAAGCAGCTTCACAGTGATAACATGAAAATAATACAACAAAGTTTGTTTCTAAAAGAAAATTGCGTCAACATCCACCTTAAGTAAGGCAGATCAATAATATTATTGAATATTAAATGTCCCCAACATGTATGTAACATGAACAAGAATAAAATGTAGTAGTGGGGTTTTACCCATCAAACCCTGTGGCAGAAATCAATGCCTTGTGAAACTTATACCAATATGCCTTATTTCTACACAATTGACCTTTAATAAGATTATGGGATTTACACATGACTGTATCTGTGACATTCTGGAAGTATCTGTGAACAGTGTAACATTAGAGTGTTAAATGCCAGTTTTAACCCTGTTACCTAGTTTTAGTTGCTTTGAACTCTGATGTTCTTTCTCAGTTTAAAAAAGTCTTGCTTTGTTTTTAAAAGTGGGCTAGAAAATTTGATGGGAAATGAAATCCTATAAGATGGCTTGATTCCGATTGTGTTTCCTTGCACGAGTGCAATCCAATTGCAATCACTTCCTTTCTCCTGTGCCCAGGGCATTATTGAGACTGAATGCAATTTGAATGACTGCTGCAAGAATCTTCCATTATATCAGATGATAGCCAGGAGCTGTTGATGTATTCACTCTTATGTGTTTACTTATTTGTCTAGTTTATGTGTGTGTTGGCTAGAGTGTGTATGTGTTGTAGTGACAGTGGTTTAGAGCATCAGCGGTTTCCCTCGCTAAACCAGTGTGGTTTGGGCCGTGCTGCAACTGCATACCTAATAAGTTTTACTGCTGAGGTCTGCCAGCGGCTGCGTCTCCCAAACGAGAGCTGACACTCACACACTGAAATCCCATCTGCTTTGAATGATGGGAGAGGGCAGTCTTTTTAAAGGTGCTCCATTGCCCCCCAGTAGTCTGGCCCTAAAGGTGACACCTCAACACCTTGGTCTCCTAATCATCTCTGGCCATCTGACCTCAGTATGAGGGGAGCCACCTCTGTGTATAAATGAGCACTGAGCCCCAGCCAGGGCCTTCAGGAAAGGACGTGTTTGAAAATAAAAAAAAGTGTGGATGGAGTAAATGACAACAAGACCAGGAACACCACTTGACTTGATATTAATATTTATGAATCATCAAGAATGTTTTTTCCCAAAGTCCTGTTAATATGATTATTATTATGAATGTTAATACAAATTGAATTGCTTTGAATTGTTATACACATATGAACACAACCGACTCTATTAGAACTGAATTAACAATACCAATTCTGCTGCACATTTCATTGAAATTTGCTACTCTGGACAATAGGACACCATCAATGGACTAATAAACAATGTATCTTTATTGACCAGCGAGTGTGGAAACAGGCATGGTCAACGGAGAAGATAAACTGGATGTCTAGGGTGAAGCTCATCTATGTCAAAAGCTGTTAGAACAGCGCAGACCAGTATTAGACTCTGATGATAGAGCCCTGTTACTCCGTGGTGCTATCACATTTCAGAACATGAGAAAAATAACATTTTAGCAAGGGGGTCAGGTGGAGAAATGGCACCTCTAAATGAGGGTTAAGGCCCTATCATTGTCTGTCATAATGCAGCCTCTCCCTCCTCAAATAATAGAACTGACCTTCGACGGGCTCTGGGCCTGTTAGGGCTCTTGGCGGTGGAGAGAATCCATTCACAGGGGCCGCTCCGAGCAGCACCGCTCCAAATGGCTTTTTCTTCCCCCGCACAATCAGCTGAAACAGCTGCTGAATGAAAACACTGATTACATAAGAAAGGTCCTCTACTGGAGATAAGACATCCACCTGAAGACGAAGGACATCATTGGCTCTGTCTTCATCTCTCCTTTTCTGTCTTTCTTGCTCTTCCTTTTCAGCTCTTATCTCCCCTTTTTATTCATTCACACAACCTTTTCTTTCTTTCTGTGACTGAGAACTTGATTTGAAATATGTCAGTTCTGAGACTAGATTAATATGTAAATGTCTGTACATTTTCTTTTTAATCATGTAAGATTAACAGAAACTCTCAATAATCCTTCAGGGAGCAGCTTAGAGTTTCATGTGAAACATTTGTTTCACTGATTCTGTATCCTCCTTTCTTTTTTCGCCTTTTCTTCATTTCCCTTTTTGTTTTTCTTTATCTTATTCTCTTATGCAGGCAATGCAGACCAATGAAATATTTCTCCAATGTACCATGTTTGGAATTGAACAAAGTACTAAATAAAGAATGACATCCATAATACATTTGAGAATGAAAAATAGAGCCTTATTTCCCTTGTGTGAGTGCAGCATATATGACAGTAAAGAACAGTTCTATTGATCTCGAGTTTCATTAGGTGAAAGCACCTCGCCGTGAAAGAACAACCAAACCTCTATCAGCATTACAGAGCAAAGCACAGACGGGAGACATTTGAAAAATATATTTGCCATTTAAGTAATTATTTAACTGCGCCTTGCAGAATGCAAATGAATTGGCTCCTGCAAGCGGCTAATTTTAATGACTGCAGATCACATCATATTGCTTGATTGAGTCTGAGTGGAATGGCAGACTGAAACATAAACACACAGCTGTACTGCCAGTGTTAACAGGGACAGTCTGAGCAAAAAGGAGGTGCTTCTTTCCTGGGTGATATTATTGCAACGGAGTGTACAGCATAGCGCCACTTTGTGGTGTGGATGAAAAGTGCTGTGAAGTTCTTGCTTTTTGATGCACAAAAGCCTGTTGGGATTTAGCAGACTCAAACAGATGACATTTACAGTAATAGCAGCATTGGTTGTAATTTGGCAAATATTTTAGAATGCCTTAAATATTATTTTCTTGCAAAATATTATACAATATCCAATATTTTAATAACATTTGTAGTGAATCTAAATATATAAATAAGTACATTTAACAAATGAGGCACTCTTTTTTTTATAGCCCATAGAGAATAGATGATACAAGCCTTGCAGAGAGGGGGCAGACAACCTCTTCCTAATGCAGTTAGGAAATAATTTTGCTTATGTGCATGAAATAAGTCTTATATTATTATTGGCAAAATGGGAAGTTGTAGAAGTTTTGGCGAGCCACGATTAAGCGGATATATTACCGTCACAATCTTGCAAGACTTATTCAAGCACCCTTTTCCTGCCGTGAAGTGTTCTGGAGATAAGAGGGGGATGCCAGGTCTCATCAATGGAAACACTTATCTGAAGAGGAAGAGGGAGTGAGATTGAGCTTCAATCCATGATTGTGTATTATCTTAAACGCTTTGAGGTATTTTCTATAAGAGCAACTCGACTGCTTAGGAATGCTTTTTATGTTTTGCCTTGGAGCTTCTCTGGGTTTCAGGCGAAAACAAACATGTGTGCAGATTAAAAAATTAAATGAATTTTTACCGGTGACCTGATTTTCTAATCTACAAACAATGCTCCCTTCCTTAAAAGAAAACCATGTGACACAAGTTTCTGATTTGTTACTATAAATACAATAGCTAAAGTAAGCCATCTCACGGAGAAGTCTATGCCTATTCCAACAATATGCTCTTTTCACACAAGCTTAACTTTTGCCCTCTTTTCTCGTGTTGGAAAATGATCTGGAGGTGTAATCTTAAGCAGTCCTACAGATTAGGACGCGAACGAGTTAGTGAAACTCTCGCAGAACTTATTTAGTCTGATTTGTTTATCTCGGAAGTGAAGCAAAATTTTCCCGATAAGCATTCCCTGTCGGAATCCGCTTAATTCATTGTAGAAGCACAAAGAATTGGGAGTATTTTTAATGCCGGGACAAACCGACTGCAGGGTGCAGATCACACACTACCTGAGCCACAGAGATTACACTATTGTGCAGAGGGTATGTTATCACAGGCATGCCAAGCGCATACTCCCTGCGGAACAGCGGCATGTGAACAGGACCCTCAAAATTGTTTAAGGAATACAGTTTGCCCATAGGATTTATCTATTTCATGTCCTTTTAGACTCAAATCAAAAGGTGACCCCATATCACTGATATATTTGGACGTATCCCCAGCTCCAATCTCATGTATTTGTGTGTATTCCTCTCCTCTAGCCTTCAACAGGGACATATCACATCAGAACCTCTGTACAGAATGTAAATGCAATACAAAGCACGCAAAACATAATGACAATAAGTGATTCATTGCACACAGAGCCAGTGTGGCTGGGGTTAGACCACCACTCAACAGTCCTGGCTTAAACCATCACACAAACACCAGTATTCCTTAAAACCAGAGAATAGAGAATGTGGGAAACCACTACTGCATGCTAGGGATTTAGCTTGGGCTTAGAGGCGTGTCTCTCTAATGATATTAGACTCTAAAAGAGAAGAAGAACCAGACTTTGCAATGAAACCTTAAAGGGATAGTTTTGGGATGACATGAAGGTGAGACATGTTTCATTTTGGGGTGAACTATCCCTTTAAGAAAAGTTTATTACAGTAGTACTTTTTTCGTTTCTGAAATGGCATCTCTGTTATATTTTGGAGCATCCAAAAATGTTTTTTTTTTTTTTGCCCTGTATTGCTGTGTTTATAACATCATTATCATGGTTGACATTTTAGTGTGGATGCTTGAAGAACGGTAAGGCGGTACGACGGAATACTGTTTAATGGCTAAGCTGCTGTGTCTGCACTCTGACTGCGTTCCTGCTATTACATAATTAAATTTGGACTTGGATGGTGCTTTTTAAGAGATTATGGCAGCATATGTTGCTTGAAAACGTGCCAGGCACTCAAATAACGCGCGCGAGAGAGAGTTTATTGAAAATCGGAATACACATTGGTGCCAATAGTTAATGAATTGGTGTTATGATCTCAGGCCAAAGGATGCTGGTGCGCTATAAATTAGAATAAAGTCTGGGTGGGAAAAATAAATAAATCTGCGTATCAAAGTGTCAAGGCCTTATATTGCTTATTTATGTAGCTCTGAACAGGCACATTTTGTTCTGACTTGATCTTAGAATGAGGGTGACACTGTGTTGTTGTTGCTGTGTATGAAAACGCTGCTATCGTACAGGCTTCATCCCATGTTTCTCTGCTCCTCCTTCATCTGCACACATACCCACACATGCACAAATATATTCCAGGGTGTTCCTTCCTTCCCTTTGATACATTGCCCCTGTCATTCCGCAGGCCAAATATATCATCTCCCGCTCCGCTCAAACCCGTGCGGGGTCCGTTAAGGTTTAAGCGGTTATTCCAGTCATTATTGGCCATTAAATCCAGCACGGGTCGTAAAGGCCCTGCCAGTCCGCTGTCTGTTGTAGAGGTCAGGTGCCCCGCGCTACTTTACGAGCTCTCTCGTGCATCAGAGAGTCCCGTGAAGTTCCGCACCTCACCAGCGCCTCGACGGATAGATAGGCCACAGCCTGCCATCCATTACCCTTGTCAGTGGCTTCGTTTGTCAGCTGTTATAGCTCTCTGGCTCTCCAGCTCTCCGCCCGGCCCTGATGCCTGGCCTGATTTAAACCTCGCTATCATGCGAAGTGACTCGTGTCTCTGTCGCTCCCATTACGCTGAGCCTAGCTATGACAATGCGGACGGTTAGTGTCTCTTTCTCTTGGCTTCTGTCACATTTACAGTGTGTTTCTAGAAATTGCCCTTTTTTACAATCCCTGTGAGTGAGTGAGTAATTTCAAAGGTCTCTGTTGTGTCCTCTTGCTGAGGCAGGGGAAAAATAATTGAGTTTATCTTCGGGTTTTAAGGGAGACTGACACACTGGCTTTTATTTGACTTTTTTAAAGAGATCTGCTCTTATGGGAGGTATTAAAGTCTCTGATTCCGGTCGTTAGACACCGCCACAAGGGTGATTACTTAAAGCTGATAGGAACCAGATTATTACTTCACTTACACTGATATACAGCCATACACACAGGACAAATTCACATTTTATGAAGCTGCACTGGAATTCGTCTCTGATGAAAATTGCTTTTATCCGAGCGAGGGAAAGAATGAAAGGATGACACAGTGGTCTGTGTGCATTAATCCCCTCTGTCTCTGGCTCTCACTTTCTTTCTTGCCATCTCTCTTGCTTCTCTCCTCCAAAAGTAAAATTCATTTTCCAGGCAATTATTGAGGCCTTACTTTTAAGGGGCTTCTTTGTCTGCTAAAGTTCTAATGATTTATTTTTCTTTGCAGGAAATGTTCAGTTAAGTGTCATATACTCTACCTTTCAAAAGTTTGGTGTCAGTAACATTTATTTATCTATGTTGTACACAGTAAAGTAATTGAATCAGCAAAGAAAACAAATATATTTCAACTTTCAAACTTTCTATCTGTTTAAAAAAAGGATCATGGTTCACAAGGATCAAGGATAACGTCTCAGGTTACGTATGTAACCCTGGTTCCCTGAGAGGGAACGAGACGCTGCGTTTGAGACGCGGTGGGAACGCTCTGCGTGATTGCGTCATGAAGCACGTGTAAAATCAGTCCAATGGAAGCCCGATACGTCATGGGTGACGTCATAGACCAGGAAACTATAAAGCACCCTTGAAAACAGACCGCGACAGCTTCTGAAAAAGTCTGAAGCAAGTTGATCAGGGCATGCAGGAAGTATGGCAGGCAAACGCAGCGTCTCGTTCCCTCTCAGGGAACCAGGGTTACATACGTAACCTGAGACGTTCCCTTTCAAGGGAACTTCGAGCTGCGTTTGAGACGCGGTGGGAACCCCATACCCACTACGCCATAGTGACAAATGCCCGTTCTGTGTGAAGTCCTTGCGCACACTAGAAGCAAGCAACCTCGCCCCAGGAGTGGAGAGGTCAAGGTCATAAAACCTGACAAATGTATGTGGAGAGGACCAACCTGCCGCATTACAAATGTCAAGAAGGGAAACACCCGAAATTAAGGCCGTAGAGGCCGCCATACTCCTTGTAGAAAGGGCCCGTACAGCCATAGGTGAAGGCTGACCGGCCGCTTCATAAGCTAGTGAAATAGCCTCGACTATCCACTTGCTCATAACCTGTTTAGATGCAGGGCACCCTCTTCTGAGTGACCCAAAACATACAAATAATTGCTCTGACTTACGCCACAGGGCAGCTCTGTGAACGTAGGCATCCAATGCCCGAACTGGACATAACAGGTTCAATTGTTCCTGATCTGGGGTATTAAAAGGTGGAGGAAAAAGGCCTGCAGCACTATTGGGCCCCCAACATTGAATGGGACCTTAGGAATATAACCTGGTCTAGGGTATAGAAATGCTTTCACCATACCAGGTGCAAATTCCAAACATGACGGAGCAACCGACAGGGCGTGTAAATCTCCAATTCTCTTGATAGATGAAATAGCAAGGAGAAATAAAGCTTTCAAAGTGAGGAATTTTTCTGAAACCTCTTCAATGGGCTCGAACGGAGCCAGAGCCAGACCCTCAAGTACAATGGCTAAATCCCAAGCCGGTGCTCTGGAGTGCAGTGCAGGTCTCAACCTCAATGTACCACGGAGAAAACAAGTAATCAGAGGATCTCTCCCAATAGAAGTACCCCCCAGAGGGGTAGGAGATAATCCAGCAGAGAAACGGTCTTGCAGAAAATCGAGAACTGAACCAACAGGGCAGTTAACAGGATCTAACTGACGCTCACCACACCAGGTGGAGAATAATTTCCATTTCAGCGCATACAGTTTTCTCGTGGAAGGGGCTCTGGAATGGAGAATGGTCTCAACGACCTCAGTCGAGAGACCGGATTCTATGAGCCTGGCCCCCTCAGAGGCCAGGCCCACAGTTTCCACAACTCCGGTCGAGGGTGAAATATCGTGCCCTCTACCTGGGACAGCAGGTCCCTCCTGATTGGAATCTCCATAGGAGAGCCGCTCAGAAGAGACACCAAGTCCGAGAACCAAACTCGAGTCGGCCAGAAAGGGGCTACTAGTAACAGACGGGCCCCTTCCCGGCGAACCCTTTCCAGAACCTCCGGGAGCATAGATATCGGGGGAAATGCGTACAGGTGCAGCCTCGGCCACACCTGCATCATCGCATCCAGTCCGCGAAGAGCTGGCTGCGTGAGGGGGAACCATATAGAGCAATGCGTTGTACAAACGATGTGAAAGGTCGACTTGACTTTAGTTAGACCAAAGTTCTCCCTAAGAAGCTCCACCACCTCAGGGTGAAGTCTCCAATCCCCTGGGCCTCAGCCCCTGCCTCAACAGGATATCTGCTCTGATATACGAGACCATCAGTGTGTTGTCCGCCATTCGCCGAGCAACCACTCATGATCGCCCCCACTTGTGAGGGAAGCATCCGTCGATAGCAATATGCGTCGACAAGAAGCCCCCAACACTGGGCCTGGGCGAGGAACCAAGGTTCTTCCACATGACCGAAGCACGAAGGCATAGCCGCGTGACCTTGATCATGCGAAAACGTATTTCCCCTCGGAGAAAACCCCTTGGTCCTGAGCCACCACTGCAGGGGTCTCATGAACAGAAGGCCAAAAGTAAAACGTTGGACGCAACTGCCATGAGACCCACCCGTCTGAAACTGTTTCACAGTGAGTGACTGGCCTAGATATACCCCATTACGTTTGCTGTAGAATTGCTACACCTAGAAAAGTGGTCCTCAGAGCACACTCTTCTTGGCGTTGAGAGGCAACCCCAACATCCTTAATGAGACAGAACGACATCTCGATGCCGAACTGCCATAAACTCAGATTGAGCTAGGAACAACCAATCATTGATGTAGTATAATACGCAAATGCCCTGGAGTCTCAGAAGAGCCAGAGCTGCATCCACGCATACTGTAAAGGTGTGGGGTAATAAACCTAGGCCGAATGGAAGAACCCAATAATGGTATGCTTCGCCCCCGAAAGCAAACCTCGGGAACCACCTCATCCTCTTTCGGAAACAATGAAGTAATGGCTGCCTGCTGGGAGGAGGAACCCCTTCTACAGCTCCTTTTGCAGAAGTGATAGTACTTCCTGCTCCATAACCAAAGCCTGCTCGGGGTCCACCAATGAAAGGAGGACCCCTAGAAATCTGGGCGAACGAGAACCGAACTGAATTCTGAAACCCTTTTCTATAGTGTGCAGGACCCACTGAGAAATATGTGGCAGTAGTTTCCACGCTGCCAGAAATTTACTAGGGGAACCAGTCTCTCAAGACTGGCCTCTGGATTTATTTGAACAGTCACTACGGCGCCCTGAAGCGGCGAACCGGCAGGGAACAACCGAACTGACCATTCTACGACCCTCCTCGGAGGATCGTATGGGGATGCTGACACCTCGGTGCCCTGAACGGCGAACCGGCAGGGAACAACCGAACTGGCAGCGCTGCAACCCTCCTCAGAGAGTTGCACCCCAGAGGAAAAACGATTTCTCAAAACCGTCCCTTGGTTGAACAGTCACTACGGTGCCCTGAAGCGGCGAACCGGCAGGGAACAACCGAACTGACCGCTCTACGATCCTCCTCGGAGGATCGTATGGGGACGCTGACACCTCGGTGCCCTGAACGGCGAACCGGCAGGGAACAACCGAACTGGCAGCGCTGCGACCCTCCTCAGAGAGTCGCACCCCAGAGGTCGCCGAGGAGAAACGATTTCTCAAAACCGTCCCTACCCCAGAGGGGACCACCCTTAGAAGCCTGATCGCCTCGGCGTCAGGGCTTCTTCTTTGTCAAAGCTATTTTAGAGATAAAACAGTCCTCAGATCTTGCATGTCTCTAACTGGCTAGACTGCGACCGCCACCCAGGTACCCCTCAATTGCGGAGGAGCCCGAATGGCGACGCTCTGTTTTGCACTTTGTGCTGAGAGGAGCTTAATATCTCAGGAACATTAGATTGGTGAGGAAGAATGATGAAAGGTTTATATCTCAGTTTTCTTGAAAGCGGAGCGTCCAGAAGAACAGACATAATTATATCTTTATTTTCCTTTATCTTTATATCAGAAAAACTTATATATATATATATATATACATACATATATCACTCTGTGGCCACCAGCATTTCTTTATTTTCTTTTTTTTTTCTTTTTTTTTTCTTTTTTTTTTTTTTTTTTTTTTTTTCTTTTTTTTTCTTTTTTTTTTTTTTTTTTTTTTTTTGTTTTTTTTTTTTTTTTGTCGCCCCTCACATTCATCCATGTCCTTACATACTTTACCCACCAGCGCTGCCTAATAAAAAATGTATTCATTATTTAAGATGGCTGGTGGGTAACGTCGGGGTTAATAACGATGACGCCGACTCGGGAGAGAGAAAGCTCGTAAGCGTCTCTTTAACCCGAGGCAATGTCATACTATGATACTTAATACCCAACTTTTTACAAACCGGTTTATTCCACGATCTCGACACCTCAGTGTGGAGATAGGGAAAAACCACAGTCCCCGACGAGGAGGCTGAGATACAGAGTTTTCTCTGTTTAAGATACAGTTCATCTTTAACAAACTCTTCTTTATTTTCAATCTCATAATGTTCAGCTGGCCAGTAAATATTTAACTGGCAACAGCACTAGATAAAACCTCCTTTTTTCTTTAAAAAAGCTCCTCTTTATTCAACAGAGTTATGAGCTGGAAAATGTATTCATTGAAAACTCAAACATCTGCCTTTTTATAAAGATTTGTATTTGTTTTGTTCTCCTTCTTTTAAAACAAAACACTAACGATACCAATTCCTCGGAACTGGAAATCGCAGCACACTAGATCTGGCATGTGAAAGCTGAGAAAGGGCGGAGCCCGTCCCAACCCCCGCTGTCAGATCCGTTTACGAACCCCGAAATACGAGCCGTCTCCGAGCCTCGGCAACAGAGAGACCCGCTCGGGGAACGCGAACCGAACCGTCCTCCTCGAAGAACGCCCGGCGGGAGCGGAGCGTCCTCACGGACAGCTTCTCGCAATGCACAGTCAGATCCCTCGAGAAATGACTGTTGCATACTCCACTCCCAAACAGCAACAAAAAGCTGATGTGTGTCCCCACCCGTGATGTAACGAGGGCAGGGAACAACACAACTTCTATAATATTGCTTTGCTCGCCATAATGATAGATAGTGATATATATATTGGGCTTGACAAACAACAATAAATAGACAAGGACAGAATCACAGAGAGCTCTTGCTGAAGACTACAGAAGCTGTCGCGGTCTGTTTTCAAGGGTGCTTTATAGTTTCCTGGTCTATGACGTCACCCATGACGTATCGGGCTTCCATTGGACTGATTTTACACGTGCTTCATGACGCAATCACGCAGAGCGTTCCCACCGCGTCTCAAACGCAGCTCGAAGTTCCCTTGAAAGGGAACCACATTTTTTTTAGCAGCACAACGGTTTTCAACATTTAGAATAATGAGTTAGCTATGTTTTTTGAGCAGCAAATCAGCATATTAGAATTAATTCTGAAGGATCATGTGAGACTGGAGTAATGATGCTGAAAATTCAAATTTGCCATTAATAAATACAGGAATAAATTGTAGTTTAAAATGTATTCAAATAGAAAACGTGTATTTTAAAATGTAATATTTTATAATATTACTGTATTATTTTTGTATTATTGATCAATAAATGCAGCCTTGGTGAGCATAATTAGTCTTCTTTCAAAAAACAACCTGAAACTTTTGAACAGTAGTGTAAATGAAAAGACAAAAGGAAAGCACTGTATTTATATAGTAGCCTACCGAACTCATTACAGTTTCATTACAGAACAGTCAAATTAGTACTTCAGCATGTCTCTCATACATTTTCCCCTTAATGGACACAAAACAAAGACAGTTTTAGGTTATATATAAGTTTTAGGAAAAATATTTACTGTGGTCAGAAAGAAACATACAGTGTTTTCTGATGTTTTCAGCAGTGAATCATACATTCCGTATTCTGTGAGGTCTGTATGGAACTGTTTAGTTTCAAAAGATTTTGCAGTAAATAAAGTGGTTATATAACAATTCGATTTCCCGTCAGACACAGCATCAGAGCAGTGCTGTTTGGGCCCGACGCATGGCCTGATGCTAAAAACAGTATGTGTAAGTGACATTTGTGTGTGTGTATACAGGCACAACTCACATGGCAGGAAACTGTCCTTGTGTGCTTGCGCTTTGCCCTCTTCCCTTAATTTGCCTGCTGAGGAGCATCACGGCGGGAACACAGTGATGACATCACGCAGCTGGCTGCGTTTGATGTGTCAGTCCTGAAGGAACCACTTATAGCAATTAGGATATCCTTGAACAAGCGTTTGTGAAACATTGGCTGGTTTTTGGCATTTGCCTCCTGTTTCTGCCTGCTAACTAGCAGGGTTTGATCTGTGATAATTACCCTCCCACCAGCTTCTTCACTCTGACAGTCCTCTTCCCCTGAGAGCCCTACGAGCCCAGGCTACTCACTGATTGCATCAAAGTGACAGAAATTGCAACATCAAAAATAATAACTGATATTCCTTTGGCTTTGCCAGTCTTTGAATATTTCCTTTTAAATGCTTTCTAATTTGTGCCTCACACACCATGGTTGGGTGTTTGCGTGGCTGAAAGCAAATAAAAGCAGCGATAGGGCATTCATTATTGAACTACTATTTACATATGGCACACTATTCTGTCTGAACTCACATGAAATGGAGATTTTCTGAGGCGTTTCTTCCTCTCAACATCACCACTCGGAGTCGTGCACTCTCTTTATCGCTCTGGCTTTCTTCTTTTTGTCATCTCTGTCTTTGTAGAGTCTGTTTCCCTCCCTGTGTCACTCATAAAGGGTTTCTAGGTGGAGGCGCGTTTGACTGGTAGGGTGGATGATCAGTGCCGTTTGACTGAGATACGCAAACTAGATGTAATGAGGAATCCGTATGTAAATGGAGACAAATCAGGGAAAGGATATTGTTTTTCCTCTGACAGAAGATACGAATTATGAGCCACAAATCTGTACGCTCGAATTAACAAAACTTTGCGAGGTGACCACAAGGCAGAAGCCATTAGCATTCCCCTGCTGAAGCATACACATATTCTCATCCTCCAACATCTTGTGCTATGTTGACCTTGCATGAGGATACATTAATAGCATTTACAATATATAATATCTGTCTTGTTCACATCGTGTTCTCGCTACCAGGGAGTCAGTAAGGCTCTCGGCTGTAATTACCGTTCGTAGGAAGTATAATTTGCAATGTCTCACATGCATGGCTGTCTCAACACAGATCATTTGCATTAGACGGTGCAGAACCCCAGGTATGGGCTCTGTGCTTAAACAGTCCCGGCTCGAGATTAAAAAGGACAAGTGTGTGTTCAGACAGCCAATTGAGAGCGACAGGCAGCCAAGGTTTCACCAGGATGAGTGTAAAATCATCAACGGTGCCACGGGCGGCCGGCGAGCCTCTTTAGCGGAATGAATTAAGAGTCTGTGTAGAACAGAGCTGGTTTCAGCGCTGACAAATGCTGATTTCCCTTGAGGTGCCTGAAAAGATCTGACCTAGTCAGTGTTTAAAACCATACAAAGAAGATGATAAATGTGGTACTAATGAGACGTCACAATTTCTCGTTCCGCTTTGCTTTGCTCATTTTGTTTTCTCTCCTTTTCGGTTTCCCCTTGCTCTTTTTCTCCATCTAGGTTTGTGATCTTAGAGAGAGAGAGAGAGAGAGAGAGAGATAGAGAGAGAGAGAGAGAGAAAGCATATCCTTTCCATGCTGAGTAGATTATTGGGAAATTAAAATCAAACACACAATCTCATTGTTCTGCAAAGTCGGCTGCTCTAAAACCTCCGTAATCTAAAATCCTGCATCCAAAATCCACCCTGTCAGCATTTATAGATATTATACTGATCCGAATTTTCTTTGCTTTCATTCCTCGTGTCTTTTGTTCTCTCGCTTCTTGGAGAGCAGCGAGCATTTCCTGAAATGTGTGGCGCTTTGAAAGCTGTTTAACACTGATTGGAGCTCTTTCTGCTCTTCGCCAGAGAGAATACCTCTTCAGGTGCCGGTGTCGAGCATCTCTGATACACGCTGCGCCTCCTCCGTGCTACGAGATCCTCCCCTGATCAATCAAGGTTGACAGAGAAGGCCTTTGTGCGACGCTCAGAGGAACAGATGTCTGCCTGAGAGAGCGGTTCACCTGGAGCCGCGCTGGATTACCCGTGGCCTCGCTTTGATGGATTAGCATGTACGGAAATTGCCCGATTATTGATATGAAAATATTTGCAAACGAGGGGAAACTGCCGTTGTGAGGGGTGAGGGGTGCGACACTAAGAGAGCTTATCAGCCTTTCTTCCAACCTTGTCCCTCGCTTCCTACAGAAAGGGGGGAAAAAGAAGAGGGGTAGAAAAGACAGATGAGGGCACGGGGAGGAGAAAGAGAGATGGTGTGTGTCAGCGTGGCAGTATTCAGCTGCCCTTCATGAAATATTGTTCACCATTATATTAACAGAGCTGAGTGGAGAGAGATAAGAGAGCTTCTGAAATAGTAAGCAGAATGTCCTGAGGAGATATTTCAATCTTTATTCTCTGTCGCTCTCTCTCTCTTTTTCTCCCTCTCACCCCATCTTTTTCTTTCATTTAGGGCAACGGGTGAATTTGAAATGTGCAGAGACCTTTATAAATGAAGACAGGGCTAGAGAAATGATGACATCATCAACTCCCACATAATTGCTTGATTTTTCAGTCTGTAAAAGGAGAGTATCTGTACTTTTGGCAGGATGGGAAAGGGGAGTCAAGCTCTACAGTATATGTGTGAGGAGGGAGGGGGGTGTTCCTCAAAATCACCAGCCACACAACCTCTCCTCACTTCCATTACATCTTCTTAACTAGCCACAGAAAAAGGGCTGAGGGTTTGCCCGTCTGCAAACATTTATATTGATCTTATGCGCAATTATACAGCGTGCATCAAGGCATGGGAAGTTATATAACTGAAATTACATCTTCGGGAGTGAGCTCAACCAGAGAAACGTTTTTACCATTTTAACAGTTTGACCTCTTGGAGAGGTCATACAATGTCACACCACACTGTGTGGAGAAAGAGGGAGATACGAAAGAAAGACAATTTTTATGGTACCCTTGAATAGTAGTTGAAAAAAAAATACATTTGGAAAAATTAAAATGTTTTTATGTTTTTGAAAGAAGTCTCTTATGCTCACAAAGTCTGCATTTATTTAATAAAAAATACAGTAAAAAACAGTAATATTGTGAAATGTTATTACAAATTAAAATGTTCTATTTAATGTGTCCTTGATAAATAAAAGGATTCATTTTCAACATTAATAATAAATAATAATAATAAAAAATAATAAATGTTTCTTGAGCAGCAAATCAGTATATGCATGATGCTGAAAATTCTGATTTGCCATCATAGAAATAAATTACATTTTTGAATGTATTAAAATAAAAAATAAAACAATCTTTAAAAATTGTTATGATATTTCACATTATTACTGTTTTTAGTGTATTTTTAATACATGCAGCTTTGGTGAGCATAAAACACAAAAACTTCTTTTAAAAATATAAAAAAATATAAAAAAAATATTTCCAAACTGTTATTCACTGCACAAATAGTATAGGAGGATGACAGCATAAATGTACCTCTCATTATTAAATTGACCAACCAGAATGTTATTCAAATGATGTTATGTCATTTGCTTCTGTTCCAAAAATGGCATACAGTGCATCAACAAAAGAAACTAACAAACTTCCATATTTAGCCAAAATATTAATAAGATTAAAATGAATGAAGGATCTCAAAACAAAATAAGGTCGAATATACATTTAAGGAACGGAGGATGGAGTTTATCTGTGCTTCTGTGAATGGATGGGGCTCTACAGTCTTGTATTAATGTTTATAATAACGATTGTCGGTATTTGACGCTGCAAGATTTATTTAATTTATCTATTTATTATTGACTTACTGCGTTGTGATTATTAGGTGGTCATCATCTGTGTACTGAAGAATAATTATCAGCAAATATATAATCATCAAACCAAAAAATCCTCTCACAGGCCACCATTAAATCTATAAGTCTGTTGTAAGGGTTGCCTCTTATCAACCAGCTAGATGCTGATTTCCAGATGAGGGACTACCCAGACTCAATCCTTACACACACACACACACACACACACATCTCAGAGCCATCCACAGGTTAATGAAAACAGCGTGTGTGCAGCGTGAACTCCTAAGGCAGGGTGACAAACACTGGTAAGGCAAAAAGCGTGTGTTTTACAATTTCCCCTTCCTCGTAAAGGTCTGCTCGTAAAACTGAGAATTTACGCCCTTCATTAGAGCTAATACAATGCACATAACTCTAATGCGCAACAATTGGGATAGCCATAAAGTAACTGCTTTATACCTCCTCAAAACTCTGACTCCTCGGTGACCCTCGGCTGGCCACAGTCAGGGCAGACAGATTTACAGTGAGCCGATATTCTGCCTGATAGACCTCTGCCTTTTTAGGGAATTAGAAGTGCCAAAATGTAAAATGATTTAGATATTTATTTTGTGTACTCTTGTCAAAAAATATAAGTCTCCGAAGCACTATTTACAATTTGCAACTCAGGATATTTTGCCGAGGACACATGTTTGATTTACGACTAAGCTCAGTTTTATAACCAGACACAAGGTTAAAAAGAAAGGCTGTTTTTATTTCAGCTGTAACTAGTCTGAAACTCAACTTCAGCTGAAATATTGAGTGTGAGTTACATTAAGGTTCAAGTCACGAGTCAGTTACTTCATCAGGTACTTCTCTCAGCCAGCCCTTCCTCCCCTAATAATTGTAGGTAATTTTAGTCCTGGACAGAGCTTGGACTTTTTAAAACATTTCCTGGTGTCACTCCACCTCAGTGTAATTGATAAACCATATGAACTGTCATACATTCATATGTTTCAGCCCAACCTTGTCCTGACATTTGGCCTTTTCTGGTTTCTTTCATGGTATGTCTGTGTCCTACTGTTGAACACAAAATCTTTTTTACTACCAGTCATAATGACGTATGTAACCTTGAAGGCTGGTGAGAAAAACTGTTTCCAGGTCTCTGAAGGCCATATACCCTTCTGCACATAAGAAGTGCAAATGAGTTTGGTGTACTAAAGCCCTGGATAATGTAGATGATCCCGTGAGTCCACATAGTGTGTATATTCTGTGAGTTTAAGAGAGGGACAGGGGAAAGAGAGAACGAGGCTGCATGCTATCAATGTCAGGTTGTGAAATTTAATGTGAGGGAACTTTAGCCAGGAAAATTATTTGGTGTAATGGCCGGGTGGAGAGGAAGGCCCACACATCTCACTTTGTATTTGCAGCACAGTTTGACATCATTGTTGCATTTATAGCGATTGGTATTTGTGCATGTCAGAATGTAGGTGTGTGTGGGTTGTTCATGCTCACAAACCACACGTCACGCTCGACACATTTCCCTTGATCTTTCATGTTGATGCCGAGAAAGTTGCACAGAGGGCATCGGAACATGTCATTGGTTTGCGTAAAATTATGCATGATTATTTTGTTTGACATTTTATTCCTATTTGAAGTTCAAGCTCTTTTCCGACCTTGTGCTGGGAAACAGGCCGTTCCACACAGTCAGTCTATCTTTAGTGTTGTTTTAGGGATAACCTCTATAAAGACACCTTTCCTTCCCTATTCTCATCCATTTGTGTTTCCATTTCAGAAAGGGTATTTGTGTCCATCGTAATAAACAGGGAGTATCCCCGCCTACCTGAGGGGTGTAGCAGGGATCATAGGTCAGTCAGTTCCTCTCAGCTCCCCCTTTTAGAACTCCAGATCTCCCACAGCTCCTCACAAAGGTAAAGAGCATTTATGTTGTAAATGATCGCTTGTATAAGCCAGAAATGAGAGCTTTTTTTTATGTGAGTGTTTTAAAAAGTGTGAGAATGTGCAATGAATGAGTTATAAGTGAGATAGAAAAAAAAGAGAAAAAGTGTGGCAATGCTGTAATTCTAAATAGGCCTACACGTTTTTCCCTTTTGAAACAAACTGGTAGGTTATCACATGGTGATGACATATATCATATATATATATATATATATATATATATATATATATATATATATATATATATATATATATATATATATATATATATATATGTGTGTGTGTGTGTGTGTATATACCAAAAACAGAGACAGTCAGGTTTGGGATATTGCATACATATGTTGGACAGAAACACCAGGATGCAAATAAAGTTCTCAGAATGCACCAAAACAAACAAACAAACAAACAAACAAACAAAATTCACAGCTAAAATGGAACTTGTTTTGTGTATAGGTCTAATTGTGACTGTTTCCATCAATCTCTGTGTCCATGTACTTATGTGTGTGTGTGTGTGTGTGTGTACACTCACTAGATGTGTGGCACATGGCTGGTTAAGCAGATACAGAAACAGAAGCTTGTTTCCTAATTAAAGAGAACTGATAAAGGCAGTAACCCAGTATAGCATGCCAGGCAGTGCCAGCCTTCTCTGCGCCTACTGATAGCGCTTTAGAGATGAAAGCTCTGTTAAAGACTGTTTAATGTCCCTCTCAAAGACCTGCTTTAGAAAATCCCCTCAGATCACACCATAGAGAACTTTTAATGGGTTCAGGATATTCAGTTCAGGGTCCCAGGAGGAGCAGAGAGAGTCTAAACTACCAGGCTTCATTAGTTTGGTAAAGGAGGACTTGATCTTCATAATGCGCTATGTCTTTATGCAAGTAAACTCTTTTAAAATACTGTCAAACTGATTTTTGTCATCTGCACCAAGTGTGCTCATTTGTTGTTGCTCATCTTAGGGATGCATGCACCGATATTAAAGTCGACATGAAACGAAAAGTCTATTTTCTAAATGCATTGATATTATTGTGAATGTTTAATTTTTTATTTATTTTTTAGCTTGTAATTTGTAACTCAAAAAATATCATAATCCTCCAGTGAATTGATCGACTTCTGTCTGGTGACGTATGCCAGACTTCTCCAATAATTTAGTCTGCTTAAATCCTGCCCTTTCTTACAATTGATTGCAAGCTCGCATTCAGATCTGCCTCCATCCAATCAAAATAGGATAGAATGGATAGAACCAAGTCCTGGCCTGCATTTTTTTTCTTTTTCGAAGATCTGATACACTTTGATGTACATTACAACATGGAAGAAAAGATATTTTGCTAATTCCATTACATCACCACTTTAAAATTCTGACTGTTATCAATAAGCTGATATTTCTTGGTATGTCTGGCAACTGAAAAATTTGCTGCACTGCATACTAAAATCAATCATTTTAAATTGTACAAATTAATTTAACCATAGCAACGTTATAATGTAGGCTACAGTATGAAAATTGGATATTCATGAGATTTGCAATATTAAATTTAACATTGGTGATGGTAATCTAAATGTAAAAATAGGTATAAATGAGCATTTAACAATTAAATGCATATATATAAGTATATATACTTAAAATAAATCAGTAATATCGGCCCGATACATCATGCATCTCATCTACTGCAGCTCTCAGTTAACAATACAGAGATGTAATGTATAGTATGTTTAGTTTTCATATTCACAAAACAACATTGTATTGTTTAATATTGTGAGCAATTGTGTGAAGAGTTCCCTTTCAAGGGAACTTCGAGCTGCGTTTGAGACGCGGTGGGAACGCTCTGCGTGATTACGTCGTGAAGCACATGTAAAATCAGTCCAATGGAAGCCCGAAACGTCATAGGCGGGTGACGTCATAGACCAGGAAACTATAAAGCACCCCTGAATTCAGACCGCGCCAGCTTCTGTACCTTCAGCAAGCGCTCTCTGTGAAATCTGTCCTTGTCTATTTATTGTTGTTTGTCAAAGCCCAATATATATCACTATCTATCATTATGGCGAGCAAGCAAGATTATAGACGTTGTGTTGTTCCCTACCCTCGTTACATCACGGGTGGGGACACACATAAGCTTTTTGTTGCTGTTTGGGAGTGGAGCATGCCAACAGTCAGTTCTCGAGGGAGCTGACTGTGAGCATTGCGAGAAGCTGTCCGTGAGGACGCTCCGCTCCCGCCGGGCGTTCTTCGAGGAGGACGGTTCGGTTCGCGTTCCCCGCGCGGGTCTCTCTGTTGCCGAGGCACGGAGACGACTCGCATAATTTTCGGGGTTCGCAAACGGATCTGACAGCGGGGGTTGGGACGGGCTCCGCCCTATCTCAGCTTTCACATGCCAGATCTAGTGTGCAGCGATTTCCATCGTTAGTGTTTTGTTTTAAAAAGAAAGATAACAAAACAAATACAAATATTAAGAAGGCAGATGTTTGAGTTTTCAATGAATAAATAAATAGTCAGCTCATAACTCTGCTGAATAAAGAGGAGCTTTTTTTAAAAAAGGAGGTTTTATAGTGCTGTTGCCAGTTAAATATTTACTGGCCAGCTGAACATTATGAGATTGAAAATAAAGAAGAGTTTGTTAGATGAAATGTATCTTAAAACAGGAAAACTCTGTATCTCAGCCTCCTCGTCGGGGACTGCGGTTTTTTCCCTATCTCCACACTGAGGTGTCGGGATCGTGGAATAAACCGGTTTGTATTGTATGTGTTTAATCCCCAGATGTCTAACTATAGTCATTTTTGGGTATTTAGTATCATAGTATGACAGTGCCTCGGGTTAAAGAGACGCTTGCGAGCTTTCTCTCTCCCGAGTCGGCGTCATCGTTATTAACCCCGACGTTACCCACCAGCCATCTTAAATAATGAATACATTTTTTATTAGGCAGCGCTGGTGGGTAAAGTATATAAGGACATGGATGAATGTGAGGGGCGACTCTCTGAGGAGGGTCGCAGCGCTGCCAGTTCGGTTGTTTCCTGCTGGTGGCCACAGAGTGATATATGTATGTATATATATATAAGTTTTTCTGATATAAAGATAAAGGAAAATAAAGATATAATTATGTCTGTTCTTCTGGACGCTCCGCTTTCAAGAAAACTAAGATATAAACCATTCAGCGGCGTTCCAGAGGTTTCTTCCTCACCAATCTAATGTTCCTGAGACTGCTGGGCGGGAGTAGTCTCGGCCTATTAAGCTCCTCTCAGCACAAAGTGCAAAACAGAGCGTCGCCATTCGGGCTCCTCCGCAATTGAGGGGTACTTGGGTGGCGGTCGCAGTCTAGCTAGTTAGAGACATGCAAGATCTGAGGACTGTTTTATCTCTAAAATAGCTTGGACAAAGAAGAAGCCCTGACGCCGAGGCGATCAGGCTTCTAAGGGTGGTCCCCTCTGGGGTAGGGACGGTTTTGAGAAATCGTTTCTCCTCAGCGCCCTTTGGGGTGCGACTCTCTGAGGAGGGTCGCAGCACTGCCAGTTCGGTTTCCATGCCGGTTCGCCGTTTCAGGGCACCAAGGTGTCAGTGTCCCCAAACGAGCCTTCAAATAAGAAAAAAGAAGAGCAGTCAGTTCGGTTTCCCTGCCGGTTCGCCGTTTCAGGGCGCCGAAGTGCCTGTTTTTCCAACGATCCTCCGAGGAGGGTCGTAGGAACTATGCTAGTTAGAGGTAGGCAAGGTCTGAGGACTGTCATCATCTCTAATAAAGCTTAGACAAGAAGTCCTGTCGCAAAAGAACGAGGCTATCAGGCTTCTGAGGGCTCCTCCGGGGCAGGGACGGTTTTGAGAAATCGTTTTTCCTCTGCACCCTCTGGGGTGCAACTCTCTGAGGTGTCAGCGTCCCCATGCGATCCTCCAAGGAGGGTCGTAGAATGGTCAGTTTGGTTGTTCCCTGCCGGTTCGCCGCTTCAGGGCGCCATAGTGACTGTTCAAACAAATCCAGAGGCCAGTCATGAGAGACTGGTTCCCCTAGTAGAATTTCTGGCAGCGTGGAAACTACTGCCACATATTTCTCAGTGGGTCCTGCACACTATAGAAAAAGGTTTCAGAATTCAGTTCGGTTCTCGTTCGTACAGATTTCTAGGGGTCCTCCTCTCATTGGTGGACCCCGAGCAGGCTTTGGTTATGGAGCAGGAAGTACTGTCACTTCTGCAAAAGGAGCTGTAGAAGGGGTTCCTCCTCCCAGCAGACAGCCATTACTTCATTGTTTCCGAAAGAGGATGAGGGAGGTTCCCGAGGTTTGCTTTCGGGGGCGAAGCATACCATTATCGGGTTCTTCCATTCGGCCTAGGTTTTTTACCCCACACCTTTACAGTATGCGTGGATGCAGCTCTGGCTCTTCTGAGACTCCAGGGCATTCGCGTATTATACTACATCAATGATTGGTTGATCCTGACCCAATCTGAGTTTATGGCAGTTCAGCATCGAGATGTCGTTCTGTCTCATTAAGGATGTTGGGGTTGCCTCTCAACGCCAAGAAGAGTGTGCTCTGAGGACCACTTTTCTAGGTGTAGCGATTCTCGTATTGGGGTATATCTAGGCCAGTCACTCACTGTGAAACAGTTTCAGACTGGTGGGTCTCATGGCATCTGCGTCCAACGTAATTACTTTTGGCCTTCTGCACATGAGACCCCTGCAGTGGTGGCTCGGGACCAAGGGGTTTTCTCCGAGGGGAAATATGTTTTCGCATGATCAAGGTCACGCGGCTATGCCTTCGTGCCTTGGTCATGTGGAAGAACCTTGGTTCCTCGCCCAGGCCCAGTGTTGGGGGCTTCTTGTCGACGCATATTGCTATCGACGGATGCTTCCCTCACAGGTGGGGGCGATCATGAGTGAGCGCTCGCAGATGGTGGACAACACACTGATGGTCTCGTATATCAGAGCAGATATCCTGTTGAGGCAGGGGCTGAGGCCCAGGGATTGGAGACTTCACCCCGAGGTGGTGGAGCTTCTTAGGGAGAACTTTGGTCAAACTAAAGTCAAGTCGACCTTTCACATCGTTTGTACAAAGCATTGCTCTTTTTGGTTCTCCCTCACGCATACAGCTCCGCTTGGACTGGATGTGATGTATTAGGTGTGGTTGACGCTACACCAGTACGCATTTCCTGATATCTTTGCTCCCCGGAGTTCACCCTCTTTTGGAGTTTGGATACTGTGGGCTCTGCCTCTGAGGGGGCCCGGCTCATAGAATCTGGTCTCTCGACTGAGGTCGTTGAGACCATTCTCCAATCCAGAGCTCCTTCCATGAGAAAACTATATGCATTGAAATGGAAATTATTCTCCACCTGATGTGGTGAACGTCATTTAGATCCTGTTAACTGCCCTGTTGGTTCAGTTCTTGATTTCTTGCAAGACCGTTTCTCTGCTAGGTTATCTCCTTCTACCCTAGAGGTTTACGTGGCGGCTATATCTGCCTACCACACCCCTCGGGGGGGGGGGGGGGGGGGGGGGGGGGTACTTCTATCGGGAGAGATCCTCTTTTTACTCGTTTTCTCTGTGGTACACTGAGGTTGAGACCTGCATTGCACTCTTGAGCACCGGCTTGGGATTTGGCCATTGAACTTGAGGGTCTGGCTTTGGCTACCTTCGAGCCCATTGAAGAGGTTTCAGAGAAATTCCTCTCTAAAAACTTTATTTCTCCTTTCTATTTCGTCTATCAAGAGATTTGGAGATTTGCATGCCCGTTCGGTTGCTGCGCCATGTCTGGAATTTGCACCTGGTATCGTGAAGGCATTTCTCTTCCCTAGACCAGGTTATATTCCTAAGGTCCCAGTTAATGTTGGGGGCCTTATAGTGCTGCAGGCATTTTATCCTCCACCTTTTAATACCCCAGATCAGGAACAACTGAACCTGTTATATCCAGTTCGGGCATTAGATGCCTACGTTCACAGGGCTGCCCTGTGGCGTAAGTCTGAGCAATTGTTTGTCTGCTTTGGGTCACTCAAGAGAGGGTGCCCTGCATCTAAACAGGTAATGAGCAAATGGATAGTTGAGGCTATATCATTGGCTTATGAAGCAGCCGGTCAGCCTTCACCTATGGCTGTACGGGCCCATTCTACAAGGAGTATGGCGGCCTCTACGGCCTTAATTTTGGGTGTTTCCCTTCTTGATATCTGTAATGCGGCAGGTTGGTCCTCTCCACATACATTTGTCAGGTTTTATGACCTTGACCTCTCCACTCCAGGGGCAAGGTTGCTTGCTTCTTAGTGTGCGCAAGGACTTCACACAGAACGGGCATTTGTCACTATGGCGTAGTGGGTATGGGGTTCCCACCGCGTCTCAAACGCAGCTCGAAGTTCCCTTGAAAGGGAACGTCTCAGGTTACGTATGTAACCCTGGTTCCCTGAGAGGGAACGAGACGCTGCGTTTACCTGCCATACTTCCTGCATGCCCTGATCGACTTGCTTCAGGTTTTTTCAGAAGCTGGCGCGGTCTGAATTCAGGGGTGCTTTATAGTTTCCTGGTCTATGACGTCACCCGCCTATGACGTTTCGGGCTTCCATTGGACTGATTTTACATGTGCTTCACGACGTAATCACGCAGAGCGTTCCCACCGCGTCTCAAACGCAGCGTCTCGTTCCCTCTCAGGGAACCAGGGTTACATACGTAACCTGAGACGTTATTCCATTCGTTATTTAAGGACAACACATTATGATGTTGTCTGTGTGGCTAGATGTCTCTATGTCAGCGATAACAAGTTAAGCCTCTTAATGCCACACAGCCTGACCACAGCGTCTGACATCACCACATGAGCATCAGAGCCATTCATCACTCACACAGTCCTGTTTTGACATGCACTGGGGTCATGAAATTAACCCTAAATGATAACGTCCTTCAAGAAAGAACTGAGACTTGCTATAAGTGTATATAGAACAAAAAGCAAACAATTATAGGGTTAGTTAACCCAAAAATAATTTATATAATTTTTTATTATCATTTTTACTCAGCCTTATGTTGATTCAAACCTGTATGACTTTCCTTCCGTGGAACACAAAAGAAGATATTTTGAAGAACGCTGGGGTCCAAAACAACATCCCCCCTTTGGCATTCAATAATAATAATAATAATAATAATAATAATATATGTATATATTGTGTTCCACAGAAGAAAGTCATACAGATTTGGAATTACATGACGGTGACTGAATAAGGTCATTTTTGGGGCGAACTTTCCCTGATGTTTTTTGTTTGTTTGTTTTTTTTTTACCATAAAATGTGTGCACTTAAATATAGATAATGTCCAAAGCAGTACTAACGCATTGAGTGTCGATACTCATGCAGTGCAAAACAGGCCAATTTCACACTCAGTGTGAGGGTGATTAATTCATACTTTAAGGATGTCTTTACAGAATGGGAGCAATTCTTTACACTATTCTTTCAATGAATCATGTGTGAGCTCCAGCCAGCACTGAAATAATGATGGCATAATAGCAGCTAACGCAGAACGCCAGATTACCTCATATTTATAGCTGTCTACCACAGTGCTATAATCTGCTGTGACAGAGAAACATGTGTGGAGCGCAGCAGCGACTCCTTCCATGTAATGCAACAAATGCAAGATTCCCCTGTTGTGCATGTGCTGTGAATAACTCCGATAATCACGGGACAATGGCTTCATTTATCAAGCTAACCCAGCAGCCTTGTACAGTATGATTAAAGTGCTTTGCATTTTCCGAGCTTATTTTAGGTTTTAGGGCAGGAGGAAGAGACAGAAACGTGTATCATGGAAGAGAAGTGGTCAACAAGGACATAATTTGAAGATCAACTAGATTCACAAGTTCACATCTGTCAGTTTTTGGTTTCATATTTATATCAGTGGCTGGCATGTTCTCCGATGCCTCAAACAAGTTAACATTTACAATTTATTTTGGATTTTTTTTTTCTTACAAAAGGTGACTACTGTTTCCAGATGCTTGCTAAATCAGTGTATTAATGTTTATTATTCCATCGTCCGCTAACCTCCTGACGAATGACTTCCTCTCATTGTCATGGCGACACAGTTACGCCATTCACCTAAATGATGATAGTCTCATTCACCTCCCCAAACAATAGCTACACTGGATGTTAAATATAGATTTTGATGACTGAAGACAATTTTTCACATGTAAAATATATAGTGATGTGAAACTTCTGACTGTGTGTGTAACTGTGTGTCTCGCATGTTGTTAATTCCTGTTGTAAACACGGGATACGTGATGGATGGAAATGGGGAGATCCAAAGGGAGGATCAGAACTTCCCTTCCTGTGGGAGGACAGTCATGGCTCTGAAGGGATGAGTTGGATGGAGGGATAGAAAGAATGGAAGAAGAAGAGTCCCAGGTAGACACAAATAGCTCCAGGGAAAATGTAAACTGATTCCTTCATTGATTATGGCTGCAACGTGATCTCATGAGAATACGTGTATATTTTACGTTAAGTGTAGTTCTACCACACGTACATTTACTTACGTTTTGTACACTCAGAAACGTATAATACTGACGTATTTACAGCACTAAAACGTAAAATATTTACGTATTAACAGCACAAAAACGTAAATTATTTACGTATGGACTCTACCGACGTACAAATTTGTACCTGTTCCTATTTATGCTTATTAAAATCGTGGCATTAATGTTTTGACTCTATTGCTTTCAACTGTCTTATCAATTACGTTTTCAGTCGCATTTATTAAATGCAGTTTACTCATTTAAGAAATAATAACATTTCACTCTGTTCGTGCCTTCTGCTGCAAACTCGTTTCAGAGGATTAGCCTAAGTTAACTTACATTGTGTTAAACAAGACTACACTTTAAACCCTTTAAAATAACATTACCTTCTTAATTTTTTAACCATTTTGTAATATAGTTTATTTACCGTGAGACACAAAATGCGTTTTCTCCTATAGAACCATAATACACCAAAACACAGCATAAATTCACAAAAGACATACATTTTATTAGCTTGATGTAATCCAAATCTTTAGAATCCATACGTTTGCAAGAAACAGATCCAAATTCAGCCCTTTATCCAGCGATCTTCATCTCCATTCTCATCGCCGACCGTAAACGTGACGTCAAATCCCGCGCTCGTGATGAATTCAAATTAAAAAATTGCGCCCTGAAGAAGCGTTACGACATGTTTTACGGCAGGGATATCAAACGCTCATTGGCTCTCGCCCTCTCGCCTGGTTCGTCACAAATTGCGAAATTCCGTGTTCCAGTCGGTATGCAACTGCAACATTTGAAATTAAGAAGCGCGTGCGCCTTCACAGTGCGAGCCGAAACCGGATTAACATTTTCATGGATTAATAATTTAAATTCTCCTCAGAGAGGACTGCGTCTGCGACTGCAACACATAATGATGTGAACGACTTTTGGTACCGGTTTTGACATTTTCGCAATAAATAAATTATTGTGATTATAATTGTCTGTCTGTTATGTTTTTCTTCATAATTGTAACGTTAGCCTACGTAGTTTTAAGGAATGGTTATGGGTAGGTTTATGGGTAAATTAGGATTAGGATTAGTGGCTCCAAATATATTTCAATGTTATATTGTTAATAAAACTGCCATTTCCCTACACACCTCTGCCCATTACGTTTTATCCTTTTTATATTCTGTATAAAATGGGTATGTTAAGGATTAGAAGTAGGGTAAGGGATCTCACATTTATCTATAAAATGGTAAAAGGGAAATTATACAGAAATGAAATATACGTAAACAGTTAACGTTTTGTAGCTGAAAAAATGTAATTATGTTACGTTTAAATGTTGCAGATACGTCCATATTATACGTTTCAGGATCTATGAAACGTACAAAAAGTACGTTTTCTATCTTTGAAAAAAACGTATTAATACTTACGTATTAACAATGAGACCAGGATGAAACATAACATCAGCTTATTTGAACATATAATGTACATTGTGTAACTAATTGCTACTACACCGCGTTTGAATTTTCAAATGCATAAATTATTTAAATATTTTTATTTTTTACAAACTTTACTTGAAATATTATTAACTATTGTTAAAGATCATTTGTATTTATGTCTGTTTGGGTGGGTTTTGCACGTTTCCTGTGTTTCAGCTAGTTTCCATGTTTTGCGTATGTTTGATTATCTGTTACACCTGTCATTCATTTCGTTGATTAGTTTGGTCTGTGTATTTAAGCTTTGTGTTTCCCTCAGTTCATTGTCAGTTCTCGTTGTGTTAGGTTTTGTGTTTTTGTGCGTGTTTATTGTTCCTGAGTTCTGTGTAAATAAAAACTTAAACTGCTTGCATTTAGATCCTGCGTTTAGAACCCCTGATCCCACCGAGCCTGTCGTGATGCACGAGCCAGATAGAAAGAATGAGCCAGTCATCGCCCCAGAGCCAGAGCCCCACAGTGAGTCTGACCAGGGGCCTGTACCATGAAGCCGGTTTAGCTGGCTAGCCAGGTAAGTTTCAGTTTAGTTTGCGCCAATCCTGCGTTTTAGGTACCATGAAAGTGACTTGGCCTTTAGCGGTGTTCATCGCCATAGTAACTAACGCTGCACGGCTAACCTGCTCCGGGGCAGGTTTTTTCTGGGTCAGAGATCTCAAACCGGAATTGGACCAATCAGATGTGAGAAAAGTAGGGCTGACTTCTAATAGTCGAGGATTCGATTCGGAGAGGTCTGATTCGACTATGAAACTCATAGTCGAATAGTAGGGAAGTGTTATGTAACCAATAGGGGTGTGACGGTTATTATAACCGTGAGACCGACGGTTATAGTTGAACACCGTCATTAGAACTCTATAACCGCCAAAACCTATTAAAATATTTTTTTACAAACATTTTTTTATCATAGAGAATGTTTAAATACTAATATCATCTTACGAGGGAAACGGAGGCGGAGTTAGTGTTGGTTCGGAGGCTGAGTGCTGGAGATGATTCGGGAGAGGTCTGTGCACCTTTACCGATCAGAGCGCGCGCTGACACGGAGTAAAGCCTTGTTTATACCAGATGCATCCGCACGAGAGCGAAGGTGCACACGGCAAAAAATGACGCATTGGGTGCGGAAGACCGGCAAGACCCCATTTCGCTTGGGTGTGTGCACAGCTTTTTTTGAAAAAGCGCGTGCGACACATCATCCGAGGATGAACGACTTCAAGCCGAATCTGCTCGAGCATGTACGTCTCACCGCACCAGCACGCAGTTTGCGTGTCTAAATTGCAAAGTTCATTGCAAAGTTTTTTTGTTAAGGTTTTGTTTACTGTGTGTGATTTATTTAAAACAAAGCACGTTCATTGCAACTTTTTTTGTTTTGTTTTTTTGTTAAGGATTCATTTAATGGAAAGCACATTCACTTCTAGTTGTCTTGCTGTTCATTTTAAATAAACGTAGAGCGAGTTGTTCTATAACAGACGAACAGTTATTCAACCGAACGTCTAGCTGCTATCTAAAAAAAAAAGGTTCGACTATCAGTCGACTACGGCAAAATCGAACGAATCAGATTCGACTATGAAAATCCTTAGTCGAAAAAAGCCCTAGAGCAAAGTGACATGTCTGACACTCCCCCAGTTTATCTTGCTTGTAATTAAAGGTCACTATGTAGTAAAACAAAATTTTTAACAACAAAATTGTCTGGCTTTAATGATAATTACTTTCATAATTATTTTAAATTATTTATATTTAATAAATAATAATTATTATAACCATAATAACCTTTAATTTTAGTTTAAGAATTAATATTAAGCATTTATTTTAAATGATTCATACAGATGTGTAATATAAAAAAGCTTTAGAAACAATGGATAACGCTTTAAAAAAAATACTGTGTCATCTTACATGTTTGAGTGTCTAACTTTGGCAAAAGAGTTTTGAATCGAGCTGGCTCTCTCGCGAGAAGTGTATTACTGTTTCTCTCTGTTGCAAGGCATGTGATTGGCTGTTCGCTACTGATGTCACACATTCATGTTCACTCGCTCCATGAACTTAGGATCAAAGCCTGAGTTGACAAAGAAAGTTGATGATCAGCATCATGGTACCAACAAAGCTGGATTGGAGTGGTTTGGTTTTGTCAACTCGAAACTAATCCTGTAACCCTGAATTTGTTCAACTACCATCATGGTACAGGCCCCAGGTGTGTGAGCCGGCAACATTGTCCATCCCTGTGGGGCTGCTAATAGTGTACGAGGGCATGGAGGAAAGCCCTGCCAACACTCCTGCCACCGAGGGTGAGCTGCAGCTGGTCTCTTAAAACTATCTTTATGAACTGGAATCTACTAGTATATCTACCTGAAGCTCCTATCCCAACTTGTCCTGCCCAGCTCCAAGTCTCCTATGTCTTCACTGGTCCCGTGCTCCCCATCCCCGCCTAGTCAAGAGAAGTGTCTAGCTCCACCTCCAGCCGCAGAGTCCATCACTCCACTTCGGACGCTCTTTGCTGCAGCTCTGCCTCGATCTCCAGAGCCATCAATGTCGCATGGACTCATCGGCTCTTCGTCTTCACCTGGGGCTCCACCTCCATCGGCTGTGTCTGTCAGTCGCCCCCACCTGGTGTCTTCACCATGGATCCTCCCTCCCTCGACTCCACCGTGGGCCATTGTCCTTACTGTTCTCTGGGTCCTCACCTGGCTACTCCTGCTACTGGCTCCTCCATGTCTACTCCCACCATCACCGCCCTAGTTTTTCCCTCTGTCCCCGGTTTCCTGCACTTTGCTTGCTCTGCATCCTAATCTAGAGGATGCAGGGCCCTCCCTCCTGGGACCCTCCCTCCTCAGTTGGACATTTACTTCCGGGGTGTGAGGGGTGTAATGTAACCTGTATTTCTGTATGTCTGTTTAGTTTAATTTTGTGTTTTGGTTCTCTTTTTTACTGTTTGCCTGTGTTCCCTAGTAAGTTGACCTAGTTTCCTAGTGTGTGAGTATATTCCCTTAGTTACTGATTGTGTTAACCTGTTGTTCATTTAGTTACCTCATTACCTATCCATGTGTATTTAAACCCTTAGTTCTCCTCAGTGTTTTTGTCTTGCGTTAACATTACGTGTTCGGTTGGTGTTTATTATTCCTGTTCCTGTATTCCCCTGAGTGTCAGTTATTTAAAACGAATATAATACATGTGACCTGTGCTGGCAAAATTTCGAAGTTTTCACAAAAATTAGTTAATTAAGTCCTCGTCTAGTGATCTCAATGCTCCAAATCATGTACGTTTTATGAGAGGTGTACCTTCCTTTGTTTTAATAATCCATTAAAAATTGCTGTTTTTCTCTGCTTGCTTCTGGACGACTGGTACTTTCCCTCAGCACAAGTTTGGTATTGGTGTGACGTGAAGCCAAGTATGGTGTCCCATACTCTGAAAATTTGTGCTCTGCATTTCACCCATCCAAGTGCACACCAGTGGTGGAAAGAGTACTAAAAAATTGTCCTTAAGGAAAAGTATTGCTAAGAAGTACTGAAAAATAATATTTATGTACTGAAAAATAATAATATATACTTCTTAGCACTTACTTAGCACTTACTGACTCAAGTAAGTGTAAATAAGTAGTTTGCAGAAAAACTACTCAAGTTACTACGTTACAAAGTACTTTACAACTATTTTTATGTTTTTACCCAAAATGAGGCGATGTGAGCATTATGGAGCGCTAAACACTCTCCTGTAATGTCTGTTTCATTCCTACTGGAAACCAGAGGGTGCCCTCGGGCAGAAAGTCCAGAAGTGACATTCACAAGAAATTCCCTTGTATGGACATCAGATTTTGCCAAATCTGAATAACATGTGTAACCCAGGGTAAAAATCCATGATTCCCTTTGTCCCAATCACCTGAACACACCGTTCATTCACATTTGTGTGCAGGAGTCACATGGTAGTTTCAGTGAACGCTTTCAACCAATCATAGCACTTAAGCGCGTTTTTAGAAGCTGCAGTGAGTTCCCCAGTCAGGAGTGTGAGGGGGAAGCCACCGGAGCAGCTGCACTCGGTATGGCTCTACACAACCAATGCTATTTTCCATCTTAAATGCTCGTTTGACTCTAGCATGCGATTTTGTATTTTTAGTGTCCACTACCGTTGTTTTAGAAGCCGACTGGTGCCGCGGTGTGTCGATTATATGCGGGAATTGGTGAGTCTGTTTGTTGCTGTGTCCGGTAGCATGTTGCTATTAGCATTGGCATCCCTATGTATGTATTTTACTGGGATTCTCCGCTAGCTTAATGCTAATAGCATTATTCATGCTATCTATTATAGTGAAGTTTCTGCTGGTGTAATGCTGACAGCATTATCCTTTGAATGTATTCTATGGACTGTGGTGGCTGGTAGTACTAGTTTCCCATTTGCTCCTATGGAGTTCTATTGAGTTCAATGAATTATGTAAACCTAGCACTTTGTTTAATGCTATGGTTTTAAGTATTTAAATGGTTTATATATATTCTGAATGACAAGATTATCAATTGTATTGAATGGAATGTTGTAAATAATCCTAATAACTATGGGTGGTTATTTACATCTGAGTATTTTTGTACAATTTTGTTGTCATTTAACATATTTGACAATGATTCAGTATTTTGAATACTATTGTGTACACATAAGATATAGAATTTAAAGCTAGCTAGTAGATAAATTATATTATGAGTAGTGACTAAATCATGGGTCCTGTTTATTTAATACAGGCCAGGTGCGACCAGTTGCGGGCCAGTTGATGGCGAGCCATTATTACCTGGAACAGAACCTGCCCAGTAACATCGCCTTGTGGGGTTGGTAGGAGGCTGTTGTAGTCTGCTCACCCCATCCACTCTCATTCACACACACACACACACACACACACACACACACACACAGCCATTTGCTAAACTCGGGCTCATGGACTATTTGCGTCCCACGGACCATTTCTTGTTGAACCCAAGATATAGCCCTAGAGTGTGTTGTGGACTACTTTTAATCTGAGTACTCTCCAGTTTTTGAGTTATATTTTGTTTTCCTATGAACTACTGAACCTTTCTGCAGATTGGAAATATTATGGGTATTGTCATTATTGATCTGTCTTTGTGTTTCACTTAAATACATGGTACCAACACCAAATTGAATTATCTGTTTCTGTGTTATTATTTACTCTTTCAACACCTCCCTGAGACGAACTCTTATCTTCTGTAGCCCAATCATTATTTACCCCTTTTATAGCCATATTTATTGCTATATAACACATATACCTTCCCTGGTATATGTTGCATAAATGGCGAGCGAGCCAGGAGGTTTTGAAAAGGTATTTAATACACACATTTTTGAACATTCAGTCTCACCAATATTATTTTGACCATGAATATTTTTGAAACGCTCGACATTAAAATACCAAATGCAGTATTGGTCACAGAGTCCGAGGTTGCTGAGGAAGTGGAAGGGTTTCTCGAGCAGTATGGTAAGATAGGTCGTGCCCTTACTGTTGATTCACCCGAGTCCGAGTTTCACAATATGAGTTGTTGAGTTTGAGTCTGGCTTACCTTTAACTCTACTGAATCCACTTCTACCATATAAGCAAATTTCGGAGACCGGTACCGTTTATTATATTAAGAATCTATCACAAATATATACTGAAAATGTGGGGAGTTCTAAAACTCAGACATATTTAGCTGAGTTGAAAGAAGATGCTAAACTGACTGGACAAAACTATGCTGAAGTGCTGAACGAGATGATGGGCCAGATCAGCAGATCAATCTCAGAGTTGCGGCCGGATGTGGAAGCTGGGGCTGGTGTTAAGGCAGAACAGTCTTCAGTGAATACAACAACTCAGTCACCTTATAACATGGCTGCTCCATCTTCACTGTCTGCCACGGCTCCCATAGCTCAGCCAGGGGAGCGGCGTGCCACCATCAACTTCACTGCTTCAGATCTCAACCCTCCTGAGTTACAAAGGTATGTGGTAGAACACATTGTCAAGTCTGAGGATACTGCTGTGCATCTACGTTCTTCCCACAGACTCCGGGTGTTTTCTGGAAAGGTGCCACCACCACAACATGAGGTGGACTACGACACATGGCGGTCCAGTGTGAATCTGGTTCTCAATGACCCTGCCATATCCGGAATCCAACGATCGCGACAAATCCTTGACAGTCTCCTGCCACCAGCCGCTGACATAGTGAAACATCTAAGTCCTGACATGTCTATTAACATCTACATCCAACAGCTTGACTCTGCCTATGGGACGGTGCAGGACGGGGAGGAGTTGTATGCAAAATTTATGGACACTTTTCAAAACGCTGGTGAAAACCCTTCAGCTTACCTGCAGCGATTACAAGTTGCTTTAAATCTTGCAGTAAAGAGGGGAGGTGCACCAAAAGCTGAAGTTAATAAACATCTTCTTAATCAGTTCTGCAGAGGATGTTGGGACAATGTCCTGATATCTGAACTCCAGCTTAAACAGAGAAAAGAGAAACCACCGTCTTTCGCTGAACTACTGCTGTTGTTAAGAACTGAAGAGGATCGTGAGGCTGCAAAGACACAAAGAATGAAACAGCATCTGGGGGGAGGCGGAGCCAGACAAAAAGTAACATCACAAGTCCAGATTGCATATGGAGAAGAGGAAAAAAAAATATGAGACACTGACCACTATTACCAAACAACTCACTGAACAGATGGCTGCAGTACAGCGTCAACTGGCCGTCCTAACTGCAAACCAGTCGCAGGGTCGACAGTCTTAAACTCCAAGACCCAATCCTGTTCCAAAGTCACGTGGAAAAAACAGAACATGACAGCTGCTGTGAGTAATCCCTCTGCAAGTCCAAAGCCCGGGTTCTGTTTCCGCTGCGGAGAGGATGGACACATCAGGCCACAATGTGAAAACCAGCCGAATTCAGAACTCGTCAGTGCCAAGAAAATACAGTTCAGTGAAAAGAAACAAAAGTGGCAGAAGCGGAATCAACCAGCACTTGAACAGTTAAACTAGACTCAGTTCTTGTTGGGGGACAAACAGGAACTGTGCTGGACTCACACTGTCCCGCAAAGTTGAAGAAGCCTGTTCAGTGCGCAACTTTCCAGCAATCCAAGCGGGAGGCAATAGTCCATCTCCCCAAAGGCCTGGTGGGGTCAAGATGCACCGCTGAAGTTGCTGTCTCTGGTCATACCTGTCAGTGCCTTCTTGATACTGGTTCGCAGGTGACCACTGTATCTGCCTCTTTTTACAATGAACATTTGCAAGATCAACAAATTAACTCTCTACATAATCTATTATACATCGAAGGTGCTGCTGGACAGTCAGTCCCTTACCTTGGTTATGTGGAGATGGTGGTAAAATTTCCGAAAGACTTTATGGGCAATGAGTTTGATGTTTCAACCTTGGCTTTAGTTGTCCCTGATGTTTGTCCTGAAGCTCCGTCCACTCTTCTGATTGGGATGAATGCGCTGGAACCCCTCTATGAGCAATACCTGCAGAGCAACTTTCCAGCATTCCAACCTAGTTTGCAGAGTTATAGAGCCGTGTTAAAGACCCTCCAGTTGTCACACCAGCAGAGAGACATTGGCCATGTTGGAGTAGTGAGACTCCTCAGCAAAGTCCCAGTGCGTGTTCCGGCCGGCCGCACATTCATCATCGAGGGCTCTGCAAAAGTCGCCTTTCCCAGCTTCAGCCAGTCTGTCCTCGTTCAGCATCCTACGTTCATCTTGCCTGGTGGTCTATGTGTTAGCAACTGCCTTCTCACTCTTTCGGCTCATGCTCCCTACAAAGTTCAAGTTCAAGTTCATTTTATTTATATAGCACATTTTATAACAGCCACTGACTGACCAAAGTGCTTTACAGAACTACAAAATTAAAAGACACCAACACCATGCGTAGTAGCACATCATAGAACAGTACAACAAGGTTAAGAACAGCTTAAAACGGGAGACGTCCAAGCAGTCTCAGAGACTATCAGTAGTAGAAAATAAAAACAGAGAAGACAGTAACAGGTTTCAGTAACAGTATCATACTCGAAGGAGAGAAATATAAAATAGACAGAAAAAAAAAATATATATAAATATAAATATATCTATATATACCCCATACACACACACATACATATACGTATATATATATATATATATATATACATACACATAAACACATATACATACACACACATATATGTACACATATACACACATATATGCATGTACATGCACCTTATTTGTAGGCCAAAGAGAACAAGTGCGTTTTTAAAAGTGACTTAAAAGAAATCACAGAAGGGGCTATCCGAACGTCCAAGGGCAGATTGTTCCACAGCCGAGGTCCAACCACAGAAAAGGCTCGATCCCCTCTACGTTTAAGTCTGCATCGAGGGACTTGTAACAGATTTTTTTCACCTGATCTCAGACTTCTTGACGGCGTGTAAGGTTGAAGCAGTTCAGTTAGGTAGCTAGGCGCTTGGTTGCATAGAGCTTTGTACACAAATAACAGGATTTTAAACTCAGTTCTGAAATGAATGGGCAACCAGTGAAGAGACCTCAGAATTGGGGTGATGTGGTCACTTTTCCGACTATTTGTGAGGAATCTTGCAGCGGCATTTTGCACCAGTTGAAGACGAGCTGTTTGCGTTTTCGGGATACCGCAGTAAAGTGAATTGCAGTAATCTACACGTGTGGTGATAAAAGCATGAACAGCCATCTCAAGAGTTTTGAGTTTTGTCATCCAGACAAACGCCCAAGTTCCGCACACTTGCAGAACTAAATGCCGCTAGTCTGTCTAGGTCAAAGGTAACAGCCTGGGGATTACCAGTGGACCCGAAAACAATGATCTCTGTTTTGTTTTCATTTAAAAACAAAAAAATTTGATCCAGCCAAAATTTTACTTCATCCAGACAACCTAACAATGATGAAAGGGCAGAGGGATCATTTCTCTTGATTGGAACATACAATTGGGTGTTGTCTGCATAACAGTGAAAAGATACCCCATGTCGTCTAAAAATGGTGCCCAGTGGTAAGATGTAGAGGGAAAAGAGAGAAGAAGCTAAAATAGAACCTTGAGGAAGGCCACAGGTTAGATGCGCAGCAGATGACGAGCAATTTCCTAGCTTTACTCTGAAAGTACGACCCGAGAGATAAGATTGGAACCACTGGAGGACGACACCTTTTAGCCCCACATCATATTCTAGTCTGGATAATAGGATAGAGTGGTCGATAGTGTCAAAAGCTGCCGACAGATCAAGAAGAACAAGAGCCACAGAGTCACCAGTGTCAGTGGAGCGATAGATGTCATTTAACACTCTCAGCAGAGCAGATTCAGTACTGTGAGCAGACTTAAAACCAGATTGAAAATTTTCAGAGATGTCATTGCATTTTAGAAAGGGCTGGAGTTGGTCAAGAACAACTTTTTCCAACACCTTAGAGATAAAAGGCAAAACTGAGATAGGACGGAAATTATTTAACACGGTAGGATCCAGTGAAGGCTTCTTGAGCAAAGGAGTGACAGTGGCCTCCTTGAGGACAGCAGGGATAGAGCCGGTAAGGAGGCATTTATTAACAAAGGACACCAATCCTGGCCCTACTGAATCGATAATCAATTTAAGAAACTTAGGAGAAATGATGTCTAGAGAGCAGTACGAAGGTTTTATCTTAGTGATAATTTCTTTGAGGAGATTCAGAGGGATTGGCTCGAAAGCATCCCAGGTAACAGAATTCACCTGTTGCAGACTAGTTGCAGAGCGGCTGGCATTGCATCTCAAGTTAGATATTTTGTCAATAAAAAATCTCAAGAAACGTTCACATAGCTCATCCGAAACATCATTCAATACAATTGCCGGAGGATTTAAAGCCGAGTTTATAACAGAAAATAAAACCTTTGGTCTAGAGTGGTTAGCCATAATCATGTCAGAGAAGTGCGCAGCTTTTGCCGCCTTTACAGCATTTTGGTAGGTTGACAGGCTGTCTTTAAATAACTGAAGTGAAATATGTAGCTTGTCTTTCTTCCATTTGCGCTCAGCCTTTCTGCTAGCTTGTCTTATTCGCCGAATATCCACGTTGAGCCATGGTTCAGATTTCGGTTTAGGTTTGAAGGGCTTAAGCGGAGCAGTTTCATTTAAGGCATTTAACCAAGTGGAGTATAACAGACCGAGATGTTGGTCAGCATGTAGTTCCACTAGTGGAGAGTTCAGAAGCAAGTGTGTGGAGGAATTCATAAAGTGCTCGTTAAAATTTAAGACAAAAAGAGGAGAGTATGATCTAGATAGTCTTACATCTTCACTGATGGTTTGAGCAATGCAAGGAAGAGATGTAGAAAATAAAATAGGCTTATGGTCCGAAAGGATAAAATCAGATATTACAACCTCACTAATCACCATCCCATATGAAAGCACAAGGTCCAATGTGTGACCCTTCATGTGAGTGGAATCATTTATCCACTGGACTAGGTTAAAAGATTCAATAAGGCTTAGAAAGTCCTTTGAGAGAGTATTAGATTGACAACAAACGTGGATATTAAAATCACCCACCAATAAAAAACGGTCATGGGTTGTGGTGATATTACCAATGAATTCTGTAAATTGCTGAATGAAGTCCATGAGTGAATGTGGCGGACGATAAATCACCCCTAATAAAATAGGGCCATTCCAGTCTAAATGAAGTAATTGCGCTTCAAACTTGAAAAAGTACTGACAGGAACCGGCCGGCATCGCACAGAGAATGAGTCTTTAAAAACTGTCACGATCCCGCCCCCTCGTCTGTTCGGACGGGGGGTGTTGAAAAACGAACAGTCATTAGGAACTAGTTCAGAAAAAGGGGTTAGGTCACCAACCGTAGTCCAGGATTCAGTGATGAACATGAAATCCAAACAATGAGAGGAGAAGAAGTCGTTGAGCAGGAAGGTTTTGTTGACCAAGGATCTGGCGTTGATCAGTGCCATTTTTTGGGCGGATGAATCACATCGGGGAAAGCTCCGCCTTTCTTCAAAGAACGTAGATTTCCGGGATTCACACCGTTTTGCCGATGACAACTGCCAACCTGAGGTAAGCCAACCAAATGGACAGGTGAAGATTGCAGGGGAGTGATAGATAGGAGCCACCGATGAGCCAGCGCTCGCGGTCGCCGGGGAATGAAATCGCCGTCCGACATATGATTTGCATCGATCCTGAGTCTTTCAGTAGCTTTCAATCTGATGATGCGTCCACCCCGACTCCCGCGTTTCCTTCTGCATTTCCTCCGTGAAATGATAGGCGGCCACTGGCGAATACATTCCAATGTATGCGTAGTGGTGTTACTGTGTGATTGATTAAAAACGTGCGCTACATCCTGCTTATAAAAGTCCATAAAAGAGGTGTGAATGTTCAAGAGTAACTGTCGGTCATAGACCAGACGTGTGCAGCAATTAGAGGCCCAGATAGACATCCATAAAAATATCCAAAAAAATAAGTACAAGGGAAACCGACGGCCAGCCGAACACACAGGCGCCATCTTTGTCTCCAATACACACCAATACACAAGTCCCAGTGGTCGTAACAAATGAGTCAGAGCAGGACCTCTACATTCCACCATTGAGTGTCATTGCAGACCTCAGAACGTACCACTGCATTCTGTCACAGCATCAGGTGAAAAGCTATCTAGCAGAACCTGCACTTACCTCTCTCAATTTTGATTTTGGTGATTCTCCCATACCATCGGAGTGGAAAGAGCGGATCACAAGGAGATTAAGCGACATGTCAGAGGTCTTCTCACATCATGACCTTGACTTTGGATGCACGAGCAAGGTAAAGCATCACATCACGCTTCATGATGGAACTCCGTTCAAACACGTGCTAGACCAATCCATCCCAGCGACATAAAGGCCGTTTGTAGCCATCTGAGCGAGCTTCTGGAAGCCGGTGTCATTCGCGAGTCCACATCACCATTCTCTTCTCCTATTGTCGTGGTGCGGAAGAAGGATGGAGATATCCGGTTGTGCATCGACTATAGGAAGCTTAATCTCCAGACCATCAAGGACGCCTACGCTCTTCCGAAGTTTGAAGAATCCTTCACGGTGCTCACCGGTTCAAAATGGTTTTCAGTCCTGGATTTGAAGTCAGGCTATTACCAGATTGAAATGCACGACGCGGATAAGCCCAAGACTGCTTTTGTGACACCCCTGGGATTTGGGGAATTTAATGGGATACCCCAGGGGGTCACTAATGCTCCAAGTACGTTCCAGCGGTTGATGGAGCGATGCATGGGTGACCTCCATCTTCATGAGGTGTTGGTGTTTTTGGACGATTTAATAATCTTCTCAAATTCCCTTGAAGAACACGAGAGGAGATTGATACGAGTGTTGGACCGGTTGAGAGAGTATGGATTAAAATTGTCACCAGAGAAGTGCAAGTTTTTCCAAACATCCGTTCGCTACTTGGGTCATATTGTGTCAGAGAAGGGAGTAGAAACGGATCCAGAAAAGATAAACACCATCAAATCCTGGCCAATTCCCACCAACCTAAAGGAACTTCGCTCTTTTCTGGGATTTGCGGGTTACTACCGCCGTTTCATCCAAGGTTATTCCACCATTGCTAAACCTCTGAACGACCTCACCCGTGGGTACTTACCTGTATGGAAGTCCAGAACCAAGCCATCAAACGCTCAATACCAAAGTCCAAAACAGCCTTTTGGAGAACGTTGGAGTTCCGGTTGCCAAGTTGCTTTTACCACATTGATTGAGAAACTAACCACAGCTCCAGTCCTTGATTTTGCAGATCCATCCCAATCGTACATACTTCATACAGACGCCAGTACAACAGGACTAGGAGCTGCACTCTATCAGGAACAGGAGGGGAAGCTGAGAGTGGTTGCTTATGCAAGCAGAGGCCTGTCTCAGAGCGAAAGCCGTTACCCCGCCCACAAACTGGAATTCTTGGCATTAAAGTGGAGTGTTACCGAAAAGTTCCAGGATTACCTATATGGGGCCATCTTTACCGTTGTGACAGATAGCAATCCCTTGACTTATGTACTCACCTCCACCAAGCTGGATGCTACTGGTCACCGCTGGTTGGCCGCGCTCTCCACATACTCGTTCAAACTTTTGTACCGGGCTGGGAAACAAAATATAGACGCAGACGCACTCTCCCGACGTCCTCATCTCTCGTGTCCTGATGAATCGCCTAAAGATCATGAGCTCATACAACAGTTCCTGGGAAATCGTCTTGCCGACTCGAACTTGATTTCTCCAGAAATTGTTAACGCCATCTGTCAGGGTTGTCTCGTCCGAGCTGCTCAGCCTGTCAGTCCTGGTCCTGAGGGCATTACGCTGGTTGAGTCCCTCTCCATCACAGCAAAGGCAGTCCCTGACAGCTTCACCACTGAAGAGGGTCAGCCACCTCCAGCCCTGTCTCATCTCCACATCAAGGAGGAACAGAGGGCTGATGCAACCATCCGAGAGCTGGTGCATCAGATGGAGACTGGAGAAAAGATCACTCCAATGTCAAGAACAGAGCTGCCCGAATTACCTCTCTTGTTGAGAGAGTGGGCAAGATTGGAGTTGATTGATGGAGTCCTATACAGGAGACGTCAAGACAATGAAGATATTACTTACCAACTTGTTCTTCCAGAGTGTCTTCGTTCGGCTGTGCTAAAGAGTCTCCATGATGAAATGGGCCACATGGGAATTGAGCGCACTTTAGACCTTGTTCGCACCAGATTTTTCTGGCCCAAGATGGCTAATGACGTTGAGCACAAGATCAAAACGTGCGGTCGCTGTGTGCGACGGAAAGCTTTTCCTGAACGAGCTGCTCCACTGCTCAGCATTAAAACGTCTCGTCCTCTCGAATTAATCTGTATGGATTTCCTGAGTCTTGAACCCGACACAAGCAACACCCGTGATATCCTTGTTTTGACCGATCATTTTACCAAGTTTGCTGTGGCCATTCCAACGCCAAACCAAAAAGCAAGGACTGTAGCAAAATGTTTATGGGATAACTTCATTGTCTATTATGGAATTCCCGAACGGTTGCATACGGATCAAGGTCAAGATTTTGAGTCAAAATTGATTAAGGAGTTGTGTGAAGTTGCTGGTATCCAAAAGTGTCGGACGACGCCGTACCACCCAAGAGGAAATCCGGTGGAGAGATTTAATTGGACGTTGTTGGGGATGCTGGGTACTTTGGAAGACAGGCAAAAATCAAAATGGAAAGACTTTGTGAAGCCATTAGTTCATGCATATAATTGCACAAGAAACGAAGTAACCGGTTTTACCCCATATGAACTAATGTTTGGCAGAACCCCACGTCTTCCTGTCGACCTGGCTTTTGGCCTACCTTTGCGTGAACCACAACACAAAACTCATTCTCAGTACGTGCAAGGGCTTAAGCTACGCTTGGAAGAAAGTTTCAAGATTGCTTCCAAAAATGCTCTAAAAACAGCTGAGCGGAACAAAACACGGTTTGACAAGAGAGTCATTCCGTCAGCGTTGGAAGTGGGAGACAGAGTGCTCATAAGAAATGTACGTCTCCGGGGAAAGCACAAGCTCTCAGATAAGTGGGAGCGGGACATCTATGTTGTGGTCAGAAGGGCTGGTGAACTCCCAGTTTACACTGCCATGTAGCTTCCTACCAGCAGCTGAGAATGTCCCGTCGCCGGAGCGTGCCCATGTTGCCAAGCCGCAAACTCGCCAGCAAAACCAAAAATCAGACAACTTGATCGACGTACCTGCTAGTGATGATCACATTGAAGATGTGGAGACACTTACCTTCAATCCATCCGTATCTCGATTCACTGTAGAAAGACACTGCAGAGTTCCAAATGCCGTTCCAAATGTTGCTGACTGTAGTTCTTCTATACCACCTCTTATTAGTCCTCCAGCCCCAGTTGCGTCATCTGTGTCGGAATCCAGCAGCGAGCAGTCCGAGTCATGCGAGGAGAAGGAAGCTGTGGAAGAGGAATATGTTGCAGAAACCGTAACTGAGAACTTGCCTGAACCTGGAGGCACTTACCGAAATCCAGTTGAATGAAGATCCTCCTGCAGAATCCAGTCCATTGCCTGCTGTTTCTGTTGAGCTTTCAGTTGACGATGACGTAGTTGACCATGACTTGACTTCCAATCGTTCGACATGACAAAGAGCACCGCCTGAGCGATTACAATACTCAATCTTAGGTAATCCTCTAATTTCCGTAGTTAGGTCTCTGCTCCATAGTCTGTCCGATGTTTTAAATATTTCATCTGCGTCTGACACTGGTTCGCCGGTTCGTGTCATCTAGTGCTCCGACATGCAACGGGACGTGCATGAGTTTAAAGGGGGGGGAGGGTGTAACCCAGGGTAAAAATCCATGATTCCATTTGTCCCAATCACCTGAACACACCCTTCATTCACATTTGTGTGCAGGAGTCACATGGTAGTTTCAGTGAACGCTTTCAACCAATCATAGCACTTAAGCGCGTTTTTAGAAGCTGCGGTGAGTTCCCCAGTCAGGAGTGTGAGGGGGAAGCCACCGGAGCAGCTGCACTCGGTATGGCTCTACACAACCAATGCTATTTTCCATCTTAAATGCTCGTTTGACTCTAGCATGCGATTTTGTATTTTTAGTGTCCACTACCGTTGTTTTAGAAGCCGACTGGTGCCGCGGTGTGTCGATTATCTGCGGGAATTGGTGAGTCTGTTTGTTGCTGTGTCCGGTAGCATGTTGCTATTAGCATTGGCATCCCTATGTATGTATTTTACTGGGATTCTCCGCTAGCTTAATGCTAATAGCATTATTCATGCTATCTATTATAGTGAAGTTTCTGCTGGTGTAATGCTGACAGCATTATCCTTTGAATGTATTCTATGGACTGTGGTGGCTGGTAGTACTAGTTTCCCATTTGCTCCTATGGAGTTCTATTGAGTTCAAAGAATTATGTAAACCTAGCACTTTGTTTAATGCTATGGTTTTAAGTATTTAAATGGTTTATTTATATTCTGAATGACAAGATTATCAATTGTATTGAATGGAATGTTGTAAATAATCCTAATAACTATGGGTGGTTATTTACATCTGAGTATTTTTGTACAATTTTGTTGTCATTTAACATATTTGACAATGATTCAGTATTTTGAATACTATTGTGTACACATAAGATATAGAATATAAAGCTAGCTAGTAGATAAATTATATTATGAGTAGTGACTAAATCATGGGTCCTGTTTATTTAATACAGGCCAGGTCCGACCAGTTGCGGGGCAGTTAATGGCGAGTCATTATTACCTGGAACAGAACCTGCCCAGTAACATCGCCTTGTGGGGTTGGTAGGAGGCTGTTGTAGTCTGCTCACCCCCTCCACTCTCATTCACACACACACACACACAAACAGCCATTCGCTAAACTCGGGCTCATAGACTATTTGCGTCCCACGGACCATTTCTTGTTGAACCCAAGATATAGCCCTAGAGTGTGTTGTGGACTACTTTTAATCTGAGTACTCTCCAGTTTTTGAGTTATATTTTGTTTTCCTATGAACTACTGAACCTTTCTGCAGATTGGAAATATTATGGGTATTGTCATTATTGTTCTGTCTTTGTGTTTCACTTAAATACATGGTACCAACACCAAATCGAATTATCTGTTTCTGTGTTATTTACTCTTTCAACACCTCCCTGAGACGAACTCTTATCTTCTGTAGCCCAATCATTATTTACCCCTTTTATAGCCATATTTATTGCTATATAACACATATACCTTCCCTGGTATATGTTACACATGAAGGTAGAGACATTTTGACCAATGACACATGGAGACAATAAACATGATTGTGATGATATATCTGTCTATATCTGTATCAAATAATATATTATCTGTCTCACTCTGTGTTAAGAAGCAACATGGGACCAAAGAAGCAAGCTATTTCAAGACTGATGTGTGTGTGTGTATATATACAGTGATTCTGGAGCAAAACATGATATTAATCTCATAAATTGTCGTGTTTGACGCTATGCTAAGCAAACTATATCTGTTGCCAAGAGTGATTGTTTTATTACTAATTTTGAAAAGTAAGTCCACATAAGATTTTAATGTTTTTTAAGAAGGGTAAGTGAGAGGTCTGATTAAAGAATTGAGGGATTAAAACAGTATGAATAAAAAAGGTGCAAGTAAAAAAATATAGCGGGGTACGGGTTAATAACATGTTAAATAAATTGCTATTTTTGTCATTCTACCGAATATGTGCTGGGAGCACTGTGTTTCTATAGTAACGATCTTCACTTTTTGTGCATCTGATTGACAGATAAATCACACAATCTTATTTTATTTTACTGTTGTTCCTAATGTTGAGGTCATTTCAGCTTCGTACAAAGTTTGCTTAAAACATTTAGTTTAACTGCATTGTTAAAGAGGGCAAGCTGTACCAATAAACTGAGCTGTTCGCATGCATTTTAGACACTTACATTGATCTTTCTCCATCCATGCAATAACTGCATCCTTGTGTGAGCTGAGTTTTCTATTTACTTAAACTGCTCAGTGCTCTGGTAATATCAATGGCATGACCCATTTCAGGAGCAGACAGAATTACAATGTAAAATCAGAATATGAGCATAGCTCACTTACATTCACTAAAATATTGAAACATTAGCAATACTGTTTCAAACCGCATGCCCCGCCCCCCAGCTGAACTGATAGTTTTGATTGGTTTGGCACATACACTCTAAAAAACAGGGCTTTACCCAAGGGCTGGACAAATATAGGGCAGAACATATGTTGGGTTAATTTTACCCAGCAAATTGGGTGGTTTATTTAACCCAGCATTATAGGTTGATTTAACCCAGCATAGTAGCTAGCTTTTTTTTTCTTTTTCTTTTTTACTTCATACATGAATTACGGATTAACTTAACCCTCTACTGCACGGTGTTGCCATATGGCAACATACCCTTTCTTTGGACATTTCTTGAAATTTGAAAATAAACATAAGCTCATTTTAATCTTAAATTCATGGTAGAACCTGGTGGTACCCAATGATATGCTTTGATGACATCACATCACACTACACACACCCTTAAACTGTCATTTCTTCACACACTTTTGATGACTCCAGTTGCTGAAGAAGTGCTCGTGAATATGTGAAGATTTTCCTCAATTTTTCATATTTCTTCAGAATTTAAAAAATATGTCAAGCATCTGGGGTAAATTCTAATCTTTTTTCAATCATTGTCACATTGTTTTGATACTACTATTACCTTTTTATTCAATAAAAAAGGTATGTTGCCATATGGCAACATTGTGCAGTAATGGAACAATATTTTGCCCATGCTAATGCAGAGTAGCTTTGTATGGATGCACTATATATTTATAAAGTAAAGTAAAAGTAAAGTATAAAAGTAAAATATATATACGCAAATTTTGTTCAGAAAATGCACAGTGCACAGTGTTGAGCTGATGTTGGGAAAGGTGTAAAGTATATCAAGAATTCGAAGGTTTTGTCATTGCAAAATCTGTATGGTGAACAAAAAATAACCACATACACAAGTCGCTGTGCAGTCCCCATGCAGATGCACACACACACACACACACACACACACACACACACACACACACACACACACACTCACGCACACACACGCACGCACGCACACACGCACGCACACACACACACACACACACACACACACACATGCATGTTCTATCATCCTACACTTGATGGCAGCAGTAACAATTTTTTCTTATATTTCATTTGAAGTTGAAGTTCAGGGGTAGGCACCTGCACCTCCTGGGGTGGAAAAGGAACTGCTTCAAGGCGTTTCACATTGAGTAGTTTCACTTGAACAGTTCTTATGAGTTTGCGTCAGATGTTTTGTAAATGTTCTTGAAATAATCGTTTCATATTGAGTAGTTTCACTTGAACAGTTCTGGCAGTTTGCGCCAGATGTTTTGTAAATGTTGAAATAATACTTTGAAAATTAGTTTCATATTTTGTATACAAAGCTCTTGAAAACATTTTAAATAGTAAAAACAATTTTAATTTCTATAAGACAGGTCTGTAATCATCTATGAATTTCATGTCATTTTGGGAGAAAACTGTTCCATTGTTGCACAATGTTGCCATATGGCAACGCACCCAAAAGTACCCCAGAAAAAAAAAGAAAAAAAAAAAAAAAAAAAGAAATGTTAATTTGAGTCCATTTTATATATATAAAAACACTGTAAAAATTTTTTCCATCAGTGCATAATAATGCGTGCAGTAGAGGGTTAAATCCTCTAAAAAAAAAAATTTAAAATACTCGATACAACCACTGGCTTGCATAAAAATTCCTTTATTTTCAATCATATTTTAAAGTAGCCTATTGTATAGTTTATATCGTTTTTAATACATATTGCCAACATTTAAGGGCGTTTAACAAATGTTAGAAGTAAAAATGAAACATTTATAAGTAATTTAAGTTTAATTGACCAGTCTCTGTTGTCTCGTTTCCACCGTAACGGCACTGGATCTCGTGCCGGAGCTTGTCATATTCAGCGGGGGAACTTCAAACCGCCGCCCTGCTTTTCACTCGTAGCCGAAATATGCGGCATCAGGCTCCGTAACCTGTCCATAAACAATCAGTGTACAGTTCTGAGAACATATTTTAACATCATACTTGTTTATATTCTGTATCGTTTTGAATAAAATCATAAAATTGTATGCAAGGCATAAGGCGTTTCCATCACGCGGAAAGACCAACGCGACACTCGTTTAGGTGACTCACATCGTGCCCCTGTATGTTGCTTTGCATAAAATGAAACGATATACAGAACAATAAAGTATTTATAGATAAAATAACATGTATTTTATTTTATAATATTATTGGAATAAAATAATAATAAAAACTAATTATTGGATAAAATCAATTTTATTTTTATTTTATTTTATTTTATTTTATTTTATTTTATTTTATTTTATTTTATTTTATTTTATTTTATTTTATTTTATTTTATTTTATTTTATTTTATTTTATTTTATTTTATTTTATTTTATTTTATTTTATTTTATACAAACCTGCGTTTTACCGAAGACATGCTTTGACGGAGCCGCACTGCTCTCTACTGAAGAGGTTGCAAAAAGCCTGTGATAAATAACTCAACCCCTGGGTAGTTACGTCTGACTCAGGAGCTGCATGGGTAACATAAGAAAACAATCCAAACAATGGGTTGTTATGTCTGACCCAGTAGATGGGTAACACAAAAACTACCCAAATACTGAAAAAAATAACCCAACCCATGTTCCCTTTCAAGGGAACTCGAGCTGCGTCGAACGCTGCGGGAACGCCTCTGCGTTGTGCGTCATGAAGCACGTATGGAATCAGCCCAATGGAGAGATGAAACGTCATAGGCGGGTGACGTCATCGACCAGGAAACTATAAAGCACCCCAAAAACATAAGCGCAGTAGCTTCTGTGCCTTCAGTCGCGCTACATGTGAATCTGTCCCTGTCTGATATTGTTTGTCTTACATACCCTGCACCACACAAACAATTTATCCTATATATATATATATATATTGAGAGATTATGGCGGACGAACAGCAGTTTAGAAAGTGTGTTCCTCCCTGCTCGCGTTATTTAACGAGCGGGGATACACATGATCTTTGTGTTGTTTGTTTGGGAGTTCAGCATGCCCAGTTTGCTCTCGAGGGAGCAGACTGTGAGCATTGCGAGCGTTTGCCGTTAAGGACGCTCCGCTCCCGCCGATCGCTCTTTGAGGAGAGCGGTTCGGTGCGCGCTCCCCGCGGTTCGGGTCCCGCTTCTGCCGAGGCAGAGCGGCGGCGCTTATCGTGGGGATCGCAGATGGATCTCTCAGCGGGGGTTGAGACGGGCGCTGCCTTATCTCTCCCTTCACCTGTGAGATCCAGTGCCTCATTCCTGGGTTCGGAAGCACGCGCTGCGGTTTCTTCCGCTCAGGATGAGGCACCCGTACTACAGCTATCCAGTTCTGAGGAGCTGGATGTTGTTAGTGTGGAGGGAGAGACTGAGGATTCGCCACCTCACTCTCCCGAAAGTGATGAGCTTATGGAGGTTTTAACACGAGCTGTTGAAAAACTCAGTATTGAATGGCCAGTGATTAGACAGGAGTCTGTGTCAAAATCGAAACTGGATGAAAGATTTTTGCCCTCACGTGTTCAGCCTCCACGCCGGTGTCTGCCGTTCTTTCACGATCTCCACACTGAGGTGTCGAGATCGTGGAAGAAACCGGTTTCATATAGAATATTTAGTCCCCAGACATCAACATATTCAAATATAATGGGGGCTAGATCATATGGTTATGGCGCTTTGCCTCGCGTGGAAGAGACGCTCGCGAGCTATCTCTCCCCCGAGGCGGCGTCATCTTTTAAAACACCGGTATTACCCACCAAGCCCCTCAGAAATACATCTGCTTTGGTGGGTAAAGCGTATTCGGCTGCAGGTCAGGCTGCGTCATGTCTGCATACAATGTCAATCTTGCAGGCATACCAGGCTGACCTGCTGAGGGACGTGAGTGAATCGGCCAAGCTAGTGGGTCGATCTATGGCAGCTCTGGTGGCCGCAGAAAGACATCTCTGGTTAAATCAGACAAATGTGAAAGAGAAAGAAAAAGCTTTTCTTTTAGATGCTCCTCTCTCTCCATCGGGGTTATTTGGCGAAGCTGTTAATTCTGTTATAGACAAATTCCAGGAAGAGAAAAAACAAGCTGCAGCTTTCAAAAAATTTCTCCCGTTAAAAATTCACGTCCCTGGGGCTGCTGGGCGGGAGCAGCCCCGGCCGTCTACAAGCTCATCCCATAGGGCGCAGCAGAAGCAGAGTGTCGCGTCTCGTGCTCCCCCTGCTGGACAGTGGGCTCAGGCGCGGCACTCTCAGCCGAAGTCTTCTAGCAATAGACCTGATCTGAGGACAGTGATATTGTCTAAGAAGGCTTCAGCTAAGAAGAAGTCCTGACGCCGAGGCGTTCAGGATGCTGAGGGTGGTCCCCACCGAGGCGGAAAGGAGTTCACCTCTCTTTACGGTGCCCATTCTTCCTCGGTGCCCTCAGGGGGCCGTTCTGCCAACCCCGCCTTCATGCCGGGGCGTAGGCGGTCCCAGCGAGCGTTTTCCCGAGGGACGCTCGCTCCCTCTGAGGAGGGTCTCACAGCAGTCAAACCAGTCGTTCCCTGCCGGTGCGCCGTTACAGGGCGCTGTGTTTGCTGCTCAAGTTACACCAGAGGCCAGTCTCGAGAGACTGGTACCCTTAGTAGATTTTCTGGCAGAGTGGAAAAGCCTTCCAAGAATATCTCATTGGGTCCTGCAGACAGTAGAAAAAGGATATGCTATCCAGTTCAGGTGTCGTCCACCAAAATTCAGAGGGGTTCTGCACACAGTGGTGGGCCCCGAGCAGGCTCTGGTAATGGAACAAGAGGTGAAAACGCTCCTCCAAAAGGAGGCTATAGAACGGGTTCCTCCTCCCAGTTTGGAGTCAGGTTATTACAGCCGATATTTCATCGTTCCAAAGAAGGATGGGGGGTTGCGTCCAATTTTAGACCTGCGCCTGTTGAATCGCTCGGTAGGGAAGCTAAAATTCAAGATGCTCACTATCAAGCAGATCGTGTCTCAAATCAGATCCGAGGACTGGTTTGTCACGATAGATCTAAAGGACGCATACTTCCACATTTCCATCCTTCCACAACACAGGAAGTTCCTGAGGTTCGCCTTCGGGGGCGAGGCGTACCAGTACAGGGTTCTTCCGTTTGGCCTAGCTTTATCACCCCGCACTTTCACGAAATGCATGGATGCAGCACTAGTGCCTCTGAGGCTTCAGGGCATTCGTATTCTCAATTACATCGACGATTGGTTGATTTTGGCTCAGACGGAGCAGATGGCGGTTCGGCATCGAGATGTCGTCCTCGCTCATATCAGAAAGTTGGGGTTGAGGCTGAACGCAAAGAAAAGTGTACTATCTCCTTCTCAGAAGACCACTTTTCTGGGTGTCGTTTGGGATTCGGTCTCGATGCGGGCGCGGCTCTCTCCGACCCGCATCGCTTCGATTCTCTCAGCTGTGAAACAAGTAAAGCTAGGCCAGCTACTCACTGTGAAGCAGTTTCAGAGACTGTTGGGTCTGATGGCAGCAGCGTCCAACGTTATACCTTGCGGCCTGTCGTACATGAGACCGTTACAGTGGTGGCTCAGGACCAAGGGATTCTCCCCGAGGGGAAATCCGCTCCGCACGTTCAAAGTCACGCGGCGCTGCCTTCGTGCTCTGGTCATGTGGAGAGAAACTTGGTTCCTATCCAAAGGTCCTGTGCTGGGGGCTCTTTGTCGTCGCATAACGCTAACGACGGATGCTTCCCTCACAGGGTGGGGGGCGGTCATGAGTGGCCGCCCAGCCCAAGGTCTGTGGCAGGACCATCATCTATCGTGGCATATAAATTGTCTAGAGATGTTGGCTGTGTTTCAGGCTCTGAAACACTTCTTAACAGACCTGAGGGGCCATCATGTGTTAGTTCAATCAGACAACACGTCGGTAGTCTCTTATATAAATCATCAGGGGGGCCTGCGGTCTCGCCGGCTTTACAAGTTGGCCCGTCAGATCCTCCTGTGGTCCCAGGGGAAGCTACTATCACTGAGAGCAATGTATCTTCCCGGGTATTTAAATGTGGTAGCGGACTCCCTGTCGAGGCAGGGGCCGAGGCCAGGGGAATGGAGACTCCACCCCGAGGTGGTGGAGCTCCTTTGGTTGAGTTTCGGTCGCGCCGAGGTGGACCTATTCGCTTCCAGGGAGACCACGCATTGTCATCTGTGGTTCTCCATCAGTCATCCAGCCCCCCTGGGGTTGGATGCTATGGTGCAGCCGTGGCCGAGGTCACGCCTGTACGCCTTTCCCCCGATTGCTCTGCTACCAGGAGTTCTGGAGAGGGTTCGCCGGGACGGGGTCAGCCTACTATTAGTAGCCCCGTTTTGGCCGGCCCGAGTATGGTTTGCGGACCTGATTTCTCTCCTGGACGGCTCTCCCTTGGAGCTCCCGGTCAGGAGGGATCTACTCTCTCAGGCGGGTGGCACGATATGTCACCCCCGCCCAGAATTGTGGAAACTGTGGGCTTGGCCTCTGAGGGGGCCCACCTCATAGAGTCTGGTCTCTCAACCGAGGTTGTTGAGACCATTCTTCACTCCAGAGCTCCATCCACGAGGAAGCTTTATGCCTTGAAGTGGAAACTTTTCACTTCTTGGTGTGGAGAACACCTGCAGGACCCAGTTAACTGCCCAGTGGGTGCAGTGCTGGAGTTCCTGCAGGAGCGCTTCTCCACAGGGTTATCCCCCTCCACACTAAAGGTGTATGTGGCGGCACTAGCTGCTTACCACGTCCCTTTCAGTGGAGTTTCTCTTGGGAGACACCCGCTTGTAACTCGTTTCCTCCGTGGCACTTTGAGGCTGAGGCCAGCAGTTCGTACGAGGGTGCCGACCTGGGATCTGGCCATTGTATTGGAAGGTCTTTCCCTAGCTCCTTTTGAACCTATCGAAGAAGTTCCTGAGAAGTTTCTCACTTTTAAAACTATCTTTTTACTTGCTATCTCCTCATTAAAAAGAATCGGAGATTTGCAGGCTCTGTCGGTGTCACCCTCGTGCCTGGAATTTTCGCCTGGCATGGTTAAGGCTTTTCTGCATCCTAGACCAGGTTACGTTCCCAAGGTCCCTACTAATGTTGTTAGACCTACGGTTCTGCAGGCTTTCTGTCCTCCTCCATTTATGTCATCGGACCAGGAGAAACTTAATTTACTCTGCCCTGTTAGGGCGTTAGACGCTTATGTCCACAGAGCTGCCCTGTGGAGGAAATCAGAACAACTATTTGTATGTTTCGGGCCATCCAGGAAAGGGTGCCCTGCGTCTAAACAGAGAATGAGCAAGTGGGTGGTCGAGGCTATCTCACTTGCTTATGAGTCGGCTGGTCAGCCTTCACCTTTGGCTGTTCGAGCCCACTCTACTAGGAGTATGGCTGCTTCCAAAGCTCTATTGTCGGGGGTTTCCCTGAGTGACGTTTGTGATGCGGCTGGATGGTCTTCACCGCATACTTTTATTAAGTTCTATGACCTAGACTTAAGTTCTACCCCTGGGGCACAAGTGCTCTCGTCCTCTGTGCGCTAGTTCTCACATGGCGGTCATTTGGTCCTATGGCGACGTGGGTATTCGCGTTCCCGCAGCGTTCGACGCAGCTCGAGTTCCCTTGAAAGGGAACGTCTCGGTTACGTATGTAACCCTAGTTCCCTGATAGGGAACGAGACGCTGCGTCGTTCCGCCATACTCCCGGCACTCCCGTTAGCGCTTCCTTCAGGCCTATCAGAAGCTACTGCGCTTATGTTTTTGGGGTGCTTTATAGTTTCCTGGTCGATGACGTCACCCGCCTATGACGTTTCATCTCTCCATTGGGCTGATTCCATACGTGCTTCATGACGCACAACGCAGAGGCGTTCCCGCAGCGTTCGACGCAGCGTCTCGTTCCCTATCAGGGAACTAGGGTTACATACGTAACCGAGACGTTTTGGGTTGAAAAATATCCCAAGATTTTAGAGGTAGTCAGACCTGTCTGTTATTGGCTGAAGTGCAGTAGTTTTAAAAGTGCCTGTCAAACGCCAGCTCGCCCTGTTGCTCTTTCGGCACCTTTGTCAAAGTCTATTTTGTACTTTTGGTGAAAAATAAATGTAGCGAAGTTGAATATTTTATTCAACTCAAGTAAAAGTAAAAGTAAATTAATTATACTCAAGAAAGTGGAAACAACGTAAAAATGTACTCAAGAACTGTAACGAAAGTATTAGTATTGTAATAAGAAATTAGTATTAACGAATGTAATTAGTTACTTTCCACCTCTGGTGCACACACAGAGCAGTGAGTATTGAACCATAACTGCCCCCTTATTGTTGTAAAGCGCAGCATTCCAACTTTGCGAATATTAATAGCAAATTCTAGATGGCACAATTCTGAACCCCACGTCGGACATTGGAGTTTGGATGGAAATGAAAATCAGATTGAAGTCAGAACCCAACGTCAGATTGACGTCAACATCCAATGTCGGACAGACGTTGGATTTTGGTTGGAAATGTAATGAAAATCCGATCGGAAACGAGAGCTACGTATGTAACTGCGGTTCTATGAGTTCTGGATGACCGCCAGAGGCAGTGCTTCACACTGGATACTATCTCTCGTTGCAATGCATAGGTCGAGTCTAATACAAACAATGTCCCTTGTGACCAGGATGACTCGGGGTGCTCCCCTATTTAACCCCGTGACTTCCTGCAGACTGTCCCTACGGAATCTTCTCGCCTGACTCCGAGTGATAGAAAGCTCTGGCGGTCATTCAGAACTCATAGAACCGCAGTTACATACGTAACTCTCGTTCTATTTCGTTCTTCCTGACCGCCAGAGGCAGTGCTTCACACTGGATGACTTATAACAACAAGGTCACGAGGAGGTCCTACTCACCGTTAAGAGAAAGTTGAGGGTCCGGAGAGGACAGCGGTTCCAATATTACCGGAACCAGCCACATTTACCCTGTAGTATCTGGCAAATGTATTTGTTGATGACCACGTAGCTGCTGCACAGATGTCACTTAGAAGGACCCCTTTTAATGCAGCCCAAGACGTTGATATTCCTCTTGTCGAATGGCATCTCACTCCCAAAGGCACTGGATATTTATTAGATGTGTAAGCGTGGGTGATAACCTCAACTACCCAGTGCAACAATCTCTTCTTTGAGAGGGGCTGTCCTCTTTTCGGGCCCCCGTAACAGAGAAAAAGCTGGTCTGATTTTCGAAAAACTTCCGTGGCCTTCAGATAGCCTCGGAGAGCTCTTACTGGGCACAGCAGTGTGCTTCCACTTCCTTCCAGCGCGTTTGACATTGGAGGATTAAACACTGCCAGCTCAATAGCTTGGTTTCTAAAAAGGGCAGAAAGCCGCTTGGGGAGAAATGCTGGGTTGGGCCATAACGTCACGACTGAGCCATCTGCGTTCCAACGCATACAGGATGCGTTAACTGATAACGCGTGGAGTTCGCTCACCCGCTTAGTCGAAGCAATGGCCAAGAGAAATGCTGCCTTCAATGAGATCCACTTCAGATCGCTCTGCTCTAAAGGTTCAAACGGGGGCAATGTAAGAGACTTTAAGACTAGGCCCAGGTCCCATAAAGAAACCCTAATGGACTGAGGGGGGCGCAGTCGCTGAGCACCTCTAAGAAACTTAGTAACCAAGGCATGAGAACCCACTTGCTGACCATCTATTCGTACGTGATGTGCTGAAATTGCAGTTCAGCAGTTCCTGTGATGCTTGAAGGGATTGGCTGGACCTTGTGCCCCTTTGATGGTTGATGTGATAAACCACTGATTTGTTGTCCGACCTGACAAGAATATGCCTGCCCTTCAAAAACGGAGCGAGGTGCTTCAGAGCTCTCAGAACTGCGCGAAGTTCCAGGGTATTTATATTCTCGCCTTTTTCCCGAGGACCCCACTGTCCTGTGACTGCTCTGTGTTGCCAGACTGCCCCCCAGCCAGTAAGGGACGCATCGGTCTGGACTATCTCCCTCCGAGAGGGAATCATGCCCAGAACAACCACCTTGGTCAGATACAATCTGCTCCTCCAAGACTTCAGGGCCAGAAGGCATCGCTGTGTCACCTTGATCAACCTGTTCCTGTGCCAACTGGGGTTCAAGTGGAGACTGTTCACCCATATTTTAAAGGGGCGTAGTGAAAGGAGGCCCAATGGTATGACTGCCGCTGCTGCCGCCAACATACCTGTGAGCCTGAGGAAGCACCTGAATGGAAGCCTGGCCTGCCTCCGAAACCGTTGAAGGAGGAGTAGTATATTGTCCACTCGTTGTTCTGATGGAGCGGCTTTCATTGACCGTGAGTCCAGCGTGAGACCTAGGAACCTCGGACAACAGCTATGCACAATGTGCAAGTATGAGGTAACTTTTCCATTCTGGTTTCGGAAGATATTTGGTAGGTCGAGCGTAATCACTCTGACTGTCACTGTCCTAAGCAAGCCTTGCCAGAAAACTTACTAGAGAATAATTTCAATACAATATATTATACACACACAATTATTAAAGTGTATATGTAAATATACTACAAAAATCCTATCCTATAATTATTGTGTGTATATTGTTATATATATATATATACACAAGGGCACCTCAATGCTAGACTCATTCAATAACACAATAGATGAGTATGCAACTATTGTAGCTCAATACCAATCGCTATACAGAGTGCACACCTTCCAAGCGTGGTCTTACTAACTTACCTACAGCTGCAAGTTATTATGGCCCTTTCATCGAGCGAAAACACTCTACTAGCGACCAACACAATGCCAGGAAAACTAGAACGAACCCCAGCCTCAATGTAAACAAACTCACCAGCCGTGTTGCTTATTTCATTTTTATCAATGAATCCGTTGCAGCCTCTGGAGGACGCGCAGTCGCGAGATACCAACAATTGTTTTCTGTTGCGAAGCTGTGATGAACGGATTCAAGTTTTTTACATAATCTACGACCTGCATACGTGCACGCGAGAAGATTATAGGGACAGTCTGCAGGAAGTCACGGGGTTAAATAGGGGAGCACCCAGAGTCATCCTGGTCACAAGGGACATTGTTTGTATTAGACTCGACCTATGCATTGTAACGAGAGATAGTATCCAGTGTGAAGCACCTCCTCTGGCGGTCAGGAAGAACGAAATAGAACCCGATTTTCATTTTCAACCAAAAACCTCAAACTTGGACAGATGTTGCATTACATTCATATTAACTCTGGCCATTGCCTCATTTGTCATCAACCTGTGAATACACATGGAAGAGGATTTAATGTCCAAAATAACTAATTACACAACGGATTATAAACTGGTTGTTATAGTTTGTGTTAGGTTTATCTAATGCAGATGTCACACTGGTTCTACTGTGATGCTAGATGGAAGGTCATGGTCAAGGTCACCCAAACTTGTTATCTTCTGGCAACACAACTGATATCACGCAATTTCAAAATCTAAACCCTACTTGGTGTTGATGCTAAAAGGCAGTAAGGATGTGAACATATATAAATATCTTTAACATTTACTTGGGCCTGTTGTGAGTATGTATTAGCACATATTTGCAAACATGGCTTGACATTAACATAATAATCGTCCTGTATTAAAGGCATCAGAATTGCATTCCGCATTATATCAATATGAGCGCAGTTTTAGCTTTTCACAATTTTTTTTTTAATTTTTATTGAAATTAACTTGAGCTTAACATTTTTTTATTGAATTTCAATCATATCTAGGACATTGACATTTGAAAGATGTTGCATTTTTATTACTTTACAATACAACAAAAACCAACAAAAATATCAGCGTCTAATGATTTTAGCATTTCATGTTGTGTGGATGTTACATTATGAGGTTCAGCAGACGTTGGGTTTTGGCCATCATACACTGTATACAAAATAAAAAATAAAATAAAAAGTCAAATCACTGGCAGCTACCGCTGCCTAACAAAAAGCGTAAAAATTAAAGTAAAATATATTAATTCTAATAAAGTGCAAAACCAATAATTTAGTTTAAATAAAATTTTAGAAAAAACACTGTTAATTTACTGATTTTTCCTTGTTTGAATTAAGACATTTTGCTTTAATTTTATGTTTTTTGTTTGGCAGACACTTTTGCCAGAAAAATTACCTGTTTCAGTGTAAAACTGTTATTTTATTGTATTTTTGCACTTAATGTGCATTTAATGTACATTCCAACAAATATTCATAGGGAATTCTCAATGGCATGAGTCTGAATGAAATGTGATTTTCAAACTCATGCTGATTTAAACAAAACTCTCTTACTCGCGCTGACTAACACATCGGAAGCGTGCGCACAAAGACTCTCAGACAGCGCGCAATCTGTGTATATAGAATTACAGTATTTCGAAATATCTGTCTTGGTGAGAATTCACGCAAACATGATCTGTTATGTTTTAAATTAATGTTTGGTTAACTGTTGGGGAAAAACATCTGGTGTGTAACATTATATTATATCCGTGCATTACAGTAGGTCTGAATGTGGTCTCTCTCATTAATGTTAATCAAACAGCTTTTACGGACCAGCATTATCGTCAAAAGTATATTGTAGATCATAAAAAAATAATAAATATATAAGAAGTTAAACACATGTCTGTATTAAAGAAAAAAATGATTGATAAACACGTATTTGGAATGTAAATCCATGGGGGAAGGAAGTAACGTTAGTTACGCACAAAAGTTTTTTAAAGACACTCCGTTGTTGTTTTTAAACACTTGTGCCATCAAATTGTTGTATAAACGCGAAATCACACACGTAGCCGTGCGATATGGCTGTATATCAGAACACTGATTACCTACGGCCACATCACAGCAGTGCTGCTGATATACAGCCATATTGCATGACTACATGCAGACATACATAGGCTATAGGGGAGTGCGGGGCACAACCTAACGCAGGGTTAAATGTAACACGGACCTTTTACATAGTTAGTCAGGATCAAGCAGGTTGTGTTTCCACTCTTTTTATCTAGCTGCCGGTCTTCATGAAGATTCTGGACAAAGAGTGTTTTGACACCATGAAAGTACATTTTTTCATCATACTTTTTTTTTTTTTTGGTTTCTGAGTTGGGTGTGTACGTTTCTAAATCTAACTTTATATTAGGCTACCTTAATCACTGTCTTGTTGGCCAAAACATAGCACCGTTTTGAAACATGTCAGCAACTCCTAGCAACTGTAGGCATTCAGAATCACAGATTATTATTTTTGGAAGTATGGCCAACATAATAATTTTTACTGGAAAATGTCCTCTGAACAAGTAAGAAACATCCACTTCTGTTCTGTATGGAGGACCAAGAGTGCCACTTAAAAATAAAATGAAGATTCTATATATCGATTTAATAATTCAAACATAAAAATGCATAAATAAATCACTTTTAAATGGACAAATTAATAGACATTTTTAAAGTTGTTTATTTAATTTGTGTTTTTAAATGTATTGCAATAAAACCATAAAACAATAAATAAATAAAAACATTTTAAATGTATAAATAAATAGACACATTTAAAATTGTTTATTTAATTCATGTTTTTAAACGTAGATTAATAAAACAATAAAAAGTACTTTAATAAATCATTTTAAATGCACATGTTCAATCGCTTTTTTTAATGCATTTGGCAAACCATTTCTCTATCTATTTGCCAAATGCTTTTCTTTGTCGGTTTGCCAAATGCTTTTCTTTATCCATTTGTCAATCGAGTTAAAAAATGCCATTGGACAGTACACACGTGGGAGCAACCAATCACCTTTCGCCTGTCTCCCACTTGTAAATGTAACACGCACTGTCATTGGACAGTTAGAGAGACCAAGACTTTGTCCCGCTTAATTTGCTTCTGTGGCGCCATTTTAACGTCTTGAACGTAATTATTGTGTATAAAACATGCAAGTAGGACCATGGCAGATATCGCCAATATTCTAAGAAAACTCGCCAATGATGTGGATGGTTCAAGTTCTTATTCCAATGTCCCAGACCGAACAGCAACTCCATCTGGAGCGCAAGGACATGCATAACGTTAATGCAGTTGACGGTAAAAAAAGTTGCTTTTCTTAAATTTAGTTACTTGAACAAGTAAGAAACATCCACTTTTGTTCTGGTTCTGACATTGCAGTAAATCGCGCTGATTAAATCTAAAAATCACTTATCATATCACGCAAAACCGTGCAAATTATACTTTGTTCTCAAATTGTTAATGTTAACAACGTCAGCATTGCGTGACTACATGTAATGTCCTTCTGATACGTATCCTTGTTTTTGCATGGGGCCGGTTGCAGTCTCTTTTTTTCTGTAGCCACTCCGAAGTCCGAACGAAATCTTTTTCATTTTACAGCGGGTGAATCTGGTGATTGTCGTTTGAACCTTTCTGGATCCGCCATCAAATTAATAAGTTCTTCAAATATTGTCATTTGGACTCTATATGTATATGAATGTGTACAATATTTTGTAATCACAGTGGCAGGAAATTACAGGTTTTACGGCTTTTTTGTTACCATGTTTTTAAAGTGAAAAAATTGTGGTTTGAAAGTGATTTGTTTATTATTGTATTCAATGTGTTTGTGTAGCCTGCGGCTAAAAGCCTCCATATGCATGCACTAGATGTTAGAAAAGTGACAGCCATACTCTGGGGATATTCAAATTAATTAACCAATCATACCATTGGTCAGCTCTACCAAACTTGGATGTCTTTTTTTTCCAGTAATAAACAAACATTGTTAAGTTGTTTTGATTGATACTGTGAAGCAGCTTTGATACAATCTGTATTGTGAAAAGCGCTATATAAATATATTTGACTTGACTTGACTTGACTCTGTAAATGCTGATACACACACAAACATAAGACAAATGCACACCTGGTTTTGTCTCAGTATGTACATGAGTCCTTGCCGTAGTTAAATAGTATAACATTCTATTTATTCAGGAAATGTGTAATATTAATCTGGTCAAAGGACCCAAATTTACACTCTGCTTATTACACGCACAGGGAGGCACAGCAGCACACAAACATGCCAAATATGAAAAATAAAAGCATTACAATGTAAAAGATTATTGTTGTGTACATAAAGCTATGGTGGAATCCGGCTTGTCCCATAGTTGATCTGCTTGCACTCTTTAACCTTACACATGAGCAGATCCGTTTCCTCTCTGGAGAAGCGTTCAGTCTTTCCGCTTGCAAATTCCGCCATGTAAATCCGCCATGGCACGAGCGCAACTGGCATTTAAAGGGAATGGGAGATGAGACTCTGATTGGTTTATTGCACATAACACCCAAAACACACCCATTACTCATTAAGAGAATAGAGACAACCCTTTTAGACCATGCGGCGACCATTTTTCAGCAAAAGTGGATTCGGACACGCCCTAAGTGCACTTGCGCTGTGTGCTTTAGACCAGTGGTTCTCAACTCCAGTCCTCGGGACCCACTGCTCTGCATATTGTGTATGTCTCCCTTATTTAACACACCTGATTCAGATCCGCAGCTCGTTAGAATAGACTGTATGAACTGAACTGAGTGTGTCAGATAAGAGAGACATACAAAATGTGCAGAGCAGCAGGTCCCGAGGACTGGAGTTGAGAACCACTGCTTTAGACCATGCGCTTCGTTAAAATAGGGCCCTATTTCTCACTAGCAAGTTGCACCAGAGTCATGACTGCTTCCCATACAGAGATTCATAAGGAGTTGTGTTTGTGAGAGACACCCTTCTTCCAGTTGAGATTGAGCCCACCTCTCACTGGGTTCAAGCTAATACATTAATTACCTCTCTCTGTCTTTTTCTGTCTCTCTGAAGTAGTGGAAGCATTTGTCGGCTGAGAGAAATAAATAAAGAGAGAGACAGATTGCAGTAGTGAGGTGTTGATAATGGGCTGGATGAATGTGTGAGCAGCAGCTAATCACCCTTATCCTAAACTCCCTCCTTTAGCAGATAGAGCTGTTCAACTGCCCTGACTGTGGCCCGCAAGATGGATGGCACACACGCTGCTGTCAGTACAGACCAAACGTGCTCACACACAAGACTGTCTTGACAAGGAGAGGAAAAGAAGAAGATATGGGTTTGGGAAAGTCATGAGCATCTTAAAATTACTGTAAACAAATACATTTGAAACATTGAAACAATAGACGGGGTAATGCCTGCATTCTCATTCAAATAGGATTTCTCTCCTCTTATCCTTCCCTCTGGTTTTGCTAATGTCTTTCTTTCTGTCTGTTTCTTTGTTCTCAGTATTCTCGATGGTCTAGCTTTTGACGTGCGTGCAAATCAGCAAATTACAGGGTGGCATAACGAAGGACAAAAAAAATGAGTGTGTTTGTCTTAATGCACACATTAAATATATATATATATATATATATATATATATATATATATATATATATATATATATATATATATATATATATATATATACAAAACACACAGTTACTTCAAACTGAAAAGTTGGATTTCATAGTCTGTCAATACTGTCTCTATGTGTATGACTGAATTGTGTTTTCATCTTTCAACACAACTGTGTTCATAAAGAAAGAGAATGGAACAAAGAGAATAGAATTTCTGGTCTGGTACATTTACCAGTACATTTGCATGCAGTTTTAAATTTAAATTTCAGACTAAAACAAACTTTTCAATGACATTCAAACACTTTAGTCCAACTGAAATAGACTGGTTAAGTTTTTGAGAAGGATGACAACATGACATCATGACTTTTGCGTAAACAGACACGCCACTTTCAAGTCAACTGGCGTGTTATCTATACGCATTTTGAGATATCCGCGTGTATGCGTGTATGTCTACGCCATTAATGTCCAAGTGATTCCGCGTATATGTACACGCCATTAAATTTCCGAGCGAAACGAAGCAAAATGTAGATCTACATCTGGGGAGCGATATTTTTTTTCCCTAGGATGGTAGGGGAAGACTCATAAATGCTATTAACCCCAGTGACGGGTAGGTTTAGGGACGGGGTGGAGGTAGGTCATATATTTATATATACAGTAATAACGTTAAGTCAACTGCGTTCATAAACACGCTGAAAAGCGATTGTGCGTGTTGATAGCACGCCAAAAATGGAAATACGAATTGGCGTGTCATACACACGCAATTTTATGAGATCAGTCTGAGGATGACTATTGTAGCTTGTCTTCGCCTAGCATGTGTATACATGTGTATAGACTACAAATGGCCTCTACGTACTCATTTTTTTTTTTTTTAAATCAATACTTTTTTCAGCAAGTTTGCAATGAATTGATCAAAAGTGACAGTAATGACAGAAAGACTTCTGTAATGTTACAAAAGATTTCTGTTTCAAATAAATGCTCTTTCCATTTATCAAAGAATCAATCATACCATTGGTCAGCTCTACCAAACTTGGATGTCTTTTTTCCAGTAATAAACAAACAACTTGTTAAGTTGTTTTGATTGATACCGTGAAGCAGCTTTGATACAATCTGTATTGTGAAAAGCGCTATATAAATATATTTGACTTGACTTGACTTGACTTGACGTATAACAGAAATAAATTATATTTTAAAATATATTAAAAATAGAAAGAATGTATTTTAAATTGTTATAATATTTCACAATATTACTGAATTTTTGATCAAATAAATGCAGCATTGTTGAGCATTAGAGACTTCTTACAGAATCCAAACCTTTGAATGGTTGTGTACCTGGAGAGACAGAGAACTGTAGCTCAACTATCACCCATTGTAGTTTGATTAAAACACATGTAAATCTCTATATATCTCTATATATACTGCAATATAAAGTCACAGCATATTCAAACTTTTGATGCTTTTAAATAATTGCACTTATTTATTATTGAAAAGTCTTTAACAGTTCCATCACAATGAATGAACATAATCTTTTGATTTGTTTAAATACACCACGGTAGAAAATAAAGTAGATTGATCGTTGCCCTCTGATTTCCATAGTGGTTTCCATAGTGTTTTGGTAGCGTGTTAATTGCTTCTCTCTGTGTTTCATATACTCGCATGCCTCCTCGTTTAATTGCCCGGTATTAGCACTGTGACTTGCGCTGTTTAGCTCCTCTACTGGAGTTCAGCGGGCCGGTTTTAATTAATGGAAGGGCAACACCTTTAGGACACACACACACACACACACGTATAAGGATACCTGTAAGACACTGAGGGAGTCAATGACCGTCATTTAATACACACATATAAACACCGAAGTCTACGTATATCCCTCTGCCTTATAGCACAACACAGCATATCCTTTGAGGGTCTTTAAAGTAAGAAAACCCCCTTTAGGTAATCTCTGAAACTGAGCTCTAATCCGTACTGTTGGTAACACAAGGCCCAAAATGAAAGCCCATTAGCCCCTGAAACAGGCTCTCTCTGTTTACCTTCTTTCTTTCTCTCTGCGCAAAAGGCTTATTCTGGCTCTTCAAGACGCACCTCTTTTTTCTCCTTTGGTTTTTCTTCATACTTTACTGTTTGTGCTTGTTTTGCCGTTTCAAAGAGACTTCTAAAAATGGCCACTGCGGTTCCCTTTGTAGACGCGAGCCAGCTGCCCGTCCTGGCAGCGAGCGGCAGCACCATCACCCCCTGTGCAGCCTAGTGTCCTCTCTTTCCTGCTCTTTCATCAGCTCAGAGGAAGAATTCCAGCTATGATGACGGCGTCACAAATGTCCCCAACTCTTCTTCTATCACTTCCACTATAAATAGGTCGGGATCAAGAATTCCACGCATACCTTTACTCGCCTTTTGAAGACTGATGGGACAAATCCTTTGTGTCATTAATCTCTTAGAGAGCAGCCCTGGCAAAGAGTTTTACATTGCAGTTTTCTGCCACCTGTGTTCCACTTAGGTCAGACAGAGGCTTGTCAACCGAACTGTTAACACACTGTTCCTCGTGTCCAACACATAATTGGGCCCTAAAACACACACATCCGTGCATTTGAAAGTGCCCCCACCTGGGCTTCTCTCTCACAGGCACTTCGAGCTGTTCTGGCTGTCATCTCACCTGCCTCTTTTTGTGCACATTTTCACCATTTGATGTGGTTTTAAACGTAGCGCAGTAGGGCTGTATAAAAGTTTAACGCCAGAGCTAGGTCACTTCTCCTTGGGTGTGCATTGTGCTTTTTTACAGTTCTCCTATTAGTCAGCTCAACGAGGGAAAATTTCACTGCAGCTTTTCATTGATTTATGTCAATGGCCATTAGGCCGCCGTTGCAGGTTTTAGTTTTAATAGGAACTTGCACCCGGCTGGTGTGGTGGTAAATGACCTGAGGTTATTAATTTGATGATTAATTAGGAAAGTTTGTTTCTTGTAAAGTGGCAGCGCTTCTTTAAGCTGCCCTGTAAAGTTTTATTGGAGCATACAGCTGACCTGCGATTGGAAATGTGTGTTTGAGGCACACTGACTCACCATCTCAGCTCCTGACTGCTGTTAATTTTATATCTGTCCAATAAAAAGCAGCAAGGGCTGGATGAGTGTGTGTGTGTGTGTTTATGTGTGTGTGCATTTAAAACCCCAGCCTTTACACACACATGCACACACATACACAAATGTGACCCTGGACCACAAAAGCAGTCTTATGTGTCCATTTTTTTTAATTGAGATTTATACATCACCCGAAAGCTGAATAAATAAGCTTTCCATTGATGTGTGGTTTGTTAGGATAGGACAATATTTCGCCGAGATACAACTATTTGAAATCAGGAATCTGAGGGTGCAAAAAAATCTAAATATTGAGAAAATCGCCTTTAAAGGTTTCCATTTCTGTTGGCGATTGTGTTGCATCCACGTACAAAAATAAAATTTTGATATATTTAAGGTAGGAAATTTACTAAATATCTTCATGGAGCATGATCTTTACTTAAAATCCTAATGATTTTTGGCATAAAAGAAAAATCAATAATTTTGACCCATACAGTGTTTTGTTGGCTATTGCCACAAATATACCCGTGCAACTTAAGACTGGTTTTGTGGTCCAGGGTCACAAATGTGTACAGTATTATTCCCTGCTGTTAAAAAAATAGCCCAAGCGGACAAGGAAACAGCTCTGACTTTTTGACTTTCTTAAGCTGTATGAAGTTTGTTTGTATATAAAAAAAAAATGTATGACAAAGAGTATAGGCAGTATTTATATGTACATTTATTGGTTCCAATTAATATTCAGTGTATGTTTTTTGTTTACTTTTCTCTTTATTTATTTAGGGATAGACTGATATTAAAATTATGGCCCATACTGAAGCAGATGATTATTTAATATGGCAGATAACTGATGGCTAATATAATCATTCATAATATTATATTATATATGCCAATATTAAATATTATATACTGTTTCTCTAAATAAATAAAACATTACAAGCTAAAAAAAATCTAATTAATTTAAATGTGCAAGGCTAATTTAGGCATCACATGTACAGTATGATAAAACAATATTCATAATAAGATACATTTGACAGTTTTATTAAATCATCACAAGTGTTGGATGAAGGAACATGTAATATAAATGTAAAAATACAGGAATATTGAATATACAAGGAATTACAAAAAACTATAATATGGTACTGATTATTTGCACAAATATTTCATTTTGAAATTATTTTAATATGATAATCATTATATTTTGAACAAATTATTTTTTTTTTTATATTCATACACTGTCTGCCTTTCTTCATACCAGTATGTGTGTGTTTACAGAAAGTAAGCTGTGGCACAAAAAGTCAGAGAAGGAAGGACCCTGTGCGTTGTCTTGATTACCTCCCCTAGGGAACCCTCACTGTGGAACCACTTTAAAGATAAATACCCAAATGATGTTTTCAAACTGTGGTCGCCTCAGCGCGGAGTTGAAACAATATCAGTGAGGTAAGGGAAATGAGTGTTGAATGGCACTGTTTACAGTTGTTAGCTCTTCACACATAACCAGCAAATTCCAACATAAACATCCACTCAGGGCATGTAAAAGCAGAAACTATTAATAAGCCCTTTTATCCTTGCCTGAGACTGTGTGCGTGGCCCCCCGAGAAAAGGCTAATCTGGCCCTTATTTAATGTTTCACTCTTATTCCTTGTCTCTCGCACACACCTATCCCTCGATTCAGGGTTAATGACCCACCCTCCCCCGTTTTTTACAGTAGACCAACAATCCATGACCTCAAAATACCCTTAATGTTGTGAGTATTAGACGTGTGTGTGTGTGTCATGGTAACTGCATTTCATGCTATATTTCAAAAATATGCTACGTCATGCAAGTGACACAAACATTAGCAGGTTCAAGAACAGGTTGAGCCAGGCATGGTGTTTCTCACAGGCTTTTCTTGAGCTGGATCCTTTGCAGTGCTCTGTGTATTTGCATATGCACTTCAAGAAACCGCTTTCATGTCAAAGCCAAGAGCAGAGAGTCTTCCACTCGAGGACCGCTACCACTAGTCATCCTCCTTCAGGTTTCAAGAACTCAGCATGTGAGAGTGTGTGTGTTGTTAGCTTTCCATTATTTCTCCATGAAATAACATCTGAGGACATCCTTTACCCACTGATGTACAATAATATGACAGCATATGGCTATTGTTTACACAACCTGAGCAATAACTCAACCCTTGAACTTCAAACCAAGGCCCTGTTTTCCCTTTTCTTCTTCAAATGGAGCTGATGGGAGTTGACACATCTCCTTTACCCTGCACTTGGAGTGATTGAGAGCGAAGAATAAAGAGAAGATGGCGGCAATAAACATCATGCCTTTCTTTCTCTCTCTCTTCCTCCCTTTCATCTTTTGTTCTTTTACACCAATGTTTTTGCTCATGTCTCATGTCTTTTGACCACATCCTTCTCTGATTCCTGGTCTGGATGCCTCTTCAGTCTGCAGGCATGTGGCAGATGGTTGCCCAGTTTGTGGTCTCCTCTCCTCACGCTCTCATCTCCATATCAAAAAATGGCACGCTGATCACATGACCTCAAATGGTGTCATGTGATCTGAAGGAGCCTGTCCCTTTCTCATTAAGAAAGATTTACTGATACTAAACATTGTGCAGTGATTCCACAGCCAGCTGACTTCCCTTTACTCGCTTACTTTCTCAAATTTAATTAGAGGTTTCTCTGTGAAACTGAATGTTCTTCATAACAGATCAGTATTTGATGATTTAAGTAGATATAAAAATTGATTTTGGAGTGGTAACAATATGTTTTTGCTATATTAGACAATGGAAGGGTCATTAATCAAATCCCTCGGGATTGTTAGCGACATCGCTTTTTGCTCAACAAATCAATATTTCATGGTCAAAAAATTATTCCAGCCCATATATGGGCAAACATTTGATCAGAAACAGACCAAGATGAGCCTACAAAGTAGAGCAGACAGCAGGCCAGTATGAAAGATCACATCCCCACTAGTGTTCTGCAAGCGAGGGATGGAGAGTGAGAGAGAGCGGGATCAGTAATATCCCTTTCACGGGGTGGAAGTTGGGATGGGAGGGAAATGGCAGCTCCCAGGGAAAGCCAACAACTGGCCATCATTCTGACCGCTTGTCCTCATCAATCACTCGCATTTGTTGACCAAGCAACATGATGTCACTATTCATTTCATGCATTCCTCTAATGTGGACCCAGGGGGAGTCCACCATTCTCTGTGGGTATTTCCTGTCCCATTGCATTCTGGGATATGTCTGTTTCCTTCAAGAAGATCATTTAGCTTTTGAAAATTTGCGCTCGCTCGCTCTCTCTCTCTCTCTCTCTCTCTTCCACACTCCCTCCCTCTTTTCCTTTATTTTTGCTTTCTTCCTTCTTTTTCTTCCTCTATAACTCCGACTATTTTCACTCTTTCTTTTTTACATGAAATCAAAATTGATGTCCCTGGTATTGTTGTGAAGAACTTCTGGATGTATGTTATTTCAAAATAAAATCTTAAAAATAAAATCATCATAATCTTGATGATAATCATACTGTTTTTCCTCTGAAACAAACTTTGCTTCTTCACTGACATCACTTTTGAAAATGTTAACCACAGGGCTGAACAAATTGTTCTTTCTTTCTGCTGGCCAGTAGACCCATAAAAGAATGATAAATTTGTATTTTTAGGAAGACATTTTGTATTAAATGTTTAAGTCGGCATGACATGAAAGTTCACCTTACCTATTTTAAATGCATGATATAGATCGTATTGTGAATGTTTCTTTTTTTTTTATCTCAAACATTTTTATCAAATATCATAACTGGATCTTTCGATGAAACGACAGACTTCTACAATCATTTAGCCAGTTAAATCCTGTCCCTTTCTTACAAGCAATTGCAAGCTTTCATCCAGATCTGCCTCCATCCAAACAAAAACCGATAGATAGAACCAAGATCCTGTTTCACTAGGATGTACGTCACAATTTGAAAAAAAAAAGAAATTTCGCTACATTGTGACTAAGTTTTCTTTACAGAATATTTTGACATTTTTTATTTATTTACACACACACACACACACACTCACTGATCTGATTTGAGGCTCTGCCCCCTCTTAAAAAAAGATCATGGTGGATAAAAGACTAAGACCAACTTTTAGTGTGTTTATGTTCTCAGATGCATGTAATCTCTCTCTCTCTCTCTCTCTCTCTCTCTCTCTCTCTCTCTCTCTCTCTCTCTCTCTCTCTCTCTCTCTCTCTCTCACACACACACACACACACAAAATCCTCCTTCAATTCTCAAGAGGTCCCTTTCTACATTTTTTTTCCTCATCAAATATATTCTTTTTTCTGGAAATACGCCACATTACGTAAGTACAATGGGTTGCGAATGACAATTCACGTCTACTTTGCAGTGTGAGGTTTACCAAGAGCTGCTTCTCAACCGCTTCTCTTATTTTAGTCGTAGTCTGCAGGTTTGGAGTTGCGTTCAGCGATAGAGTCTAATGGTTGCTGCTTATTTGTAGAAGGATGTGGCGCGCCGAAATGGCCTTTTGATCAAATCTGACTTCTCCTGAGCAGACAGAGCTGCTGTAGGCTGTGATCAGTGCTCCTGTGTCTCATTTGAAAGAATGGTGTCAGTGTGTTGACAAGCCGCTGATAAGTCAGTAGCTTCTAAGAAAAATGTTTAAAGGCAGATAAATGCCTCAGGACTTAAACTGTCTTTGCATACTGATTGTAGTTTATTTTTAGTGATTATGAAAACCTGGTTTAAAAAGGCTTAGGGATGTTGATTTTAGTAGTCGTACATAAAAGGGGCCCTTGTGCGTGATAACCGCACACGAGTGGCGCACGTTATCTCCCCAGTCTTTTGTAACGCCATATTTACTGTCCACATTCATTTCTGTCACTTCCTCTGACTTTGTGTATCTCAGGTTGAACCAGGGCAGGGTGTTCTAGTGACTTACTATAATTCTTACTCTGTTCCCTTTCTCTCGCACGCTCACTTTTCACGTCCCTCCAGCATTAAGAGGCTTAGAGAGAGCTTAGCGCCCAGGTCAAGCTGCCCTTTGGCTTCTACAGCTCAGTTCTTTGAAGTGATGCTAGGTTGAAGCAAACAAGCCGCTCTGCTCGCAGGTGAGCCGCCCGTGCTTATACCGCCAATACCGGGCCAGGGGCAGGCAGATGGCCCACTCGCCTCCATCCATACAATATTATTTTATAGTTTGGTTCTGCATTCCTCCCACTCAGCCAGTGGTAGACACAGACCCTTCGGTCTTATTGCTTACACATGTCTACTCCTCTTTGCCTCAGCGGGAACAGACAAAACAAAAGAGGAAGGCAGAGGAGGGAGCAGCCTGGCCAAATTCTCCCCCCACCTTGAACTAATCGAGAGGAGGCCGGAGAGCCGCAGCCATGCAGGCCTGTGCCAGTGGGGTTTCAATTTGTAGAGGCATAAACAGATACTAAAGACAGAGTAATGGAGGGGTGATTTATCAAACCAGTTCACATCAAATTATCACAGCGCCTCCCTGCTGCCTGGTCCAGTAACGGCCCTGGTGAGAGGGCAGGGCCGACCTCATGAGAAAGAGCGAAAGATGTGCCGTGGTCACAGTTCGTTACCGAGCATACAAACATGTGTCCTACTGTCTGCTTCTAATCCAACCGTGACACTCAACCCATCTATGGGAAAGCGAGATGTGCCTGTGAGACAGAAGGAGAGCACAAAAAAACAGTCGTCATCAAGCTTCATAAAATTTTTAAAGCATAATTAAAAATATATATATATTTTATCCTGTCTCTTTAAGTACCTGGAAAAAGTTTGGCTGCACCCCTTAAAGTGTTTGGGTCAGACATGTAAGGCAATTCGTCTTCAAATAAACGTATTATTTCTCTGCCGAGAAGTCATGTTTCAATTTTCCTGTTTCGCCAGAACACAGTTATGCCTTTGATCTTTTCCAGCATCAGCCAACACATGGATAACCCATCGCTTAAAAGATAAAGGTAAGAAATATGTTCCGTGATGATGTCATCTGGTTGCCTGGGACTGGGGCAAACTTCCATCCTGGTCTGCATTAGCGTACGTGAGTGGATGTGAAAATGTTGAGTTAGTATGAGTTACTATGTAGATGCACCCTGGAACTCAGGCTACTGATGTCTGATCCGTAAGTGAAATCAATTACACATTGTCCAAAAGTTAGATCCTCTCAGTGGGAACTTAATCGCATCAGCTCCTGCTCAGAATCATCCCGACAAAGTTTAAGATTTGTCTAGTTCCTGTTCTTGGCATGTGTGTCTCTTTTTCACTATCTCATTTCTCTCTTGCATTTCGATACATTTGGACACTCCTTACAATTCAGCAGAGAGCCATTCATCATCATTTGACTATGTGTCTGTCCCGTTCTGCTTTCTTTGATCAGGCTATGCTTGACATCGCACATCTGCTCCGCGTTTAAAGGCCAGTAATGCCGTAGCTCAAACACTATTAGCTAGCATAACCCAAGAACAGCTTTACTGGACAGTGTGTGCCTCTTGTAATTCTTACATGCTCTTAGCTATAATGATCCCCCAAAAAAAACAAAAAAGCTCATGCTCTGACTAATTCCCCCTCCCCCTCCCCCTCCAGGTATGTCACTTCAACAAATATTTATTTATTTTGAATTAAAAAATGTTGTAGATTATACATAGGTGGAATAGGTTGTTTTGTAAAAAAAAAAGGAATAAACACTTGTACAGTACTATTTAAAGATACTAGAGTGGCTACCCTGATCCAGAATAATTTTCTGTCCATAATTGCTCTGGTATTATCTACCGAATGACAATCTGTGACATCAGCCATTCCTTGTCATTTTAAAACACTAGTGTTAGGTTTGTGTAAATAATCTAAAATATGATTTTAGTTATTTATTATTATATACAGTATAACGTTGAGAATTTACATACTATACACTAGCGTTAAAAATTTTAGGGGTCAGTAAGAAAGTTTAAAGAAATTACTTTTAATTACTTTTATTTCATCATGAACTTGATCAAATCTGACAGACTTTCAAATTGAAACAAATAAATAAAATCTATTTCAAATAAGTGATATTCTTTTGAACTTTCTTTTCATCAAAAAAACCTGAAAAATATAATGGTTTCCACAAAAATATTAAGCAGCACAACTGTTTTCACTTTTCAGCATTGATAATAATAAGAAATGTTTCTTATTCATAATGATTTCTGAAGGATCGCGTGAAGCAGGATTAATGACTGCTGAAAAATCAGCTTTTCCATCACAGGAAAACATTATAAATGTATAATATATTAAAATAGAAATCAGATATTTTAAATTGTAATCCTATTTCACAATATTAATGTATTTACTGTATTTTTTTAAATAAATGCAGCTTTGGTGAGCATGATGCTTCAATCAATCAATAAAAAAAAATCTCACAGGTAGATGTTTGGGACACTTGGTTTTTATAAATGTTGGAAAAATTATTTTGATTTTCTCATTTGTATTAATTACTAATAAAATACTAATTGTTACAAACGAGGGCTTTTTTTATACAGGGGGTACATTTTTGTACAATTTAGTTACAAGGGAGTTTTTAAATTTCACCTCCCTCACACAAACTGGGTAAGTGTGTATGTGTGTGAGAGAGTCGTGTGCTCTCTAACCCTCCGGCCCAGGGCTCTGTCTCCACCCCTTCTCCTTCTAATCAGCCATAATCAAAAGTGAAATCCGTTTTTCTAAGGAAGTAGCTGGAAAATTTCACAATCTGCATTTTCTCAGACCAAACTGATTAGAGAAACATTATCCTGTTCGTGCAGTCACTTCCAATCTACCTTTCATCTGTCTCCACAATCGCCTAATTATTTAAGCAGTGACCTCACGATGCAGTTTTACTAAAGGATGAAACACATTGGCATGACATTTCTGCCTAGATTTCTGCATGATATCTTTGGTAATGTGCTACGATCCTTTTCAGGGAAAATGAAGTGTGTGTCTGTGTGTGTGATTTGTGCATGTGTGTGTGTGTGTGTGTGTGTGTGTGTGTGTGTGTGTGTGTGTGTGTGTGTGTGTGTGTGTGTGTGTGTGTGTGTGATTTGTGCATGTTTAAGAAATGCGTAATATCTGTAAATCTCTTTGGCTTGTGTGTGTGTATGTGTGAGTCTGTATGTGTGAAAGGTAATCGGTTACACTATATAGCCTTTAGCAGTTTGTTTCCAATGGGAATATGTGAGAAGTTGAGTCTTGTTATTGAGGGGTCATGATTGCAGTAGGGCTTCAGTGGCTCTCTTTGACCTACACTATATACTTATACACAAGAGTCGACTTCCTGCTTCAGGGCACCAAGCACTATATTGAGTATTGACTATATGTCAGGAAAGCGCTCACTCTTGCCAAATATTCCCTCAATAAAGATGTGTGAGGTAAAGTGTTTGGACAAAAGCTAAGAATACCTTCAAAATCAATAATGTTTAACCTTGTGCTTAGGTGGATTTGACATGTACAATTATGACAGAAAATGTTTCAGTGGTTAACAAAAATTAGAATATTATTTGATGATTGGATTTGTATTATGTTGTCCTGTATTGCAGAGTCCAGTGGCCTGAGGTGAAATATGCGTTTGTGGTTTAAACCCCATCAACTCGAACATCAAAAGAAAACAAGCAATCAGCACTCTTTAGAAATGTGTCCGTTTCTCAAAGGGTCCACTTGGGGCCAGGTTAAGAGATATCATTTTCACTCTAATAGTCGTCTGGATTGAGTGAGTTTTGACTGAATTATCGGGCCACTAGCCGCTAAAAGAAAGGAAGAAAGCGAGGGAGAGAGAAAGGGTCTGGGGGAGAGGAGGGGGCAGGCTTTGAACCTGCCGCGGGGTCTGGCCCTCTCAGCCACTCAGATGATAAGAATCCTTAGCTTGACTGAGGGAGTGGTATTTCTTTCATCTCCCTCTCTCTCTGCCTGGGGTGATTGTGTCGCTCGTTCTGTTATCGTAGGTGACTGTGTTGAATCATCATGCTTATTTGTACCTGACACCCGATCCGCAAATAAAGCAGCTTTGGAAATGGGCATTAAAGCGAGAGGGACATTCCTGAGTCTGGCCAGAGGGCAGAATCCCAAACCCAGAGGCTCAGTCGAGCCTTGCAAGCAATAAGGGTCGTGACCTCTGTGAGTGCAAGAACACTTCCACTTTTAAAAAAAATTATTTGCGTGGAAGTGAGCATATATATCACATATATATATACTGCATATATATCTACCATTGGTAAAATATCATTTTTGCAATCACTTTTTTATTATTTTTTATTATTATTGTTTTTTGTTTGTTTTGTTTTTTTAAATAATTGCATTCCAATTAAACATACAATAGGTTGTCATTAATTACATTACCGATCAAAGGTCTGGAACAATTAAGATTGTTTTATGTTTCTGAAAGAACTCTCTTATGCTGACAAAGGCTGCATTTATTTGATCAAAAATACAGTAAAACGTTAATATTGTGAAATATTTTATGTAAGCATATTCAAACGATTTCTGAAGGATCATGTGACACTGAAGTCTGAAGTAATGGAAGTAAAAAATACATTAAAATAGAGTTAAAACGCAGTATTGTGGTTTTTACTGTATTTTGCTAAAATAAACGCAGCCTTGGTAAACATAAGAGACTTCTAAAAAAAAAACTAAAACAACAATCAACAAATTGTTTTACATAAATGCATCCATACAAATAAAAAAGAACTGTACATGATGACAAAACATAACCACAACACACCTCAGAAGTTCAGAAACTATTCTGGGTCTGGATTCTTTGAAGAAGTCATGTTTACTGCCTGTAACATGTATCAACAAAATCGTCAATGGCCATAGTCAAGTCAAGTCATCTTCATTTATATAGCGCTTTTAACAATGGATTGTTTCAAAGCAGCTTTACAGAGATAAACATATAATTTAAGGTAACAGATTGTTTTGGCATTATAGCGGTTCTTGAATAATGTTATTTCCAGCTAAAGTTAACTTTGATTGATTCACCTCCGTCGAAATGATCAGACTTTTAAACGCGAACCTGTGATTAACGCTGACGGCGTTCACATGCTCATTCAGGATTGATTCTATAGTTATGTGCTTTTTAAAATATGTGCGCAGGTTTATAATTCATACAACCCAGCCTAAACAAACTACTTTTCTTGCCTATAAATTTTGATACAGAATTTTGTTTTATTTTATCACTTCGGGGTACGCGAGCCGGAATTCACAACGCTTTATCTGTAGAGTGGGAAAGGGATCCTCCATAGGGAGAGGATATGGATACTTCAGCACTGCATTGTCATCGGGTCCAGGCGGATCTCCTTCGTCAGATCTGGATACGGCCTAGATCCGGCAGGCTGCGGGAAAACCTCGGGATAAACAAAGACACTAATATTAGCGTAGATGCCATTCTTCTTATGATGTAGCGAGTACATCAAGATTTAACGGAAGTGTTCCCAGTTCCGGCTGACCTAATCTATGCAGCCTAACATTGAATTTATAGAAGTCTATAGTGCGTTATGTGTATGCTAGGTCAAAGAGATGTGTTTTTAGTCTAGCTTTGAACTGACAGAGTGTGTCTGCTTCCCGGACAATGGTAGGAAGACTGTTCCAAAGTTTTGGTGCTAAATAGGAAAAGGATCTACCGCCTGCAGTCGATTTAGATATTCTAGGTATTATCAACTGACCGGAATTTTGAGATCGCAATAGACGTGAAGGACTATAATACGTTAAGAGCTCGCTCAAGTACTGCGGAGCTAAACCATTTAGTGCTTTGTAGGTAATCAACAATATTTTAAAATTTATACGATGTTTAATAGGGAGCCAATGCAGTGTTGACAGAACCGGGCTAATATGGTCATATTTCCTGGTTCTGGTAAGAACTCGAGCTGCGGCGTTTTGAACTAGCTGTAGTTTATTTATTAAGCGTGCAGGGCAACCACCCAGTAGAGCATTACAATAATCTAGCCTTGAGGTCATGAACGCATGGACTAATTGTTCCGCATTTCCCAATGAGAGCATATGGCGTATTTTAGATATATTTTTAAGATGGAAAAATGCAGTTTTACAGATACTAGACACGTGGCTTTCAAAAGAAAGGTTGGTATCAAAGAGCACACCCAGGTTCCTAACCGATGACGAAGACTTGACAGAGCAGCCATCAAGTGTTAGACAGTATTCTGGGTTATTACGTGTGGAAGTTTTTTGTCCAATAATTAGAATCTCTGTCTTTTCAGAATTTAGTAGTAGGAAATTACTAGTCATCCAATTTTTTATATCAGCTATGCATTCCGTTAATTTTGTGAATTGGTAAGTTTCGTTGGGTTTTGAAGAAATATACAGCTGAGTATCATCGGCATAACAGTGAAAGCTAACTCCATGTTTCCTAATGATATCTCCTAATGGTAGCATGTACAGAGTGAACAGCAGCGGTCCTAGTACTGAGCCTTGTGGTACGCCATACTGAACTTGTGATCGATAAGACATCTCTTCATTTACTGCTACAAACTGATAACGGTCAGATAAGTATGATTTAAACCATGCTAGTGCAATTCCACTAATGCCCACATAGTTTTCTAGTCTATTTAAAAGAATGTTGTGGTCAATTGTGTCAAATGCAGCACTAAGATCGAGTAACACTAATAGAGAGATACAACCACGATCGGATGATAAGAGCAAATCATTTGTGACTCTAATGAGAGCGGTCTCAGTGCTATGGTACGGTCTAAATCCGGACTGAAAATCCTCGCAGATATCATTTCTTTCTAGAAAGGAACACAGTTGTGAAGATACTGCTTTTTCTAATATCTTTGACAGAAAAGGCAGATTCGAGATCGGCCTGTAATTGACTAATTCTGTAGGATCAAGTTGTGTTTTTTTAACAAGCGGTTTTATCATAGCCAGTTTAAAGGTTTTTGGTACGTATCCTAGAGACAAAGATGAATTAATGATATTAAGAAGAGGATATATGACCTCTGGAAACATCTCTTTCAGTAGCTTAGTCGGTATAGGATCTAACATACAAGTTGTCGATTTGGATGAATTAACGAGTTTGCAGAATTCTTCCTCTCCTATAGCAACAAATGAATCAAATTTTTCCTCAGGGAGACTACAATGCACTTCCTGATGCGATACTGTGGTAGACGGTTGCATAGTTATAATTTTGTCCCTGATATTATCAATCTTATAAGTGAAGAAGTTCATAAAGTCATCACTGCTGTGTTGCTTGGACACTTCTGAGCTTGAAGCTTTCTTTTTCGTTAGTTTAGCCACTGTTTCAAATAAATACCTTGGATTATGTTTATTTTCTTCTAATAGGTTTGAAAAATAAGCAGATCTAGCAGCTTTTAAAGCCTCTCTGTAAGCAATCGAGCTCTCTTTCCATGAAATCCGAAATACCTCTAGTTTAGTTTTCTTCCAGTTGCGCTCCATTTTTCTGGCTGCTCTCTTAAGGGCCCGGGTGTGCTCGCTGTACCACGGCGTTGGGCTATTTTCTTTAATCTTCTTTAAGCGCAACGGAGCAACTGCGTCTAAAGTGCTGGAAAAGAGAGAGTTAAACGTTTCTGTTGCAATATCAAGTTCTTCTAAGCTATCCAGGATGCTGAGATGATGAAACTGATTAGGAAGATTATTGATAAAGCAATCTTTAGTGGCAGAAGTTATAGGTCTAACGTATTTATAACACGGAGTCGGCTTTGCAGCCTTGGCTAAATGTAATTTACATGAGACTAGATAATGATCTGAGATGTCATCGCTCTGCTGCAGAATTTCAACGGTATCAACATCTATTCCATGTGATAATATTAGATCTAGAGTATGATTACGACGATGAGTAGGTCCTGACACGTGTTGTCTAACTCCAATTGAGTTTACAATGTCTTTAAATGCCAATCCAAATGCATCTTTTTCATTATCTACATGTATATTAAAATCACCAACAATTAGTACTTTATCTGCAGCCAATACTAATTCTGATAGGAAGTCCGCAAATTCTTTGATAAAATCTTTATGGTGCCCTGGTGGCCTGTATACAGTAGCCAGCATAATTCTCAAATGTGATTTATCGTTTACACTATAGATTTTTACATTAAGCACCAATACTTCAAAAGAAGTATATTTAAAGCTAGATTTCTTAGTGGTTTTGAAAATATTACTATAAATTACAGCAACACCTCCCCCTTTGCCTTTCAGACGAGGTTCATGTTTATAACTGTAATCTTGTGGGGTTGACTCATTTAAAATAATGTAATCGTTTGGTTTTAGCCAGGTTTCTGTCAAACACAGCATATCAAGATTATAATCTGAAATCATATCATTAACTATGAGAGATTTTGAAGTAAGGGATCGAATATTCAGCAACCCAAGCTTTATCATTTGCTCATCTGTATTATATCTGTTTTTTATTTGTTGAACATCAATTAAATTTTTAACCTGACGTTTTTTGGAGTTCCAAATTCGGGGAACAGACACAGTCTCTATATGATGACATCTAGGTGAAAGAGACTCTATGTGATGGGATTTATCTGACCTTGGTGACGTGAGGCCGCTAGCAGACGGTCGGTTTAGCCAGTCTGTCTGCTTCCTGACCTGAGCCCCAGATTGTCATGTTTTATCTCTAAGACTATGAGCCAAATTACTAGAGAGAAGAGCAGCACCAGCCCAGGAGGGATGGATACCATCTCTTTTCAACAGATCAGGCTTGCCCCAAAAACTTTTCCAATTGTCTATGAATTTTATATTATTCTGCGGACACCACTTCGACAGCCAACCGTTCAGTGAGGCCAATCGGCTAACTATCTCATCACTCCTGCGTACAGGAAGGGGGCCAGAGTAAATTACAGTGCCTGACATCGTACTTGCGAGTTCACACACCTCTTTAATATTAATTTTGGTGATCTCCGACTGGCGGAGTCGAACATCATTAGTGCCGACATGAATAATGATCTTAGAGAATTTACGATTAGCATTAGCCAGCACTTTTAAATTTGCTTTGATGTCAGGCGCTCTGGCTCCCGGCAAACATGTGACTATGGTGGCTGGTGTCTCTATTTTCACGTTCCGTGTGATCGAATCACCAATTACCAGGGCACAATCAACAGAATTCTCAGTGGGTGTTTCACTGAGTGGGGCAAATCGGTTTGTTATGGGAATCGGAACGGAAGAGTGGTTCTTTGATCCACGACTAGAACGATCTCTCACGGTCACCCATCTGCCCTGCTGCACGGGCTCTACTTCAGCCGGAACCGAATCATGTAAAGAGTTCACTATGCTAGGCGCATCCAAAACACTATCTAAAGATCTAGCATTCTTACCATCCTCAATTAAAGTTTGGATGCGTGTCTCTAGTTCTGAAATCTTCTCCGTCAGCCTGACTGTCTCCTTGCATTTATCACATATAAATCCTATATTGCCATCGGAGAAGGCTATACTAAACATATGACATGTGACACAGGTGACAATAACAGGACAAGAAGACATTACTCACCGTGTTTGTTGACTGATTTCTTACTTACCTGGACTTTATGAACTCAAAGGCGCGGGCGCGCGAGAGAAAATAAATAAATAAATGAGCGCACGGGTGGCGCGTTAGCAGGCCAACGTTAGCGAGTTACTAGCGTGCTGTGTTAAGAATAACGGAAGCTAGAGATGTAAGGTTAATCTGAGATGTTGGGTAAGCTGTATTTAGTAGTATAAACAACTAGATAGTAAATGATGGCTCAAAACATAAAGAAATACGAGGCTCAGGCGAAGCTTACAGCCTCGAAGCAAACAAACACACAGCAGGCAGCGAGGCAGACAGGAGCAATCGATCAGCGATCAGGCAGGAGCAATCGATCCCCATACATAGTGTCACACTTCATTTTACTCAAACGGTTTCACCAAAATATCAAACTATCAACGAGAGTTGAGCTGAGCATGCTAGGTTATGACAAAGATTTGAGTTTTCTTGGTTACCTACCAGAGCTCAGTCTGAGAAGTCTTCATATATCTCACCTAAGCCAGCGTAGAGATAAATACCAGGTTTGAGTTATCAATGAGGCTGAAGAAAGTTATGTAACCCAACAGAGATCATAAGACCACAGTAATAATTGTAGGCCTCTTTAGGACTTGTGCATTACATCTCGTTCCTTTACTGTGACTCTCTCTCTCAGCCTTCTACATTGTTTCAATGCTAGAGGAAAAGAGAAATCACATTTCTATCAGGTTAAATTGGGCTGGGCAGTGTTATCAGTCGGGGAGGGGCTGGCTGTGACAGGAGCCTCTCTGGAGTGATTAATAGCTGCTGGGCTGAGGCCAGGCTTTTTCTGCCTGTGTGGAGGAGCCGGCTGGAGGGTAGGCCCGATAAGCACTGCTCTTATTACCCCAGAGAAGCCTTGAGTAGGCCACTTTAGCTGGGCTGTAAAAGAGGGGGCCTGGCTGTGACACACTAGTTCACTATATGACTAATTGTAACATTCCATATTTACCTCATGAATGGTCAGATCTGCCCAGTTTAACGGTCTGCGGCAGCTTTGTGTCCTCTGAGATTTTTTTTCTCCTGCTCTCACAGAGGACTGCCACAGTAGGTGAATGCAATGGCACAGCCACTTCAGTAGCTGTTTGTTCAGGTCTGTCCACCGGTATCCATCAATTATAGTTCTGATTAGTTATTCACAGTGCCTCTGGACAAACAAACTTTCTGCAGATGTGTTTTGGTAATCTGTGAAAAACTGTTTTAGCCCAAGGGTGACTCCTGGTGTTGCCGAGAGCACCTGTCTTCTGCCTCTATGTTTTTTTGTTTTTTTTACCAGGTTTGTTATTTTTATGAAAGCACATTGCTGTTGTTGTGTTTCTAACAGTCTATGATCAATATGGACTAAAGACTGTCTTATATAAAGCAACTGTCTGTACATCCATATCCAGACTTTACCAGCAATCAGACAATAACTTATTGCTAAAGACAAGCCAATAATTCAGCGGCTGGCTGAGGAATACTGGTGATGAGGTATATCAACTTTGGTGTGATCAAAGAGATGATGTACTATTTTTCCAACAAGCCTTTGATCATAAATGATCTAACAGAGGTGTGACACTGCAAGAAATCATTTTTTTGATCAATACTTTTTTCCAGTAAAATATCTAAAGAATCGTAAAACAAGATACATTATTATTAGTAATATTTGAAAACTATAAGCTTTAGCTAAATAAATAAATATTCCATTAACAATTTTAGACCATTTTCCATCAATTTATTATTTTCAGATATGTGACATATGTATTATTAGCCATTTATTATTGAAATAAATTTATTATTATTTAAATGTTAATGAAATATTACATATTTAAGATTGATTCATCCCCTTTCTGGATTGTTTATTTAACAATGACTTTCTAACTTTTACCTGCATATTGAAAAAGAAAGCTCTGCCATATAAAGGTCCCGGTGAACAGATAGAGAAGATCCATCAGGTCCAGACAAACTCTAACTGTCTGTACAGAGTTTTACCCTTTAATAAAATCAAGAGTGTCAGTTATAACAGGGCTGTTAAGCTCCTCCCTCCTTCCTTACTTTCTTTTTCTTTAACCCCTCTCTATCTCTCATTCTCATTATTGTCATGGCTTATCATCAGGCTGAAACTCTTGAGAGCTTTTTGGTTAGAACAGTACTGGCAGACTCTATGCACGTCTATGAGCTGCTGTCTGGCCTGGCTGCTTTGTGTTTCTATACCCACAGCATGCATCAAAACACAAGAATATGGCCTTATTATAGCATTTGAAGTCAATATGTATTATAAAATCAATCTAGATGGGGATACAGCCATCCTTCTAATTAGAGGAGGTGACTGGAGATTGATTTTTAATTGCAAAAGTAATTACATGGGGCAGATAGCCAGTGACGTTTGATTATCTGTGTGATTGATTAAAAGGCCTTGCAAGGGGAGTGGACTGGCAGGCTGCAGAATCCAGACAAAAGAGAAAATTAAAAAAGTTGTCCCGTTTGTAATCACACATTTCAAGGGTGAAATTACAAAGCCAAACATCCCCCATGAGATCAGAACCGGTTACAATGTGTGCAGACGCGCACCCACGCTCTAACATGTTTCTCCACTTGCAAAGCACTCAACGTTTTTTTTCCCTCTCGATGGACGTAGAATAAAAATGTGATCCTTGATTATTCTTCACAGTCTAGATTCATCTGCCAGAAAGCCTCATCAGAGAGTATGTGAGTGAGATAGAAACAGAGATGTGGAGAGATACGTCTTATCTCTCACTGTGATTTCTCCTTCCCTCAGTTCCATCTATGCTGTCATCACCGAGCAATAGGTGTCTTCACCTGCCAATTGTAGTGCTCTGTGTGATAAGCAACCCTAGCAAATAAACATGTGAGTAAACATCTTATCGCTCAAACTGGCAGGAAACCCCCGCAGAATAGGCTACTCATCTTTATTTATCTGATTTGTCACTCTTCAGAGCCAGACTGAGGAAGTGAGCTGGTGACTAGTCAAACTCATAAAGAAATGTTAAACCGCAGATGGTTCGTGCAATGTTATTGCTATTATGCTGTAGGACTGCGGGTTTGATCTGATTTGAGGCTCTGCCCCCTCTTAAAAAAAGATCATGGTGGATAAAAGACTAAGACCAACTTTTAGTGTGTTTATGTTCTCAGATGCATGTAATCTCTCTCTCTCTCTCTCTCTCTCTCTCTCTCTCTCTCTCTCTCTCTCTCTCTCTCTCTCTCTCTCTCTCTCTCTCTCTCTCTCGTAGTCAGCTCGTTTTAATCTCATACCACTCAAGCCCACCTGTCCCTAATAAGCCCTTTAGTCGCTGCTGTCAAACACACAGCAACACTCTCTCACACACACTTATTTTTTTTTTATCATGGTGGGGACTTTACATGTATTGTTTCTATAAAGAGCTAATGATGTTTCTGTCTCCTCCTAACCTAATACTTTGTGTATTATTTAATGTTAATTGAAAGAATATTTCAGGTTCTGTTCAAGTTAAGCTCATTTTCATTTAGCATTTGTGGAATTCTTTTGTTTACCACAAAAAATAGCCTAATTTTGATTCGTCCCTCATTTTCTTAAAAAAAAAAAAAACAAACAAACAAAAAACACTACCGTTCAAAGGTTAGCCAGTTAAAAAAAAAAGAAACTCTCTTATGCTCACCAATATTGGATTTTTAAATCACTAATAATAATCAGTCTAATTAAAGCAGCAATATTGTGAAATATTATTACAATTGAAAATATGTTCCCTTTCGTTGTCACTACGAGTTCCGTCGTGACGACGAATGGGGTTTCGCTTAGAAAGCCTATCGACTTCGAGTATACAAAACAAGCCAATGGCAAAGAAATGCCATGGGTCTGCGGAATTTGCATGGCGCAACTCCGCCTCACCTCGTGGGTATAAAAGAAGGGACGCCAGCAATATGCAGGTATGTTTTCGCTTCGGAGCCAAGAGTTTTTCTTCACTCCACAAGCCATCTCTGATCGACTGTCAGCTATGAGACGAGCGACTCTCCAGTGTTGGTGTGATGGCGTTCTCCAGCGAGTGCATACTACCTGCTGATCTGTGCAGTGGTCTGCCAGTCAGTGTATTTCTCCCTGGACGCTTCAACATCCGTGGAGTTTTCTTCTCACAAAAGAGGTTTGCACGCGGGACGTCTTTTTAAAGATGCCTCGCCCGTGCACTTCTGGTTATGGTTGACTCATCTCTGACTCTGATGGGCACCATCGCTGTTCTGCGTGTTTGAGCATTGATCGCGCTAGAGCAGCGCTTGTGGATGACTCATGTTCTCTCTGTGGGAACATGACCATCGCGTCATTATGGTCGAGACTCAATGATCTCGCAAGAGTGAGAGTCCCCTCATCCACACCCTGATCTACTTCCGCCTCGAGAACTAGTACTTCGGCTGGTGGCCAGGATGACCTGAGGGTGACGGTGTGGAACAAGGCGCCGACTATCTGTCCGTGCCCCGCACTTCCCCCTCCAGTGACGCTACCTGTTAGTGTTCAAGGGATTCCCGCGGGTCCATCCTCGGATGCCCTGTGAGTTTCCTTTGGCGCTACAGAGGAGAATGCGATGTATATCGCGGCATCACAAGGTGGGCAAGATTCTTCAGGAAGTGAAGACTGCCACCTTCGGGTGTACATACGGCGTTCGTCGAGCCGGATCCTGAGATGACTGTCATGCTTTCCCGGGCAGCCGCAAGCTTCAGGTTAGAGTGGAACCCTCCACCCTGTCCCAAGCGCTCGCGGCTGGACGATTGGTTTTTGGGTGCGGCCGCCGATCCCTGTCGGCGTCCAACCCCAATACATTTCTTCCCGGATGTGCATGAGGAGATCTCGAAATCCTGGAAGACTCCCATGACTTCCTGCGATCGCTCGTTGATCTCCTCCGCCTTTCCTCCCCTCGATGGGGCCACTGTCCATGGGTACACTGGGGTCCCTCCGGTTGAACGCTCTGTTGCGATCCAGCTGTGTCCTCAGAGTGCTTCTTCTCAGGGTGATCCTAAGCACCCGTCCAAAGCCTGTAGGTTTTCGTCTACCCTGGTGGCGAAATCCTATAGAGCCGAAGGACAGGCCTCCTCTCTGCATGCCATGGCCACTCTGCAGGTCTACCAGGCCCAGATGCTCAGGGACATGCAAAAGGGTCGGACAGACCCAGGGCTCTTCGATGAGCTGCGCGGCGCCACCGACCTCGGTCTCCGGGCGACGAAGGTGACCACACGCTCCATAGGTATGGTGATGTCCACTGCGGTGGTCCAGGAGTGACACCTGTGGCTGAACCTGGCTGATATACAGGATGCTAAGCAGTCTCGGCTGCTCGACACCCCCATATCCCAGGCCAGCCTCTTCGGCGGCGTGGTTGAGGACTTTGCCCAACAGTTCTCAGCCACCCAGAAACAGACTGAGGCGATCAAACAAATTCTGCCCCTGCGGCCCGCTGCTGCCTTCACCCAGCCGCCGGTGCAGAACCCTCAGTCTGTTCGCCGCCGAGGGCGCCCTCCTGCGGCCTCCGCCCCTCCCGCCCGGCCCAAGCAGCAGCCTTCAACCAGGCCCGTTCGTGGAGGAAGCTCCAGCCCTGCGCCCCGCTAAACTTCAGGCCAAGCGGCTCTCCTGAGACGGGCAGCTCAGGGATGGCCATCAGTTCTTTGCAGGAGGTGGTAGCAGGACCACTCCTTTCCCTGGAGGGCCGGGGGAGAATCTTTTGTTCTCCACTCCCTGCTGCTCACCCTCGGGTGGGCAGCACCCTAATGTGGTTAAAGAAAGAACTGATATCCCCATCCCTGAGCACGCAGAGTTCTCGGACGGCAGTGCGCGCCACCCACGGGCCTCGCCAGTCTCGTCCCCCTCTGATCCAGAGTTCTCGGATAACAGTGTGTGCCGTCCCCGGACCATACCACTCTCATCCCTCTCTGTCACCAGACCCCTGGCAGAGCAGGCCCTCGTGGAACACTGGTCCTTCCCTGGCCTCCTCTGTCAGAGGGCGGTTTATGACCGTGCCCCCACACTGGGCCGCTATGCCGTCCACGTCCGGGACAGTCATTCCGCTTCGCTGCACCACCGAGGGGACGTCTGTGGTTCGCATGTGGTTCGCACAGTACTTGGGAGCCTGGCTAGAGCTTCCCAACCTGTCCCGCTGGGTCGCACGAACCATCAGGCTCGGCTATGCGATTCAGTTCGCACAGTCTCCTCCCCGCTTCAGGGGAGTCCGCTCTACTATGGTCGGTGACAATGTCCCTATCATGAGGGCAGAGGTTACTACCCTACTGGCAAAGGGTGCGATCGAGATTGTTCCTCCAGCTGAAATGAGGTCCGGATTCAACAGCCCCTACTTCATTGTTCCAAAGAACGAGCGAGCGCGTGCAGTCACTGCTGACTTGCCTGAGACAATTCGAGGGCAAGAGTGCGGTTCCACTGAAGTTATTTCAGTGCCATGTGCAATGGACATACTGCCACGGGCTCCTGGACAGAACCCCAGCGCCTATGGCATGTCAATTGCCTCGAGTTGCTGGCAGTACGCCTTGCTCTGCACCGCTTTCGGGCGCTGCTCAAGGGTCAACACGTACTAGTCCGATCAGACAATACCGCCACAGTAGCGTACATCAACCACCAGGATGGTCTACACTCTCTCCGTATGTCGCAACTCGCCCGCCACCTCCTTTTATGGAGTCAGAAGCATCTGAGGTTGCTTCGAGCCATTTACATTCCCGCAGCCCTGAACTGTGCAGCCGACGAGCTCTCACAGCTCCAGCCCCTCCCTGGAGAATGGCAACTCCAGTCGGTTCACCTGATTTGGGACCAGTTTGGGGATGCTCAGGTAGATCTGTTTGGCTTCCACGACTCGACCCATTGCTGACCGAGGGCACGGACTCACTGGCTCACAGCTGGCCGCTGAGCTTCCGCAAATATGCGTTTCCCCCAGTGAGCCTTCTTGCACAGACCCTGTGCAAGATCAGGGAGGACGAGGAGCAGGTAATTCTGGTCGCGCCTCACTGGCCCACCCGGACCTGGTTCTCCGAACTTGTACTCCTCGCGACAGCACCTCCCTGGCCAATTCCTCTGAGGAAGGACCTCCTTTCTCAGGGACGGGGCACCCTATGGCACCCTCGTCCCGATCTTTGGAACCTCCACGTGTGGCTCCTGGACAGGACGAGGTAGGTTTAAGTACCCTACCACCAGGGGTGGTGGCTACCATCACTTCTGCTAGAGGATCGTCCACGAGACATGTCTATGCGTTGAAGTGGAACCTCTTCGTCAACTGGTGCTCTTCTCACCGAGAAGACCCCCGGAGATGCCCGATCAGTGTCGTGCTTTACTTCCTGCAAGATGGGTTTGAGTGAAGGCTGTCTCCCTCCACCCTGAAAGTGTATGTTGCTGCTATTGCCGCACATCATGACGCAGTTGAAGGTAGGTCCGTGGGAAAGCACGACTTGATCATCAGGTTCATGAGAGGAGCGAGAAGACTAAATCCTCCTCACCCTCCTCTCGTTCCCTCTTGGGACCTCTCAGTGGTTCTAACTGCCCTGCAGAGTGCTCCCTTTGAGCCTTTGCGATTAGTGGAGCTTAACTTCCTATCTATAAAGACTGTGCTTCTGGTTGCATTGGCCTCCATCAAGAGGGTAGGGGACCTGCACGCATTCTCCGTTGATGAAGCGTGCCTGGAGTTCGGGCCGGCCGACTCTCATGTGATCCTGAGACCCCGGCCTGGATATGTGCCCAAGGTTCCCACCACTCCCTGTCGGGACCAGGTGGTGAACCTGCAAGCGCTGCCCCTGGAGGAGGCAGACCCAGCCTTGGCACTGCTCTGTCCAGTATGCGCTCTCCGCGCCTATATAGACCAAACGCAGTGTTTCAGGACCTCAGACCAGCTCTTTGTATTTTATGGTGCGAAGCTGAAGGGAAAGGCTCTCTCCAAGCAAAGGTTGTCTCACTGGATAGTGGACGCCATTGCATTGGCTTACCAGCAGCAAGGTCGACCATGCCCCCTTGGTGTGACAGCCCACTCCACCCGGAGTGTGGCTTCCTCTTGGGCTCTAGCGCATGGCGCCTCGCTAACAGACATCTGCAGAGCTGCAGGCTGGGCGACACCCAACACATTCGCCAGATTCTACAATCTCCGAGTGGAGCCTGTGTCCTCTCGTGTACTCGTTTCAACCAGCCAGTACTAGGACCCACTCAGGTGTCTTCGCTTGCTCGCCTTTCCACTCCACGGACTGGATACGTGCGATATTTTCTCAGGTGAGCTTCCCCGACAAGCCCTGAGTTCCTCCAGCACTGCTGACGTCGACGCCAGTGTCTATTGCCTGTGCGTTGGCTAGGTACCTCCGTGTGCATGGTCCCCCCCCCCATCTGAGCAACCTCCACATGTGAATTTCCACGGTAAGCCTCTCTGAGCCTGTATCTCTCCCTTAGCAAGCCACCTTGCTACCCCTGGGGTTGAAATATTCCACCTTCGGTGGACACCCATATGCACCCCCCTTCCGGGTCATATGTGTATTCTCTAAGTTCTCCCTTCGGGCAGGCACTGATTGCATATTTCCTCTAAGATATGCTTCCCAGTGTACCTTGGTATTCCTGTGTTAAGTAGGAGTCCTTCGTCCGTGCTAGTCTCACGACAGGGAGCTCAGACTTACGCAGGGCACTGGAAGACAGCTGTGAAGGTGGCGTGATTAGACTGAAACCTCATTCGTCGTCGGTTACGTATGTAACCCTTGTTCCCTGAGTAGGGAACGGAGACGTTCCGTCTTCCAGCCACTTCCGCTGTATCGCGGGGACCGCCTGAGTTCATTCTCGGCTCCTCAGCGAAGAAACATACCTGTATATTGCCGGCCTCCTCCTTTTATACCCACGAGGTGGGGCGGAGTTGCGCCATGCAAATTCCGCAGACCCATGCCATTTCTTTGCCATTGGCTCGTTTTGTATACTCTAAGTCGATAGGCTTTCTAAGCGAAACCCCATTCGTCGTCACGATGGAACGTCCCCGTTCCCTACTCAGGGAACGAGGGTTACATACGTAACCGAGACGTTTTCTATTTGAATACATTTTAAAATGGAATTTATTCCTGTGATCAAAAGCTGAATTTTCAGCATCATTACTCCAATCTTCAGTGCCACATGATCCTTCAGAAATCATTCTAAAATGCTGATTTGCTGCTTAAGAAACATTTCTTATTATTATTCATTTTACAAACAGTTGTGGAAACCATGGTATTTTTTTTTCTTTTGTAACATAACAAATATCTTTGCTGACACTTTTGATCAATTCAATGCATCCTTGCTAAAATAAAATATATAACTATATACATAAATATATTATATATAAACTGAACGGTAGTGTAAGTAAATAAAACAATTGTGGGTAAAGTGGGGCACTTAAAAGGAAGTAAAAACATGTTAAAACTTGTGTATTATTTGAGCTGTAAGTATACTATTGAAACATTTTAAAGTTTATGTAGCACCTTTTTTTAAGAAAAGATCTTAAAAAACATTTTTTTTTGTAGCAATCAACATTGTCACAGTTTCTCATAACAAGTGCTTCAGGCTTTATTATCCTCATAGGGACATTTGGTCCTCACTAGGCAAAACCTGATCCACACACATCTGTCTATTCATGGCCCCAGCCCTTCTAATGTGGCAATACATTTATTTCTCACTGTACGACATGCCTATAAATTGCACCTTGTTGAGGTATGCTTTAGTGTGGATTGTTGAACTGGCGCTGTGACTTGAGTGAGAGGTTTGAGTCTTTAAGCCCTGAGTCAGGGCACCATTTATGGGTTTAATTTACAAGGACTTGCCTAGGGGATACCTCCATCCTTTATGAAGTGGTATTAGGGGGCCTATTTAGTTGTCATGGCAGAGATGTGCACGGTATGGTGCAGAAGAGGAGAAACCAACGAGAAAGATGAAAGTGATGAAGAGGGAAAGAGTAAAGGAGGGACTAGGGAAAAAGAGATTTCAAATGAAAATGACTGTCCTTTTAACTGAATGCTTTCTGTAGGCACGATATTTGAAGTATAGAAAGTGAGAGACAGAGGAAAAGAAAAAGACAGACCCCCCCTGATATCATGCCCCCTAAGAATGTGCTTAGTCTGTATTGGCTTAAACAGAAGTAACCCGGGGGTCAAAACAGCCTCTGTGACTTCTATAGCTGTGCTAAGAGGGACCTCCCCACCACTCCAAAAACTGAAAAAGAAAGAAAGACCAAAGGAGTAGAAGAAGATGTGGAGTACAAGGAGGAGTGGGAGTGGGGAAATCATCACAAATATGGCTCTCAGCTTGGGGCATGGCAGCGAGCTCACCAGGCGAACACAAAGCGGCGTCACTTATTAAATTTCCATGAAGTTTACTGAATTTATATAGCAGCAGGGTTATCCAGGCAAAGAGGCTGTGACCAGTGCCTGTAGTAAAATACACACACACACATAGACTTTATAGTGTCACAATGCAGGTCCAGGAAGATGCTCATTCCCGCCCCTGGAGCCCCTTCAAAACTTGAGAGAAGGATAAGAGAGAACAACAACAGCCAGACATAAATAATGACATTTATATCAGATACATTTATCAACTGTAGCATGTAAATATGATAAATCTGTAGTCTAGATTGACTGAAAAACATGGACCTGGTATACGCCCAACACAGGCTCATTGGAAAAACGTACCTCTGGCCAAATTTTTGCACAGCGAAAAATACGTACCAATACGTACATTTCACTGCAGTTTGATGAAATGAACACTAGAGGCAGTAAAACAGCAAGCAATTTTAATAGTTTTCACACACAATTATGATTACTGGGGCAGATTGGATTAATGCAGACTTGTTTTCACCGACCACCTTGCACAATTATGTTACGACCTCAAAACACTTTTACCACAGTGTATGATTTGTAAACGAATATACTTTGGAGTTTGCATCATTAACCAGCTCCACATGTTCGGTTTTACTGACAAAACAAACTTGCTCGGTAGCTCAGCTGGTACAGAATTGTAGGCCTACTTGCGATGCGGAGAGCTCGACGAATCCCGTGAAAGACGAGTCACAATAAAAGAGCTCGGAGACAAGAGTTCAAAAACAAGCTCAAATACCATTGTGACGTTTGTGTTTTTATGTCACATTTGTTTTTAACACTATCGGGTAGGTTTAGGCTTTAGTGTAGGTGTACATTATTTTTAAACGGAGCATTAATCTTTTACCACCACTCACCAGACAGTTTCAATTCAGAACTGAGGTGAAACATACAAACTCCAATGTAATAAAATGTTGCTATATTCAGGTTCATCTGTCCTGAAAAAAACTAAACACACTTTTATGTCCACTCACTGGACATTTCACTTTGAAACTATTCTGAAACGTGTTGCCACAGGTACGTTTTTCTAATGAGCCTGGGCTGTATACGCCACTGAAGTTGATTGTTGGGTCATTTAAATGATTTACTTATTGATTCATTGATTGAATAGGCTCTTATTATTGTTGTTATTATATTATTGTTGATGTTATAAGTAAAAATCGTTATTAATAATAATGATTTATATTTTAAATAATTATTATTAATAGTGTTATTAATTGTATCATTTAAATGATAATTAATACAGTTTGTCCCAATGAGAGGTAATACAATTAATATATCTTCTTTCAATAATAAAAATTCTTTTTTTTGTTATTGCTGTAAAGAGAAGAAACTGTATTATATAATTAATTAAATTATTATTATTATTATTATTACTATTATATTATACATGATAGTATTGACTGCAAGTCTATTCTGATCTAACCTTGATGTTTTGTTTATATCTAAGCAAAATTTTTTAATTTATAATAATAATCGACTTTTTTTTTACATAAACAGCACATCTTGGTTACAGTGTGAGAGCCCACAACTGTTGTCACTGCTGTCATGTATCTGACACGGCCCTCTGAAGTAATGTGTCTTCTGTCAGTATTACCTGTAGATTGTGTTTAGATCAAGCTCTGTGTGACATATACTCTTCTTCGTCCTCAGCTATAGAGCATGACAGCTCATTTACACAGAACACACTGGATCACTCTCTGTCCACGGCATATGAAAAGCGGGATTAATTGTGCAATTCGGGCTGACCGTCGCTGATAGCTGATAATGATGTGTGCGGGGCGTCCAGTTGAATCGCGGCAGCGTGGCTTCTGCCAGCAGTCGGTTGGATGGGACTCCCTCGCTGTTCATCTCTCTAATGAGACATTTCGGGGAGAAGACGAAGCGACCTCTGGGCACCCAATTGGTCATCACTGGCGAATTCCCATCCGGTGGATGAAAGTTAAAAGAACTGTCATTTTCACAAGGTACCATGCAATGGCCTGCCAACCGACCACATCGTTTTGATGGTTCATTTTTCAGCATGGCACTTGGACGAGAAACTGGCAGCCATACACTATTGTCAGTGCTCAGTATCCTGTATGGCAGAATCAGACTCTGGGAGAGGTGCCACTGGCCGCTGACCCTGCAGAGCGCATCTTGTATATGGGCCGTTATCTCGTCTTCAGTCCTGAGCCCAGCAGATCGTCACGCACATCATGCAATGCTGCTCGTCTGTTTCTTGGCATGTCTAAACTGTCAGAAAGGGGCCACCCCCACCTTTCCCCCCTCTTCACTGTCCTAGCGACCAGTGTGTATTTGTGTATGCCTCTGCTGTTCCCTGCTTTTCTGCCAGTAGGTCCATTTTATCCCCCATCAGAGAGGCTGATTGTGAAAAACAGGGGGGCTTTAAAGTGTAAACCACATGAAAAAACAAAGGGCTTAGGCAAATCAGATAGCTTCAACAACAACAAACACACATCCACTAATCTGCTTAGGGAAATTAATGAACAGGAGAAGAGAACACCCCAACATCCGCATCTCTCGCTCCTACAAATGGATGGAGGGAGGGATGGAAGGATAACGATCCCGCGGCCGCCGGGAGGAGTTAGTGCTGTGGATCAGGCGGAAGGTGAGAACGCTGCTGTTTGCGTGCATGTGTGTGTGTGTGGAGGGTGGGATTAGTGGCAAGCTCCCACCAGAATCAAACAGGACTCTGCCAAAGGCATCTTTTCCCTCCCAGCCCAAACTTCAAAAACTCCACCCTAAGCTGGAAGTAGGTGTCTGTAATCCACTCTGTGGAGAAAAATCTATGCGGCAGGCGCAATGCTCATCCTTTCATCCCTGCGCTCGTTCGGTCTTGCTCACTTTTCTCGTTCTCACTCTTCCGCTTGTCCTGGGAACATAAACTTTTGCACCGTGCCCTCTCTGTGATCTCAGGGCACATTGCTCTGATGATTTAATTATGGATAGTGTGGCACAGTACATTATAGAGACTGAAAAATGACCAGAACTCATGTTATTCATTAAAATATCATTATTTTAATAGTTGCCATTCTTGCTACTGTTGTTGCTGATGTTTCCGAATAATGACTCAATGTTGGATGGATGATATATATTCCAAATAATATTCTTGAGAATATACTGTCATTTACTCCTCATGTTAAGCCTGTATGACTTTCTTTTGTAAAATGAGTTTTGACCATAACATTTTATTTGACCAATCTCTTTAAAAGTATACACAATATAAGAAAACAACTAAGGTGGATTTGTTACCATTTAATAAACTTTTTCTGCATTCATAACACTATTAAAGATTCTCATTCGAAATAGATATTGGGAGGCACAACACATTAATACTTAAACATCTTTAAATTCTGTTCTTTTCACAGGTCTGTCTCTGCTCATCTCACGGTTGTCCTCATTGATAGTGTGGTGGATCGATGGCTTTTTAAATGGCTCTGTGGTTGAGCGATGCTGAGGCTTATCGTCAGAGCACAGTACAATCATTCTGTGCTCCTCTATTTCATGACTCCTATCCCACTTGATGGAATTTATTTTCACTTTTATGCCCCCATTTCATTTTAAGTTAAATGTTACATAATAGGATGTGAATTTTAAAGGTTATGAAGGAGTTGAAGCTTTCCTCAAAGGACAAGAGACATCCACAGACAAAACTAGCAAATCAAAACATTCTCCTTTTTTTATAAGTAAGATTATACTTATATATTATATTTCTTTTTTTTTTTTTTTTTTAAAGTGGCACAAGAAGCATTCTACACATCCCATATATTTTTCGTATTTCAGCAAATCCCTACCTTGGTGTCATCACACAGAGTCAGTCACAGTCATGTTTCATATTTATGTTGCATAGCCAGAGGATATTTATCCACAGGAGCATGGGGACCAGCAAATGCTCAAACTCAAAGAGTGTTAACAGGGGCTACTTACTAATTTCAGTGTCCCATGGAAGAGCAAGCAAAACCTAAAGCACTAACGTGTGTAATTATGCTGTAATCGCTGGTAATTATAGTTCTAAAGCTAGCACACCTCTCAGCAGCCTGCGGGCAGGTATATTCCATGCCTCCCCCAACTCTAGATCAAGAGCCTAGATAGGTCTTGCACGGAGAAAAGGGATTAGTTTTCCACAGCAGCGTTCATGGAGAGTCTCTGGTATCCGCTTGTCAGATTTGTTGTGGTTTTTGTTCATTTTTCAGATGCGATTTCACACACAGAAAGCATAAACATGTAGAGAAAACACAGGAATGTTGAAGAACTCCTCCATCAGGGGAAACAGGTTAGCGCTGCAGCTCAGACAAATCTCAGCACCAAAAGTGCTTTTTGTGCCTATTTGTGTCACTTCTGTGTATGTATGTATGTGTGTGTGTGTGTGTGTCCATATGACGGCTCTTTGTGTGTGTCCTCTGGTGTTTGGGAGCTAAACTGTCGTGCTGTGCTGGTCTCATTAGTGAGCCCCCACTGGGGTGCTTCATGAAGACATATGGGCAGGGAGAGAGCCCTCTGCCAGACTGCATCCTCTGAGCCTGTCAGCTAGTATCTCAGCCCAGCCTAATCCCTGCTTTAATTTACTCCAGTCCACCAGGCAAGCAGCAACCAACACCGGCCTCTGGGGTGCCTTCACTTCAGCCGCCGGTGACAAGGAATATGTAAAGGCCCAATTTCTCATCCGGCAAGGTGACACGACGCTGTTCCGCCTGGGAACGCACCCCCAGAATTGTGCCATCTCTTCTAGTCAGTCATCTAGTCGCCAGGCCCTCACTGAGTGCTCTACAGAGGACTTTTTATTAACATGTTGATCGGAGGAGCCATTAAAGTGGAAATGTTGAGGCCGGGAGGATGCGCTTATTGATTTGCAGAGTAACAAAGCCCGAGGAGACTTGTGCAGGAAAACATTTTTTTTTCATGTGCTGTAACTTTCTCTTGCTCCCTCTCTTTCTCTCTCCCTCTTTTTAAGAGCGACTTTGATATACTTATATGGAGTGAATCAAAAGTTATTTTTTCTCCTTCTCCTAAATCTAATTCACTCCTTATTTTCCTCAGTCTACTAATTTTCAGCAGGAATGTGCCGATAGGGAGCCAATGTTGACAGACTAAAGTAATTGCTATCAGCCTGTCATTAGACTCCGGGGGCTCTTCCCTCTTTCTCTATCTCTCTCTCTCTCTTTCTCTCTCACCCCACAGGGTTGAGCTCGGTCTTGCTTACAAATAGGACACTTAGGAGAGGAGAGGAATGCATTCCGTGATGGATTGGATTTTTTACGGTCAGAGCAGCTCTCCATTGCCTTTTCACTTGCTTTCTTATCCTCACTACCATTCTCTCTCCTCTCAGTCCATCTCTCTCTCTCTCTCTCTCTCTCTCTCTCTCTCTCTCTCTCTCTCTCTCTCTCTCTCTCTCTCTCTCTCTCTCTCTCTCTCTCTCTCTCTCCTCTCTCCTCTCTTCTCTCTCTCTCTCTCTCTCTCTCTCTCTCTCTCTATCCGCGCCTTTCAGAGGAGTATCATTTGCAATTTAATGCTCACCTGGGGTGAGCCCTGACAATAGCCTCCACCGTGAAATGCTCTCGGTCTTGCCGCATGGCTAATGAAGTTGATGTTGAGCTATTTAGGTCATTGTCCCTCTACAATAACTACTTAATGCAGCTCAGAGGGAGTGGATTGTTGGAGTGGGTAAAGATTCTATTAAATCCTTTCAAAAGGCTCTCCATTCCTCTGTCCCTGGAATACTGGACAGACTATTTCTAGGGTTGAATTTCACTTTGGGAAAGGTCTGTCATTAAAGACTAGTAATAATGAACAGTGCTATTTAGGGAGATCAGAGTAATGCACTGAATATAATTTATGTATATCAAATTATAAAAAAAAAAATATATATATTTTATTGTATTTATCCAAATCAATACAATCATCCCAGCTTCTGTAGGTGTCGATTATAAAAAAGGTCTGCATTCTAAACATATGTCCTTTTAAATTGTTTATTCTTGAATAAGGACATTTGTTTAATGTGCAGACACTTTTTTTAATCATTTATACAGTATATATATATATATATATACATACAGTATATATATATATATATATATTTTATGTAAAAGTGTCTACATGAGTAAACGTAAATGCTTTTACTGACATGAAAAGAAGAAAAGAGATTAAGATTTCAAATTTGAGATCTACTAAAATAAAACCTATTTTATTTCCCAACAATTTGCAACGGTTTTCCATTTTCTGGAAAAAAAAATCTAACTTTTGAATAATGGGAATACATTTGTAATGTATTTTATAAAATATCTGAATATATATTAACTATTTATTTCACTAACTATTATAACTTAGCAGAACTTAATATAACTTAAATAATGAACTGGAGTTAAATGTCACTGAAGTTGTGAGGTTCATGGAGGACAAGTGTCTGCCTCTGTGTGTGATTGCGATAGGGGAGGTCTCCGTTGGATAGCACAAGTTATGAATACTGTGTTGTTGTGCTTGTGTTTAGCAAGCTGTTGGAGTTTTTAAACAAGCCCATATGGTAAAAGCTACTGAGCGAGGAAAGAGAGAAAGAAGGGGAGAGAGAGCTTGTGAGGTTAAGGGGGGCAAGCAGGGCTGGGACAGCACCCAGGCAGTATAGAGAGGGATTGAGGAAGGGAGCTCTTAAGCCTCCTTTCAGAAGCAGAGAAAGCCGTCCATCTGGCCGTGTCTTTACCCAGCCCAGCCTCAGCTCCACTCCCTGCAGGCTCACTGGCTCCTCTCAAGCAGAAGTAACTGCATCAATAGTGTAGAGCCTTTGCCACTCGAGAGTATTACATTTCTTTTCATGCTTGACTTAATCAAAAGTGGGGAAGTGAAATTTACACCTTTTTGATGCTCTTTTTCTCCCTACAGACGGAGAAGGACCATCTTAACCCATTTGATCTTCACAAGCACCCCACTAAACGGTCCAATATGCCCAACAGACGGAAGCAGGCTGGCTGCCAGTAGCCCGGTTTAGAATACGGGTCAGCATCAGAGTGACCCATGTGGAGGAGCAGTCACCCCAAAGAACGCTCCAGAAGGTTCCCAAAGCCACATAAAACTGGGCCAAGCTCCTGACTGATGATACAGCATCCCTCTGTCAGGGAGCATTTATTGATCACAAGCAAATACACACAAAATTGGGAAAAAATGTAAAATGTGAAATTCTGGCCACTACCGAGAAGCCCATAAGTATTTCCATGTTATGGCCAATATCCGATGCATAGTTGATATTAAAAATGGATATATTTTTAAATGTTCAACAAAAAACATGAATTGAGACAACACAACATTATAATGTTCAGCAGGGGATGGCATCCTACGGCAGGGGGAATCACTAACACGTGACAATAGCTAAAGAGGTGTATGTATTTCATTTAAATAAAGTCCCTCAAATTTGCATACGGACATACATTTTGAGGTAATCATTCCTCATATTCTCACAGCCTGTTTTAAGTTAGGAGCTATAAATACTATTAAAATGTGAAATTCGACAAACCATTCTGTGATTATCCCTTTGCGTGCCATAAGGTTGCCTTATTATTCATTTTGAGATTTGCTAAAGATTACCTTTAACAAAATGTTATTAAATTATTAGTCTTAAGATTATTTTAGATCTAAACGACCTTTTAAAATATAGATATGTTATATCACCTGAAATGATCAATTAAAAATATCTCATGCATCCCTATAAAAGTACGATAAACATCACAGTTCTGATGATACACTATTTCTTTGCAAACATTGTTTACCATAATGGCAGTGTTAAGGTGAGGTATGTCAAGTATACATCATGTTGTTTGGGAGGGCCTGATCCCTGCATGTGTGGGCTGTAATGCGTCAGGCTGTTTGGGTCTGGGATTCTGGTCTGCTCCTAGCATGCAAGAGGTTGCTTCCAGTTGCTAGTGGCTTGACAGTTGCTCCAGGATCTCAGTTTTAATGAGTTGCCACTGCTTGGAGTCTTTAGCTCACACAAGGCTTACCGAGAAGCCAGCATCTGATTGGCCTACCATCAGGCCCTGCCCAATGTGTCTGTGTAAGGGAGAACGTATGACTTAGTGGGGATGAGTAGCATTGCTCCTTGCCCTGCCAGTGTGTATATGCATGTGTGCGCCACCGGGCCCTGCCGAGATCTGTTTACACCTCTTAATGAAGCCTGAGCCAGCAGACTAGCTTGGCCCTTCCCCATCACCGCAAGATACATATGCACACATGCTCCTCTTCAGAAAAACACACAGTTTACAGCCGGCTTTATTTCCCATGTCTCCTCACACGGACCATGGGTTATCCGTCCGACAGCTTTTTTTAGCCCCTCCACGGTTAGCATCTCAGCACAGCTTTTGCTCTCACAGTTGTGGGCGAGGTACACGCATAAACAAGCCAAAAAATGTTGGTCTGCGATAATTAAATGCTTGTGCCTCTGCGGAAAACAACTTTTTTTTTACTTCTGCCATTTCTGTTGAATTTAAATTACTATTAGGAGCGCGTCTGTGCAGAGCAGGGGTGTAGAGGGGGGTTCTGGTGTGTCACTTTGTGTTGGCCTGAAAAGAAGGGGCCCCTGTCAAGGGTGCCAAAGCCCCGCAGAGGAACTTGTCTGGGATCGTGATGTCCCGACAGCTCTTCTCTGACAAGATACATAGTTTCCATTCACGGACATACGGCTTATTGGTTACTATAGTTTCCCTAATACTCAACTGAAGGCGCTGCCTAATCTCCTCAGAATGGGTTAAAAGGGGCCGATGTTTCGAGCCTTCAAAACCACATGTTGAGAGTCAAGGGAGCAGTAAGCACAAAGAGTGTCTCTTCTGGCTTTGATGTGCCGTATCTGGGCTAGAGAGAGGGGAGAAAGGGGTAAGGAACGAAGTTGGCCCCTACACACACGGGTTAGACAGAGGTTTACAATTGCGGTGGCTGAAGCTGGGGGTCAGCGGGACAAAAAAGAGAGCGGGAGAGAATGGGAGTGAGAGAAAGAGTGAGAGATTGCGCACTAATACTACTCACACGCGAAGGGCTTAGAGCTCTCAGTAGAGCAGAGGTACATTAAACAAGATTACATCTGACTGAGCGTGTTTTCTTGCCCAACATGACACACACTTTCGCTCTCTTTCTCTTTTTCGCACACACACATACAATTTTGCTCTCAAACACATTTTCTTATTCTCTCATACATAAGCACACACGCACACAAATGCTCTCAAACATCATCAAACACTTCTTTTTCATCTTATTGGCAGATGTTCACATAAAAGAGTGCATATGTTAAGAGGATTTTTGGATGGAGAGGATTCAGTAAATCAGCGCTTTCAGGGTATAGGTGTTCCTTCAAACTTCATGCACTTTTATGTCCCAGGTGTTTATTCTAGGCTTTTATTCTAACTGATAAACAGATTTCACTGAGACATTTGATGTGTGAAGAAAATGATACTGATTCTGTCCAGCTGTCTCATATAGATCTTACAGTTATAAATGCAGAAGCTTTTGAGGCTGCGTGTCTTTTGCAGTAACACACATTATTCGTCCACATGCTGTGTTGTTTTAATCCACAGAACACGCACTGAAAAGGCGCACTTACTCTCTAAATTTTTCAGCGGCAATGGTACGGCTTCCCTACTGATTGTGTGGTTTATGGCAGATTTTAAATCAATTAAGTATGTAATTTGTAACAACTGCTGGAGCTGGTTTAGACCCTAAACAATAGGGCTCGGATAACTGGCCTTTAGTACGCTCTCAATGGGCTTACATTGGACTGAATTAGCTCGCATATTAATGACCAGACACAGAGCTTCAGCCATTCACTCAGCCCAAATCTGCTTATGCAAATAGGCCATGAATTCAGTTCAAAGCAGTGTCTTTAAAAGACACGCCCCCCTCCCCGCCATCTCTCTGCACAAGTCTTCCCCCTGAGGAGAAACTGACATGAGAAAAGTTAGAACACTTGTCCCCCACTCATTCACTCTCTTTCTCCGTGTCTCTGTGCATGATCCAGCTATCTGTGCTCGGTGTGGGTATTGTTGAATTGGTTTTTATGTGAATGTGAGGTCCTTGTGACAGGGGGTGAGATTATTCAGCCAATTGTGACAGTGTGTTCCAAATGTGGTATTCAGCAGTGGGGGGGGGGGGGGGGGGGGGGGGGGGGTAAGGGGTAAGTCGAGCCCAACCAAGTTCATGCCCCTGCTTGAGGGAGCAAAAATAGAAAGAAAGAAAATGGCCAAAAGAAAGAATGAAATAGAGGCATCCCCCCATACATTTGTTAAGGAACTGAAGTCTTTGTTCTCTTCGGAATGGGTTTAAAAGGCCCTGTCATATTGATGCGATTGAAATGATATCTTCAACCACAATAGCAGCTCTCTATTTCTAAGGACAACTCAAAGCTCTATTGTTCCTTTTATTAGAAATGTTGTTGGGATACATGCACATATGTGGAATTAGAACAAGTTGTTGTAAGACGTTCAGCTGTAAAATACCGAACATGATTCAAAGCTATTACGCAGTCAAGAGTTATGAGGCATTGTTCTGATGTAGACTACAGCTCTTGTGGTGTTGATAAAATTGGCTACACTGGTTATTTATTATAGAATTTCTGCTCTCTATTATTCCAGTGAGCTCAACTTATCCTTAACATTTATAGAAATTCACTTCTGAAAAACAAACAAACAAACAAAAAACACTAACCATTTAAAAGTTTGGGGCCAGTAAGATATTTTGATGTTTATGAAAGAAGTCTCTTATGTTCACCAATACCGCGTTTTTCAATTAAAAAACATTAAAAACAGCAATATTCTGAAATATTATTACATTTTAAAATAACTGTTTTCTATTTTAATACATTTTAAAATGTAATTTATTCCTGTGATGGCAAAGCTGAATTTTTATGATCCTTCATAAATCATTCTAATGTGCTGATTTGCTGCTCAAGAAACATTTCGTATTATTATCAATGTTGTAAACGGTTGCACTGCTTAATGTGGAAATCTTGAAATGAAAGAAAAGGATGAAAGAATTTTTTTTTTGTAACAGTGATATTTGACTTTCACTTTTCATCAATTTAATGTATCCTTGCTGATAAAAGTATACATTTCTATAAAAATTATTTAAAAAATACATACTGACCCCAAACTTTTGAATGGTAGTGCATCTATAGACACACTTTTTGTATATATCGTGTAAAAGTAGTTTAGTAGACGTGACCATGTCATTATTGTAATTTTGCTCCTTGTACAGAATTTAAATGTTCAAAGAAATTTGTAGATTAAATATCACTTGCAGCCCCCCATGTATTTTCAATAAACTCTGTGTGGAATGTGAAATATTTTTTTAAAAGCCTGTTTTACTGAAGCCGTTATTATTATTATTATTATTATTATTATTTAAGCTTTGAACTTAGTTCAGCATCTTTAGACCTGACAGCATGGCGCACTTAAATTCTACTTTATAAAGTGCAGTCTCTTCAGGGAAACTTTGGGGAACAGGCATTACTCCATAATAAAATAATGTTAATAACGTTAGTGGAGATGATCTTATGAGTTTGATCTTCAACATTATTGGAAATGCAGACCTTGTCAGTTGTCTCAAATATAAACCAGTAGTGTACAGATATAGTGCCTTACTGCTCCTGTACTTCTGTGCCATCACAACAGTGACTACAGTTAGAAGATGGGACACAATGCTTTCCCTCTCACACTCTTTCCCTCTTTCTTGTTTCTCTCTTGTGCCCTCAACAACTATGAGTACTTTAAAGTTAACTAGGAGAGCAAAATATACATAGACAGAGAAAGAGAAAGAGGAGAGAATGCTTTAGTAGATGTCAGGTCTTCCTTGGCCACGATAATTTGTCTTTGTGTTGACAGTCTGGTAGCTCCACGTGACATGGCTGCAAAGGAAGGGTGGCAGATCTGTACTCAGCACTATTTCACTGGCCCTCTTGACACCCGAGCCCCCGTACCCCCTCCTACAGAACCCCCTCTCCAGGTCACCTCTTCCCAGCAGGAGCTGTCGCTTCTTTGCAAGCATAACCAAATAATAGGGCTTGTCACTGGCCTTGTCCTTTGTGGTATTTTTTAGCAGTAAGAAAAATGCGAAGACTCCATTGTAGTCATTAATTTTCCCATCCTTTTCCTTCAGCTCTCTGCAGTCTTCCAAAACAACAAGAGCCGGAATCCCTCTCTTTCATCCAGACAATTGAATTTCTGCTTTCTAAGTTGCTCTCTTTGTGAGTGTTTGCTGTTGAGAGAGCGATGAGAGAGCGAGAGAGAGAGGGAGCACATAATGAATAACCTTCAGTGTGTGTATGTGTATTTATTTACATTGCCATTATGTCGGTGAGTAGACAGTTTATACCAAAAATAGTGCATAATTTTCTTGTAATAGTTTCAGTATGTCAATGTGGATTTCGGCAGTGTATGTGGGAGGTCATTTTCAGCAGATAGATCTATTTTAAGTCATCCATCAAGGCCAGAGACAGCCATCTTGAGAGTGTGTCATTGTTTCTGTGCCATGTTGTCAGGTTAATTATTTGTTCTGTAATTAGCTCTCAATGTGTCAAGATGTGTCAGACAGTGTGGCCGGCTCAGCCCCATTTGATGGAGAGCTACAGGAAGTTGTCACAAGGAAGAGAGAGGAGAGAGGATGAAGCCCCTGGTCTGATGTAAGAGCAAAGACGACTCATCACATTGTATAGAAAGGTATTGCAACTTTGTTGCAACATAGAAATTAGGTGGCAGATTTGACCACTGGTTTAAAGTTTGTAAATGAGAAGTGGTTCTCAAACAGTTTACCTGGATAAATAAAGGTTAAATACATTTTTTAAAAATAAAGTAAAACAACAAAGATAAATTATGAATCATACATCAGGTTACATCAGGTTTGTGCAAAAATGAAGACTTGGCTTTTTTTTTTTTTTTTTTTTATTAAATTTTAAAGTTGAATTTAAATGACAGGAAGAGGAATTAATGAATTCATCAGGTAGTGGCATTCTTCCACCTTGGTCTTAAAACCTGAATTTCAATTCATTTTTATTCTGAGTCCTTTCTGTCGAATCCAATTTTCAACTCCACATTCCTGTTTTTACTTCGATTTAAATTCAGAAACTGAATTGTAAATCAATTCTGAACTGCTTTAATTACAAATGTGTTATAACCTATTTAACATGCCCCCATATATTTGTTTGCATGTTTTATGTGTGGGTCGGGTTTGTTGATGGATGTGGCATTCTGCAAGAATGTTCAGCACAATGAAAAATTCAGTTTTAGATACTCCATATTTTGAGTTGTGCCAGCAGTTGTTAACACCATATTACCAGGTATACAGGCAGATATCTTATTCGGAACAGGGAAACAGCACAAGGTTACAGGGAAAGGCACTGAGGAGATCATCAATAGCCAGCTAAAGCTCACACAGGGCCAGTTTCTGGCTATTCAAATCCAGCTTAAGCTATCAGGAATAAACTAATTGTCTGTCCCTCTGGAAAATATATCAGCGGTCAAACAGATGTCCAAATTCTGTTCTTTCACTCATTGTGGTTTCTGGACACAATGCAAAGACATATTCCGAACTGAGTTTCACCCATTTGAGAAAATGAATCAATGCTTAATGTAATTTGGTGGCTGTTGAGCTTAATCTTTAGTGTTTCAAAAATATGACAACATACATGGTAATCGTCAAGTGTACTAATTGTAGATTGCGTGCCAAAACACACACATACGTTCTCTGCCTTGGCGATCTCACTAACCAAATGAATTTGCCAATTCATCTGTCTCGACCAAAGTGCTTGTTAATATAAGCCTGTGACATCCTGACCTCTCTCAAGGGCCATTAGCACCATCTTCAGCCTGTTACATTAAATAAATATTCTCCTTTGATCATATTAATAATACCAGTGATAAATCATAACAAGCACATCTCAGCCTTTGATTTTTCACTTGTCTGCATCTGCGTGCGTGTATGTATAGTGGTCAAGCGCTTGGACACATGAGTCTTGTACCGGTAAATAAAGACGCATGGCTCGGACCCCTACATCCAGTGTTTCAGTTTTTTGAAAGCACTTCATTTCTGACTTCATTTAGAAACTTCTATACATAGTGTTTCTTATCGTCATTGCCTGAGGGGGGAAAAATCATTTGCAGTGTGTGCGGAACGGGCGCAGATGTGGTAAAAAAAAAAAATCACACCGATCTGGATGAATCTCAGAGGCTCAGTGTTTATTCAGCTTCCTCTCCGAGGGCGAGTCATATCAGAGACGGCGCATCTCTGCCGCCCGCCTGCCGTTTTACGTTTCCTCTTTACTTCATTTCACCCACTCCAACTTTTCATTCTCTGACAGATTGCAGGACCCCATTTAACCATTTTATTCATCTGTGCCTGCAGGCGGGGGGGGGGAGCCGTTACAGTCAATAAAAACTGAAAAAGCTTGGCAGTGGAGCGCTCTCTCTCTCTCTTTCTGTTGAGCCTGAAATGGGTGAATGTTATGATTGGTTAATGGTTTCCCAGGCTGTCGTGGTTCGGGGAGAATTAAATACTGCATCTGCTTTCCAAGGCGTTAATCTCCAAGTCTCACATTCCGTCTGTTCCGATGTGCACGCAGGAGATAATGTTTAAAAGGACCTGGGAAGAGCCAGGCAGGCCGCCCCGTTATTGCCTCTATAATTACATAATTAACTTTTTGTCTCTAATCGTTATGGAGCTAATGGTGCCGCTAAAACAGGGGCTCCTGCCATGCACAGAAAACCAAATCAAAAATCAATAATCCATAGAATGCCATTAGAAGTCGTAAGAGAGCCATGTTTGCTTTTTTCCTCTCTCTTTTTCTCTCCTCATCCCTTCATATTGGCTAAATTAAGCTCATTTGAGCACATAGTCTTATCTCCAGAGGAGAACATCAACATCTGGGACTGAAAGACAGAAAAGCAGCAGCCAGGTGCAAAGAGGGAAATAGAGAGAGAGAGAGAGAGAGAGAGAGGGAGAGAGGGTAAACGGAGGCTGCAAACTGCTCAATAAATTACCTCTGGCCTCTCTTGCCGCCCATTGTCGGCCCGATTGACCTGCTGCAAATGAATTCCATTTCTCCTCTGGTCCCTCCTTACTTCTAATTTACATTGTGATCATATACGTCTGAAAAATGATATCGTAAAAAAGATGAATGTATTAATTACCTCCTCTCTTATCTCCCCTTCCCCCCTCCTTCTGTTCTCCTCCTCAGAGAGCCCGAACGGTGTGTAAGTATGTCACTTATTTCATCATGACAGCTGTAATGTATTCACAAAAGTGCATCATAAATACAGAGGGCCCAGGTTGATCACCCCACGTCTGCTTCACACACCTCCAGCTCTCTCTCTCTCTCTCTCTCTCTCTCTCTCTCTCTCTCTCTCTCTCTCTCTCTCTCTCTCTCTCTCTCTCTCTCTCTCTCTCTCATCTCTCTCTCTCTCATCTCTCTCTCTCTCTCTCTCTCTCTATCTCTCTCTCTCTCTCACACCATACAGTCTACAAACATTTTCTCACGTCAAATTGCCCCTTTTGGAGTCCAACGGAAATTAGGTTCTTGATCTGGTCAGTGAGGCGTAGTTATATTTCATTTTCATGCACAAGGCTTTTAGAGTTGAGTCTTAACACACCCGAGTGGTGAGACCCAACCTGTGTGAATATTGTAAATAAGGCTGTCATGAGAAAGAGTGATTATTATCTCAGAGAATCACACAGTGTAAATCATAACAGATGTACTTCAGATTCATATGAAGGGTGTACCGTTTTTAATGTGATGTAAGACAATACAGCATATGAAGAGAAAAGTAAGCAGGAGACAGACGCAGAGTGGGGAGACAATGCATTACCAAATGAGAGTTTATTAAACAAGTAGCAGACAAGTTAAGTTACCACACAGGTCAGAGAAATGGCAGCTGTGTGAATACACAGTAAAGAAATTAATTCTATTCTTCAGAAATTTATCAAAAGTGATCGTAAAGACATCTGTACTGTCACACACACACACACACAAAAAAAAACAGACAAAAAAAGGCTAGAATATAACACTCAGCTAGAATAGACTTAAATTAAATGATCAGCTGTAAGAAATTCACACTTGGTGATGATTAATTATGTCTGAATCAAGTGTCACCTGGCTTCTGTATAGGGCAAAGCACAGACACCAGAGACTGATACTTGTCTGTTTGAAACTGACAACAGTCCAGTCGGTTAAGAATGAGATAGCCATAGCCTACTATCATCACAAGTTTGCAAACAGATGTTTGTCTGGTTCACTTTCTGAAAACGTTTCAGTCAGCTTACCATTGTAATGTCCACTCACTCTCATTGTAAATCATTAATCATTGCCATCTTCATGAGGCAGAAGGAACATCATCATCAAGAACTCTCAGGTGTGTGACAGTCTATATGTGTTAATGATCATTAAGGTGTACAGATTTTATATTTTGGGTTATGGGTATCTGTGAAGAGGTATCGGGAATGTGTATGAGTGTGCCTTGTTTTCTGCACATGCTGATTCCAACCATAACAAAACTCTTCACATAGGAGCTGACATATGCCCTCGACCCCAAAACCTCACACCAGCGTTCTCCCTTTGAGGCTCCGCTGATACCGAACCCTGTCCTCATCCATCCTCTGAGACTGAGCCTGTCCTATCTCCCCAGGGGAGGACACCTGGCCTGGGCGGAGGAGGGTGCGGATTGAGGGATGTGTGGTGATTAATGCAGGCTGTTTAGGGTGCTGTCAGGGTGGGGGGAAAGGGTGCAGAGCTAGGCCTGATGGATGGGGGCTAAAGCACAAGCTGATAAGACATGGCCCATGAATCTGTTCCACATCAACACTCACTTTGATCACTGACAGAAACCCAAAGATGGGTCTGTGCATCTGTCCAAACAGACAAAACACACAAACACATACATGTACACTGATTGGCTGTATAGCTCTGTGAATGTCTCTGTCCCACCGAACTTTCTGTCTTGCTCATTTTCCTCTGCATTTCCTTTGTTTTGTTTGTTGTTTTATTTAATCTATTTTTTTTTTATCTGCTACTTTGGGTCACACATATTAAGTGGCAATAATAAAGACCGAGATACATCGAGAAGGCGTATTTGTACATTGTGTGAACCATGGCAGTGGACTTTGGTCAGTGCCAGATTCAGCAGATAAGAGATGATCCATGAAAGCTGATAGGTGCACTGACAGCAGGACAGGGGCCTTGGCCTCCACCAAGAGGAGGCATTACAGGGGCCCACGCAGCTGTCAGGACCAAATCGTCTTACACATTCATAAACACACACACACCTCTAATATCTGCCATGCAGTTACCCCAAACAGTCTGAAGCCCTCTCAGTCTGTCTGTATCTGTCTGTTTCACTCAGTCACTCAACACCACACACTTGTGTGTTACAGTAGCTTTCTCAAGTTTGTGCTGTTGGTTTCCTTTATCCCTTTCTCTGATTTTTAACAGTATATAAATGTATAGAGCCCATCAGAAATGCAAGATTATTTACAGTATCAGACTGTAATGAAAGAACTTGACTGCATTTAGTTAATTTACGCCGCCTTCTTCCACTAGAATTGTCAATTTAACACGTTCACTTTGTAAAGTTATAAAAAATAATGCTATTAACAAAATAACTAATTTATAATGCACCCTGTCCTGTATGTAAATTCCACAAGATTTTTCATGAGCAATTTAAGCTTTCTCATAATTTTGTGAGTCCGCAATCAGAGCAACACCAGCTGTCAAGGCTCATTCATACCAAGGACGATAACTATAACATTAACTATAGTGTGTGTTTAATCACATATAATGAATTCATGTCAATTGCAGCCATAGTTCCTGCACAAAAAACTCTTAGCAAGATTTAGGTTTCACAACATTGAAAATATTGGGTGGAAAAGCATAAATAAAGCTGTCTGAGGCAGAGCAATCAAGCTTTTGATTTGGCTTAACAGTCAATTCTTTTGAATTTCATTAGGCCTATCATGACTGATTCACCAAAACATTTATAATGAGAAGAACAGATTGAAATTGTAATCCTAAGCATATGAAGCCCCTGTCCTTCTCTAAGGCTACATTTACATTACTTGGATCAAGTGACTTGGATTTTTTTTTCATGTGGCACAGATTGGATATGACCCACGAACGTGTAAGCAGGAAAAAAACATATGGATTCCGATATTCTCAGATCGGTTTCAGGCCTAATTCATATGTGGAAATAAACCGATATGAATTGGATGTTATTGAAAAAGCGCCTGTGGCAAATGACGTCAACTCAGGTGGACACCAACTGCAATCATATGACTCTTTTCAATGACGCAATGGGGACCGAAGGCTCAACCCAAAGTTTTGCTGAGCTTTAAAGATTTTATTATCATTTAGTCTGCGTCCATTGCAAATTGTGCCGTTTTGACTTCTTTTCGACCAAATCTTTTCCAGGTGTACCTTGAGTTTTTCGCCAGGTGTACAGTGTAAATGCGGATATCGGATATGGGTCACTTTTAAAAGATGTAAGCTGGTCATCAAAAAAATTGGATATAGTCAACAAATCGGAATTGGGCATCAAGTCCGGCAGTGTGAATGTGGCCTTAGTGATATATGAGAGAAGAAAAACAGATGTTCATATCCTGAAGAAAAGCATAGCATTCTTTTATAATTTTATATCCTCTAAAGAAATGACTGCCCATACTAAAGAGAAAGAGGAAAAAAAGTTAAGAGCGAAAAAGTCCCTAAGGGAAAAGGAGAAAGGAATAATAAGCTATTTAATTTACACTTCAAATTACTTTATGCTGAACAGATACACTGTGTGTCCTTACTGGTATTTAAATGATTACCAAATTATATTAATCCTTTTTCAGAGAACATTTTCCAGCTGCAGATTTGCGGCTCTAAATGAGGACTTCTTTTAAGTCAAATTACAGAGGCGTAACACTCTGAATTTCATTTACTGTTCTATTTATCCACAATTAAGTCTTTTCTATGATTTTTAAATCTCCTTAAACCAGCCAACACTTACAAATAGATGTCCTTGCTGTAGGCACAACGTCACTACTGAGGTTTGATTGTTTACTCATGTCTTCCATTTTGCATGAGACCTTGTGTTTTAACCAGTATGGCGCACAGGTAGATCCATGAAGCGGGTTGTCTGTTCTGGCCTTGATCTCATTAGACCTTTCCAGCTCCTCTGACTCTCAAGTTCACATCTATGGTGTTTGCTACTATGATCTGACTTTAAAATAAAAGCATATCAGTTGGAGAGCTCTGACCTTTTAATGAAAATGTCAGCGTTCCTGTTCCTGTGAGATTCTGGGCTGTGTCTTTCACTGACTGAGCTTTACCTCAGTGGACAGACACATGGAGACCATGACCAGGGGCTAATGGTATACTATAAATCTTTTTTTCCTTTGTCGGGATCAAGTGGACTACAAAAGATCAAACTAAACAAATAAATGGCTTTTTTTGTGAGTCACATTTGGCTGTTCCTAGCAGAAAAACAGCATGTTATAATTTTGCATTTGAATTTAATTGATGTCTTTGAGCATGTGATAAAGTTTGACAGCCCAGTGTGGTCTTTGTTGATAGCTCTCAGATCAAAGCACGTCTCTAATGTACAGTCCAATTCCAGTGACTTCATTCTACAGTAGCACAACAGCACAGTAGCAGTCACATTAATCAAACCACAGCATTCAGATTATTCTAATGGGCTTGGACTTCAGCTCCCCTCACTTCAAACACGTCTGGCTTAGGCTGCGGCCTGCTCAGACGCTGACATTTTAAAGGCAAGCGAGAGACAGGAGACACAAACAGTCAGAGTGAGGGAGGGATACGAATGAGTGAGTGTATGAAAAGGCTCACAAATGACTAATGTCTTTCTCAGCAGATGCCACGGTCAGACATAAACGTGATAAAAACTGTGATTCCTATGAGCGCAGCAGTGGGCAGAATGAAACGCAACTGCTAATGTGCCATTAGAATGACAGACTCCATAGACTGGAGCGGAAAACTTCCATCCTGCCACAGACAATTGAGCTGTGGGAGAGTAAAAGACAGAACAGACTGCAGCAAATCAGGCATATCTGCTCTGTGTCTTATAAAGCCAAGGGAATTATGGGTAATGAAGGGTGATCATTGGCCTACAGTCAGTCATTCTCTAAATGTGGTAAGAAATCAGTGTACTTTTATTACTGTATGTGTGGCCTGATTTATAGAAGCAGAGATGTGCTTGAAGCCAAATACCTTTTTCGGTATTATTTATATCAAAATAATATAAATGATTTTTTTTTTTACTTTTAGACCTCCAACAAGCACAAAGATTATGTGATATTTTTAATAAACATATCTAAAATTACAACAGTAACAACTGTGAGTCTGTAAAGTGAATTTAAACTTAAACTGTATACATATAAATATAAACTCTAAACTTTACTTCAAAATCAGCATATAAATAATAATAAAAAATAGATAAAAAATCATTATATGAGGCATGTTATTAAATATAGGATGCATGTATGGAAAATAAAGGGAATAGGTAAGCTACTTTTGGTTTACCTAGATACAGACTATTATTTAGCTAGTCATCCTAGCTAGTCTGTTACTAAAAGACATTTAAAGCTTTGTGTATTAAACTGGTTTTGATATGTTGATGTGTATATGATATGTTATGTAGGTTATGTACTGTGACACTGGGTTGTTCACCTTTGGGACAATGTAAACACAGAATTAGCCACCTCAGTGCTTACAAAAGTGTCATGTTACTCTTCCAGCCCCATGTTGTACATTTTTTACGACTATCATAGTTAAAGCCCTCTGCCATCACCATGTCACACTGACAGGCCCAAGACAGTTCCCAGCTACCACTAAAGGCCAAAAGGTCATAGACTCTATTCATTTTTAATTGGCCTGGAATCATTTCATATTCATATTGTGACAGAATGAAGATGGGATGCTGTCAAAGTAAATTTGAAGGGATGTCAAAGTGCAATATAAGTACAATAGTGAGGGGTCACCCAACCTCCCAACACACTCTCGCACACACACATCTCATTCAGAGCGTACACCATTAATAAATTATGACAATTAAATATTCCCCCCAAAAAAACCTCTTGATAAAGAAGCATGGCTAATTTTTATGCTGAGCATTACTGTTATTCTCTGTATGGTCTGGGGCAGCAGTCAGTCTGCGCTCAGAGGGTGCATGGGTGTGAAGGGCTGACAGTGTATAATTTACCATTTGTCCAGGTCAGCGTGTAAAATCAGAGACATAGACACTGACAGGCTGGAGGCCCCCGTGGAGCCCCTCCATCAAACCCCTCTGAGCTCTTGCACACAGCTGTGGTGTGCACTCAGATTGCATATAAGCATTTTGACCTGGACATTGGTCTTTCCTGCTAGTCACAACAAATGAACAACAACAAAGAGAGAGAAAGAGAGAGAAAACACTTTACAGCAAAAGTCAATTCGGTAACGTTAGTTAATGCATCATGGATCATCAAAGTAATGCATTACCTTTTGAAATATATTGTATATTAAAATAGAAACAGTTATTTTAAATTGAAAACATATTTCACAACATTATTATTTTTGTATATCAAATAAATGCCGCCTTAAAACAACGCCCGTCAGCCGTGACTTATTCACAACACAGCACGGCCTTTCACACCTTATTGTTTATGTACGTATATATTATGAGCGGAGAAACCCCTTGTTTAAGCAGCGCAGTCTCATCCCTAGACGTCAACCAACTGACGCTTTTGACCATACTTCGACATCCGACGTTTTAGGGTACCCTTTAACGTCAGTTAGATGACGCTATCTAATCCTAACCCTACCCCAGACCTAAACCTACCCGCGCCATCTAACTGACGTTAAAGGTAAAGCATCAGTTGGATGACGCCCCAGGATCGTCATCTAACTGACGTTAAAGGGTACCCTAAAACGTTGGAAGTTGACGTATGGTCAAAAGCGTCAGTTAGTTGACGTCTTGGGATGAGACTGTGTTAGTTTAAGCACCAGTTAAATGTCACAACAGTTTTGAAAAATCCTAGAAAAGTGGCCATGGTAATAGGCGGAGTAGAGGGGGAAGACTGACAACACAACAATGGTTTCTAATTCAGACAGTATTATTTCGTTATCATTGAAAAACAAATCATCAAAGCTTCCCACAAATTCACGCTGCAATTGACCATTACACGCAATAAAACGAACATATATTATATAGTTTCTAAGCTCACAATTACATACATATCCCTTGACAGCTATAATTTGATGCACAAATAAATGCACAGCCATTCGCATTTGTGCTCTGCATTATATATAACTTGTTGCATCTTTAATAACTTTTGAGGATTATTTTGCAGCGTTTGTATAAGCCGTTTCACTGGTTATAGGGCCGTGAAGGCCGGTTACACTCACACAGTGTGGAAGAATCCCGTTTGTGTCGAACACTCAGGATCTTTTGAAGAGAACTTATGTGACACAAAATACTCTTATAAAGCAAAAACAAACACTAATGTTTCATCCATAAATGCATCTCTCACTTACTGTAATTAGGAGACACCAATGAGTCAGTGATATATATATAGTACAAGAAAGCGGCACATCCTGAGAACATTTTTAACCGGAAGATAAAAATAGCAAAAAAAAAGCTTAAAATAAAATAGTTTTCTCCTACAATTAATATTACCAGATGGTAGCATTGTCGTCAATGATGTTAAGCACACATTACTCTGTTAAAATAAAATAAAAATTGGTTTTGGGTTACATGACCCTTGGTGGCCATATTTGTAATGCCCCGGGCAGCTATTTCAAGCCATGGTGGTACAGATCTAACAACTTGAATGGGGAATATCTGAAATCTCTGTTGGTCAAGATTACATTTTAATACCATATTCGAAAAAAGAAATAAGGTCTGACAACAATGATATCAAAAAATACATTATACTTCTTAAGAGTCAAAGTAGGCCTATAATAAATACTTTTGAATTGATATTAAATATTGATACTAAATATTTCCTCGTAACATTACGCTAATTTTAGAACTGCTACTGTACAGTTCCTCCAAATTATGGCCCCTCGGGGAGCTACACCCCATCCAAAGCTGGCCGGCAGGGGAACCCCACCCGGTGCGGCAGAGGTCTGGGGGAATAAGACTTGCGTCATGCCCCGTGTGTCCAGGGCCAAGGCCCAGGGGAGTGAGAGAGACATATCCTCTATACAGACAATAGAGCTGGAACACTGTCAAGAGAAGTCACAGCAGGACTGTACACTGTGTGTGTGTGCACATGAAACTCTCTTTGTTTCACTGTGTATTAGTCCAACTGCTGTGTGTGTATTCTTACATGTGTAACACATTTGTGTGTGAGCTAAGCAGAATCAGTGGGCAGGAAACCCTAACAGTGAGCCCGTTACCCCTGCTTGCACTGACAGGATATACAGCCTGCCAAGCCCGCACAGTAGGTGAGCAGCCATTATGCTAAAGCTAGGAAGTACAGACACAGACCTTTCGAAAAGTGACCACCCTTCAGAGAGTTTATAATGAAGCATGTGTTAAACTAATGAATGTACACAAATCAGTGCTATTTTAAGCAACCAGATTTACTAACAGCTTGTGCTGGCAAAAAAACTCTTATGGCGTTAAAAACTACTATCAGGATTTACTAAAGACACAAAGTGAAACATTAGCGCTGAAAGGGGATGGTTTTGAGTGGGTTTCGGGCGTAAGGGTAGGTTCTAGGTGGGTTTCAGTATGTAGGCTCCAATTTTTTTTAGTGGTAAGGGTATGTTTTGTGTGGGTTTCAGTGTGGTCCGTAATAAAAAGAGAAATATAAGAAGTAAATGAAAAAAAAAATAGGCGTGAGGGTTGTCTTCTCGATGCTTCATCCTGTTTCCAAGTTAATGAGGAAGCGCGGCGTATTTGGATATGGGCGTGGCTTCTGACATCACACTTGGATGTGGGCCGGGTTGGATGTCCACCGCAGGCTGCAGCAAGACACTTCTCGGTATTTGTGTCATTATTTAATGATTCCAAAAGAGCATGTCTTAAACCAGACGCTAATTTGCGCTGCTCTAGGAAGATTGCGTTGGTCATTATGGAAATGACCCGGCTGCATCTGTGTTCTTTAATTTGCACGTCTTCAGTAGATCGTGCTCAGAACTTTATTTGCCCTGTTTAGTAAATCTGGCCCCAAGCCTTTGCATAGAAGTTAAAATGTTATAAAATGCGATTGAGAGCATCTGTCATATTTTCTGTTTTTTCTTTGCAGTAAAGTGTGTGTGACACTGACTGTAGCCCCTGTGGCTTTTACAAGGTGACTTAAGATAAGAGCTCCCTGACTGACTCAAACACAATGCCCACTGTGGCAGAGGAAGAGGGGGGAGAAAAGAGTCTTTTAAACCCACCATGTCTGCTGTTGTCAGCACAAGTTCAACATGATTAGATAAAAGACTGTTTTCACTCACTTTGTGTACCAGTGTGGATACACTTATAGAGATATGACTGGTATAACAGACCTACCTTACTTTAAGATACAGAGCAACTGAATGTCTTCAGGAGAGGCCCTTCCAAAAAGCTGTTAGCAAAGAGATGATCACTCCTGTGATGTTCAAGCTGAATTTTCAGCATCATTACTCCAGTCTTCAGTGTCACATGATCCTTCAGAAATCATCTCAATATGCTGATTTGGTGCTCAATAAACTTTTCTTATTATCTTATGTTGAAAACAGTTGTGGGAATTTAGATCAATTCAATTCTATTCACTTTACAATAAAGTACACATTAATTAACTACATTAGTTAGCATGAACTAACAATGAAAACTAATTCTAAAGCATTTATTAATCTAAGTTAATGTAATATTAACATTTACTAGTACATTCTTAAAATACAAAAGGTTGTATCTGTTAGTATTGTTTAGAGCTTGGACCTTAGCTGACATGAACTAACAATGGTCAGTTGTATTTTTTATTAACTAATGTTAACAAAGATGAATAAATAGTGCAAAATAAATGTATTGCTCATTGCTAGTTCATGTTCACTAATGGGACCATATTGTAAAGTGTTACCTTGTTTCTTCAGAAATTTCGTGATATTTGTCCCGTAAATAGAAATACAATTATTTTGGCATTTTCTACTCCTGCTTTTGTTTTTTATACTTCCTGAATCTGTCATTTAGTAAAATGTTTTGACTGAGTGGATAAAGTGTAAATTGGAAAACTCCCAACCACAACCCTAGTCTGAGAAAGACAATAAAACACATTGTAATACAATAATAATACACAGACAATAATACACAGTCCCTATTCCAAGCACTGTATTCTTCTGACACCATGTCATATGCGTGAGGAACAAACCAAAAAACTCCTGATCTGGAGGCATATCTATCTTCATTTGAAATCCTTCTGTGAGACAATAATATACTTTACATTCATATTTGAACACTGATTACAATGATACAATTTAGGAAGGAAATGCTTGAACTAAAAGAAATGTAGTTCCTTAAATTGTTGGTCTAGGAAAAAGGTGTTTCGCATGTATTTAATACACACTGTTAGACAGTTACAATTTTGAAAACTGAAGTATTATGTGTGTGTGTGTGTGTGTGTGTGAGAGAGCAAGAAACAGAGAGGCTATGTTGTGCCCCGCAATAGAACAGCTGCTGCTGGCTGTTGACAGACAGTGTGTCCCTCAGACAGAAGAGCTTGTACTTGTTGTGTTAACACTAACCCTACACAATAATCTGGCCCTTGTAAAGCAGGTATCACCCGCACAATAACATCATTGTCAAACATGCTAATGAACATGGGAGGGGCCCTGAATAAATTTGGATGGAAGGGAGAGAGAGAGAGAGAGAGAGAGAGAGAGAGAGAGAGAGAGAGAGAGAGAGAGAGAGAGAGAGAGAGAGAGAGAGAGAGAGAGAGAGAGAGAGAGAGAGAGAGAGAGAGAAGGGAGGGAATGAGGTTTAGAGAGAGAGAGAAGGAGGGGGGAACAGAGGGTGAGGTGAGGGGAGGGGGGTTGAAGGGCATTGTGGGTTGTTGTTTCGCATCACTGAACACTGGAGAGTTGTCTTATATACTCACAATACAAATTAGCCTGAGCCAAAAAGACCGAGAGACTAAAGCAGGCGACAAATGTGAAGTTTTAAACCGCCTGCACAATAGTTGGCTCTACCCTCTCTCTCTCACACACACACACTTCAGCACTAAAACAGGGCGAGAGAGAAAGTGGCATTGTTGGTCTTTCTCTAATGATGCAAGCCAAGATTCAAGTCAATAGAGCAATTCATTAACAAATCAAAGTCCCAGGGGTGCGAGTGCATTTGAGGGAGCCCTCCTCCAGATCGGCTGTCCATATGCCTAGGGTCAGAGTGCCCTCCCGCTTCACATATACACACCATTCAGCTTACACACACAAAACCGTTAGGGTCGCCCGTTATCTGTCGACTTGAACACAAACACAACAGAATTTCCATATGGTCCATGAAAATAGATACGCTGCGGTTTGCTTTTACTTCCCACGACCCTTAACTAAACACACACGCACACATATGCACAAACACAAACGCCCCTGACGCCATGTCAAGCGATGTTAGTCATAAAAGAGAGGGAGGGATATTTGCTGATGTGTCAGCTTCGTTTTTTAACGCTCTAGCTGTCACCTCAATTCGCAAATCAACCTGTTTTTCATTCTCCGTTCTTCGACAAAACTTCGTCTACCTCAGGAAACATTTTACCACATTCTAGCTCATTCATTTTCTCAACATCTCTACTCTCTGTCTCCATCCTTTCACTGAGAGGCAGCGTGGCTGTCAGGCCATACGAACGTGAGGGTGGTACTGATGCATATGGGTGTGTGTGAGTGTGTGTAAAGGCACATTGAGGCAGGATGAGTTGCTGAAGAGGATTTAGAGTGGAGGGCCCTTCACACTACTCTTTCAAATCCTCACAAATAAAGCTCTTTACAGCCTGAAAGTGGCCCCTCGGCCCTCTCCAGGCTCAGCCCACTCAAAGGCCCAACATGATTGTCATGGATATTGCACCACGCAGGCAACAACAGAACGCGGAGACAAGTGTCGATCGAGAGACAAAACCCGAGCAGACTTTTCCGCCAGGCAGGCCAGGGAATGTTGACGGGCCGGTGAAAAGGTTGTTTAACCTTTTGAAAGTGAATGGAGAGACCCTGAAACAAATGCAGTGTGATAGACCCTATACCCACAGGGACACTCCAGAAACACTAAACCCTGTAAGAGAGACAGGGCAAAAGAGACGGATGAAAACACGATTGGATAACAAATGGTGTGTGTGCCAGATCCTATCGACTGAAATTCTCCGCGTTTAGGAGGTTCAATGTGCGGAGCCGATGGATTGGAATGTCCGTCGACCTGCAAGAGCGCAAGGTTTCTGAAGGCCCTCTCTGTTTTTCCCCCTTTACACCATATACCAACACTGTCATGATCGATAAATGAAACAGGAAGCAAAAGCAGGTTACTCAGTTTATTGGTCAGCAGTACACGAACATAAGGATGACACGGGCGTGGACGGATGACACAGGGACTTAGATGGCCAGCGTGATGAATCCGTGAAGTGAAGTCCGTGCACAGAATAATCCATGAAGTGCAATCCGTGAGGTGAGGAGTCCGTGCAGTGAAGACACGAAACGACGATCCAACACCAAGACAACGAATCCACAGGAACAAGACAAGGCAATGGCAGGAGAACGGAACAGGAACAACACACGAGATATCAACCAACGATCTGACAAAGGGAATGAGAAAACGGTGAGTATATATAGTGAGATGAGATCGGCTGCAGCTGGTGATGAGATGATGAACAGCTGGAGCGGATCAAGGAATGTCACAAGTCACACCCACTACACACGTGCTTTCATACAACAACATAAACACGAGACGAGAAGGAACCAGTGGTTTTGAATACCGTGACAGTACCCCCTCTCCTAGGAACGCCTCCTGGCGTTCCCAGACTCCCTTACCTGTCGATTGTAATCATCGATCAGAGAATGATCCAGGATGTCTCTAGCAGGTACCCAACTTCTCTCCTCCGGACCGTAACCTTCCCAGTCCACCAAGTACTGAAATCCACGCCCCCTCCGCCTAGAATCCAGAATACGATTTACCGAATAGGTGGTATCCCCATCTACGAGACGCGGCGGTGGGGGAACCGGGACTGGCGGATTAATGCAAGCATCAAACACGGGTTTAATTTTGGAAACATGAAACACGGGATGAACCCTCCTGTACGCCGGAGGTAAACTAAGGCGGACTGCCACCGGGCTAATGATTTTGGTGACAGTGAACGGGCCAATGAATTTGGGAGCAAGTTTATTGGAGACGGATCGGAGAGGAATGTTCCTGGTAGAAAGCCACACTTTTTGACCAACGACGTATACGGGAGGCTTTGACCGGTGGCGATCGGCCTTAGCCTTGGTGCGCGCCCCCACTTGGAGTAGAGTCTCACGGGCTCTAGTCCAAGCGCAGAGACACCTCTGAATTAAGGCGTGGGCGGAGGGGACCGCGACCTCGGATTCCAGACTGGGAAAAATAGGTGGCTGGTAACCTAAGCTACACTCAAACGGCGATAGGCCCGTAGCCGACACTGGCAATGTGTTGTGGGCGTACTCCACCATAGACAGCTGTTGGCTCCATGAGGAAGGATTCTTGGACACCAAACATCGCAACACTCTCTCCAGATCTTGGTTGGCTCTCTCGGTTTGGCCATTGCTCTGGGGATGAAACCCTGAGGACAGACTAACCGTCGCCCCCAGTAACTTACAAAATTATCTCCAAAATTTGGACACAAATTGGGGTCCTCTGTCGGAGACCACGTCCATCGGGAGGCCATGTAAGCGAAACACGTGGTCAACGACTGTCAATGCTGTCTCCTTAGCTGAGGGTAATTTGGCTAAGGGAATAAAAGTGAGCCGCCTTCGAGAACCGGTCCACCACGGTCAAAACGACTGTGTTACCCTGGGAGGGTGGGAGGGCGGTGATAAAATCTAGAGCGATATGGGACCAGGGTCTCGAAGGGACAGGCAGCGGTTGAAGGAGCCCATCTGGAGGTCGATTGGAAGTATTACCAGTGGCGCAAACCGAGCAAGCCAAAACAAAACTGTGAATGTCACGAGCCATGAGAGGCCACCAAAATCGTTGCTTTACTAAAAACTTAGTACGATTAACTCCTGGATGACAAGCCACGTTGGAGCTATGACCCCATTGGATCACGTCAGACCGTAATCCCTCCCGCACAAATAAACAATTCGGTGGGCAACCGGGCGGAGGCATTACCCCTTCTAAGGCCGTCTTGACCTTCGATTCGACCTCCCATACGAGTGTGGAAACAAATAGGGTCTCCGGTAAAATGCACTCGGGAGTAGACGGGCGTTCGGAACGATCAAAAATGCGAGATAAAGAGTCGGGTTTGATGTTCTTAGAACCCGTGCGGTACGAGAGGGAAAAATCAAAACGACCGAAAAAAGTGCCCACCAAGCCTGCCTGGAGTTCAATATTTTGGCGGTTCTGATGTACTCTAAATTCTTGTGATCGGTCCAGACGATAAAAGGTACCCCCGAGCCCTCCAACCAATGACGCCATTCCTCCAACGCTAGCTTGACTGCCAACAACTCCCTATTACCAATGTCGTAATTGCGTTCAGCTGGGGACAAACGATGAGAAAAAAAACGCGCAGGGATGCATCTTGTCGTCTGCGGAAGAGCGTTGGGACAGAACTGCTCCTACCCCCACCTCTGACGCATCGACCTCCACCACCAACTGCCGTGAAGAATCAGGGGCAACGAGGATGGGAGCTGAAACAAAGCGGCTCTTGAGTTTGGCAAATACAACCTCGGCTGTATCTGACCACCTGAACGGAGTTCTGGGGGAGGTCAAGGCAGTCAGAGGTGCGGCTAGTTGGCTGAAATTGCGAATAAACCGCCGATAGAAATTGGCAAACCCCAGAAACCTCTGTAGGGCCTTACGGGAATCTGGACTTGGCCACTCTACCACAGCCTTAACCTTTTCAGGGTCCACCCGCATTCCCTCAGACGAAATGATGTACCCTAGGAAAGGAACAGACTGTGCATGAAAATCGAATTTCTCCACCTTGACAAAAAGCCCATTCTCTAACAACCTCTGAAGCACTCATCGGACGTGTTGCACATGTTCCTGGAGAGACGAGGAAAATATCAATATGTCATCCAGGAAGACATATATGAACTGATCGATCATGTCTCACAACACGTCAATGACGAGTGCCTGGAAGACTGCTGGGGAGTTGGACAGCCCGAAAGGCACGACCAAGTATTCAAAGTGCCCCCTGGGGGTATTAAAAGCAGTCTTCCATTCATCCCCCTCCCTAATGCGAACCAAATGATAAGCATTACGCAAGTCCAATTTCGTGAAGACAGACGCTCCCTGCAACCTCTCGAAGGCTGAAGACATCAATGGCAAAGGATAAGTATTCTTTACCGTGATGTTATTCAACCCCCGGTAATCAATACAAGGTCGCAGAGACCCATCCTTCTTCCCCACAAAAAAGAACCCCGCCCCCGCTGGAGAAGAGGAAGGACGGATGAACTTGGTTGCTAATGAATCAGAAATATATTTCTCCATAGCCTCGCTCTCTGGGGCAGAGAGCGAATATAATTTGCCTTTAGGCGGAGACTTACCTGGCAGTAAATCTATCGCACAGTCATAGAGACGATGCGGAGGAAGAGAAGCAGCCCGAGACTTACTGAACACTTCCTTCAGATCGTGGTACTCCTCGGGCACGTTAGACAAATCCCCTGCCTCCTCCTGAAACACAAAAACAGGCACAGACGAACAAGCAGACACCAGACAAGACTTATGACATTCCTTGCTCCACTCCAACACAGCTTTCTGATGCCAGTCCACTCGGGGGTTGTGACGGATGAGCCAGGGATGTCCGAGAACGATGGGTGCCAGGGGTGAATCCAATATGTAAAAAAAAATTGTCTCTGAGTGATTGCCTGAAGTAATGAGTCAGTGGTGAAAGAAATAGTGGGGAGTTCTTGACCGTTTAAAGCATGTACTGCAATCTTCTGTGTGAGTGGTTTGAGGGGAATCTGAAATCTGTGTGCAAAGGTGCTGTCCATAAAATTACCTTCCGCCCCAGAGTCCAGAAGTGCTCGACAGTCGTGCTGGTGAACTGACCATCTCAGTCTTACCGGAAGGAGGGTAGATGTGGATGAGGTCTTCTCGGCGGAGATCCCACCCGATAGTAGCCTCATACTTACTATCGGGCTTGGCCTTTTACCGGGCAGTTGTAAGCATAGTGTCCCGCACCACCACAGTATAGGCAAAGGCCCTGGGACCTCCGCCTCTCCTCCCGGGAAAGCCGAGCTCGACCCACCTGCATGGGTTCGTGATCGAAGACTGGGCCGACCGCGTCCCTGCCGCTGGACCGTTGACTCTCTCCTGGTGGACAGAAAGACGAAACTCTCCCTCCGGCTCTACAAAGTCGAGCGTCCACTCTTAAAGCCAGCTCGATAAGTCCATTTAATTACGTGGGAAGGTCCAGGGCGTAGATCTCTCTCTGGACGCGGTCAGCCAACCCATGCAGGAACATATCCCACTGCGCCTCCTCGTTCCAATGACATTCGGCCGCCAGGGTGCGGAACTCGATGGAATAATCTGAAACCGGTCTCTCCCCTTGACGGAGGTCGGCCAACCCCCTAGCGGCCTCTCTCCCCGCGACGGCTCTGTCGAAGACCCGTCTCATCTCCACGGAGAGTGTCTGGAACGAGGCACAGCATGGATCTTGATTCTCCCACACCGCCGTTCCCCATAGCGCTGCCTTACCAGTCAGCAAGGTTATAACGAACGCCACCTTGGCCTGTTCATTATGGAAAGTCCTGGGCTGTAATGCAAAATGCATAGAACATCTCGTCAAAAATGCGCGGCAGTATGCAGACTCACCCGCATAGGGTTCTGGAGCCGGTAGGCGTGGTTCCACTGATGCAGGATTCTCTGGTGGTGTGGGGGGAACAGCGGGTGTGGGGGGCGCAGCGGGCATCTGAAGAAGTTGGAATTGTCGGGTGAGCTCGGACACCTGTGTCACCAAGGCTTGTATCGCACGACCCGTGTCACTCTGAATCCTCTCTTGTGAGTCCATTCTCCTTACGCTGAGGTGAACGAACTCCTCCAACGTGGATGGTACTCCCCCTGCTGCTTCCATACCGTGGTCAGATCGTTCTGTCATGATCGATAAATGAAACAGGAAGCAAAAGCAGGTTACTCAGTTTATTGGTCAGCAGTACACGAACATATAAGGATGACACGGGCGTGGACGGATGACACAGGGACTTAGATGGCCAGCGTGATGAATCCGTGAAGTGAAGTCCGTGCAGAGAATAATCCGTGAAGTGCAATCCGTGAGGTGAGGAGTCCGTGCAGTGAAGACACGAAACGACGATCCAACACCAAGACAACGAATCCACAGGAACAAGACAAGGCAATGGCAGGAGAACGGAACAGGAACAACACACGAGACATCAACCAATGATCTGACAAAGGGAATGAGAAAACGGTGAGTATATATAGTGAGATGAGATCGGCTGCAGCTGGTGATGAGATGATGAACAGCTGGAGCGGATCAAGGAATGTCACAAGTCACACCCACTACACACGTGCTTTCATACAACAACATAAACACGAGACGAGAAGGAACCAGTGGTTTTGAATACCGTGACAAACACACGTTTAAATCTAATGACATGTGGTGTAAAAGCAGCATATTTTTCTTACACCTGGAATGTGAATGCATCTTAATCATTATTTTCCCAAAAAAAGTATTTAAATGTTTTTAAATGTATTTTTTCCTACAAAAATGTATTTACGATAATCACTGTCATAAAAAGACGTGTCATGAAAAGATTAAATTAATTATTTTAAGAGACTTACTGACTCTGAAACAGTCACAGTTCTTGAAATTTCTTGAATCACAAAATGAAACTTAAAATTATACTCTCCCATTCTCAGTTGTAAACAAGCAGCATTGCCATAATTACAGCAGCAATACTGATGGAAATTTGAAATACTGTATTGGTGAACAGGGAGTCAGAAGGTTGAAAACTATCATTATTATTACAAATGTCATTATTTCAACAAAAAAAGAAAAATATATAAAAAAACATGGCAGAAATTCTTTGACTATGTCCCCCAAAAATATGATATTTTACCCTTAAATGTATGTGCACAAACATAAAAACCTGGACAACCAGCTTTAGCATATCTGACAGCTCTAAAACAATCTTACTGCAGCAACTTTACTTATCCCAGACCTCTCCTCTCATCTTCAGTCGGTCTGAGGCGACAATATAAAAAGTAGTCATTTAAAATGGTAATGACGGAGAATGCAAATGATTTTACTTTGTAATTAAACTTTGCTGTAAAACAGATATTGCTGCGGTTGATTTGGAAAGTGGGGCATGTGACAATTACCGAGCGGTTAATTGCGAAGCTGCTCAGCATTGCTAATTGTTCCGTGAGGATGGGTGGAATGAGTTCTTGGCAGAGGCACTCTATCAACATGACCAGAGCTGTGCAGAAGCACTTCAGCACAGACGAGTCACCTGAGAACCGCTGCTCACCCCCTCCTTCTACTTGACCAATGGGCCAGAACCAAGCAGTCTGCCTTTGCACAGTACTTCACTAACTGTGGGTTTTAGCTGAGAATGAATACAAGTCAAGAGAGTAGGGTGAGTAAAGGAAGGTCAAATAAGAGGTATAGCGTATGAGAAATTGTAGAATACTTTGCGACATCATAAGCATAGCAAAGGACTTCTTATCAAGAAACTTTTTTTTCACTGTATAGGATTCTTAAATGACTTCTGCAGAGATTCAGGGGCCTTTACACGACACAGTTTTTAACTAAAACTGAAAACCTTTTATGGGGTTTGTCCGTTCATTTTCATGACAATGGCGTTAACGGCCAGAAAATGCAAGCTTTTGAAATCGGGTTTCAAGAAAAAACGATTCTGTTATCGTCTCCATAAACAACAAAACCATGAATGTGTGGAAACGGTGACGTAATATGCATGCACATTATGGGTTCAGTCTATAGGCGTTTCTTTACAAAGGGACAGCGGCAACTACTGGCCTGGCAGCACAGCGTTTTTAGTCGTTATCTTGGATCCTTTTGACAAGAGGATAAAAAGAAAAAGAAAAACTTGTCCATACATTGCTGTTGAGGAAACATACTCTAAATAAGACATGATTTCATGTATATTAGTTTATAAGCTTCCTTCCTAAATGTGCATTTCTTACAAAATGTTGTAAGATTTATGCTAGCCCTAACTCTAAATGAGAAAACATTTTGGCAAATTGTCAAGTACTGGTGTAAAAATCTCACTAAATTGTGTTAGACTTAATATGTTTCAAATGAAAATAATATGAAGCTTGTTTTAGGGTGTTCATGTATTTTTTTTTTTCTTTTTTTAAGAAAAACTGAATATTATGATAAATTAAGATATCTAGAAAAGCCTGACGCTGCATGATGCATTAAATTTACAGATGGGGCTCCAGAAGATTTTTACAGTTGTATTTAAAAATAACATATTTATGAAATGATTAGCATGAATTTGATTCCTTATAATTTTTGACTATTGTATAAAGAAGAAGACTCTTATTGAAAGTCTGTGATGCATGTGACATGCTTGTTTATGAGCAGGTTATGTAGTACATTAAAAATTAAATCAATAAGTGTTGGATCTGCTGTGGGTGTGTTGCTCCCATTTTGACACACATTGCTTCCGATAATCTCAGCAAGAGTCGAGGTGCAAAAGGGTCATTCAGTGTAACGGTCTTTCTTTAAATGGAGGCCCTGTTGAAAGCAGTGCATGCAGGAGTTTGGGAGGAGTTCAACTGTGTTTGGATTGTGCTGTCCTCAGCTTGCCCCGACTACTTGGGCACTGTGAGCTGTAGTTCAGACACAACTGCCGTTTAATGTCACTGGGAGTTTCAGAAGAATGCTTGTCTGTTTGTGCATTGAGATGTTCTTGTCTGGCAGAAAACTGCTCTAGCCACAGCAACTACCAATTACACCGGCAGCTAAGACGACAGAGAGAGAATGGAATAGTAATGCACATCTATGTCATTAATGGGGTTGGTGCTGTCATCTGAAAATGTAATTGGTGAGGTTGCTCTAGCTCTATGGAGTCATTATCGCACTGTTGGATGTCATGTGCCTGTGTGACATGAATTGGGGGAAAATGTCAGTTTCGACTACTTTCAGTTTTCAAGAATTATAAATACGACTAATCAAGCTATATTGAAAACCCCTGTCATTATATCATTCCATATATATGCTATACTATACACCTTTGAACTGAAAGGTAATGAGGAACGAAAGAATATGGGTAGAGAAAATATACAAATGGTCAATGCATGTGGCATGTGATGATGTTGAGTTGTAATTATGCAGGTGGAAACAGGTTGACAGAGCAGATGACAAAGGCCAATGCATCATTCTAATAAAAAAAAGACAAACGCAGGGAAGAGTGTGTGAGTCTGACAGGTGTATCATTAACAGCATACCTCTGCGGGCCTGTAGGAGGAGGAGCACTCACATTTGTGCACATGCACAAAGATTTATACACAGATATGCACATAGGCAAGGCAAGGCAAGGCAAGTTTATTTATATAGCACATTTCATACACAATGGTAATTCAAAGTGCTTTACATAAAAAGAAAAAGAAAAAGAAATAACCATAATTAAAACTGTTTAGAATAAAGAAATTAAAATAATCAAAACAAATAAGAATAATTAAAACAGTTTAGATTAAAAAACAAAATAAAGTACAGTAAAAACAGTCGGACGAACAGTGGCACAGTGCTCATTCAGTAAATGCATAGCTAAACAGATGTGTTTTGAGTCTGGATTTGAATGTGACTACTGTAGGAGCACATCTGATCTCCTCTGGAAGCTGGTTCCAGCTGCGGCTGGCATAATAGCTAAAAGCAGACTCTCCATGCCTTAGAATGAACCCTTGGTATTTCTAGCTGATGTGATCCTAATGATGTGAGTGATCTGTTAGGTTTATATTCAGTGAGCATATCTGCAATATATTGAGGTCATAACCCATTGAATGATTTATATACCAGTAATAATACTTTAAAGTCAATCCTAAATGTAACTGGGAGCCAGTGTAAAGACTTGAGGACTGGTGTGATATGTTCATATTTTCTGGTTCTGCTCAGAATCCTGGCAGCAGCGTTCTGTATGAGCTGCAACTGTCTTATGGTCTTTTTAGGAAGGCCAGTGAGGAGTCCATTACAATAATCCACCCTGCTGGTGATGAAACCATGTACAAGTTTCTCTAAGTCTTGACTTGACACAAAGCATCTAATTCTTGCAATATTTTTCAGATGATAGTATGCTGATTTAGTTATTGCTTTGACATGACTACTGAAACTAAGGTCTGACTCTAGAGACACACCAAGATTCCGGACTTGATTTTTAGTTGTTAGACCCCTAGCGTCAAGGTATGCATTCACCTTAAGAACTTCCTCTTTGTTTCCAAACGCAATGACTTCAGTTTTGTCTTTGTTTAACTGAAGAAAGTTTTGGCACATCCAACTGTTTACTTCATCAATGCATTGGCACAAGGAGTCAATGGGGCTGTAGTCGTTAGGCGATAGGGCTAAGTAGAGCTGTGTGTCGTGTGCATAGCTGTGGTAAGAGATTCGGTTCTTTCTCATTATTTGGCTCATTGGGAGCATATACAGGTTAAATAGGAGTGGTGCAAGAATTGAGCCTTGAGGGACTCCGCATGTCATGGATGTCCACTCAGACTTATGGTCTCCTATACTCACATAATAACCTCTCCCTTCTAAGTATGATCTGAACCATTTTACTACTATCCCAGAAAGCCCCACCCAGTTTTCCAGCCTGTCAAGAAGTATGTCGTGATCGACAGTGTCAAATGCAGCACTGAGGTCGAGTAGTACCAGCACTGATAATTTGCCTGTATCAGTATTTAAGCGAATATCGTTTATTATCTTTATGAGCGCTGTCTCTGTGCTGTGATGCGATCGGAATCCAGATAGAAAATTGTCAAAGTATCCATTCAAGCTTAAGAATTAGTTCAGCTGATTGAGGACAACTTTTTCAATGATCTTGCCTATGAAATGAAGATTTGAGATCGGTCTATAGTTGCTTAATATAGTCTTATCCAGATTGCTCTTTTTCAAGAGGGGCTTGACAACTGCAGTTTTCAGGGAGTTTGGAAAACTACCAGAAAGAAGTGAGGCATTAACCACTTTTAGGAGATCTGCTTCTAAACTGTTTAACACACTTTTGAAGAAAGATGTGGGGAGTGCGTCAAGGACGCAGGTTGATGTTTTAAGGTGCTGTATGGTTTCTTCCAAAATTTTGCCATCAATTTCTTTGAAATTAGACATAGTAACTACATTCTCAGGTTGTGGTCTGAACTGTTTGACCCCAGTGCGGCTCAATGATGTGCTGATCACCTTTCTGATATTATTGATTTTCTCAGAGAAGAAAGAAGCAAACTCACTGCACTTGTTGTCTGAGAGCATTTCACTGGGAATCTGGCTTGGGGGGTTTGTCAGTCTCTCTACAGTAGCAAAAAGAGTGCGTGTGTTGTTTAAGTTGCTGTTTATAATATTTGAGAAGAAAGTCTGTCTAGCTTTGCCTAGTTCCATATTGAAAGCATGGATGCTGTCTTTGTAGATGTTATAATGGACTACAAGTTTTGTCTTCCGCCACATGCGCTCTGCTTTTCTGCATGTTCTTTTCATATTTTGCACAGCTGTTGTGTCTCTCCAAGGTGCTTTTTAGCACCTTGTGTTAGACCAATGTTTGCTGCACCGCTGCTGAATCTCCAGCGACAGGGAAAAACTGTAATGAATTTAGCTGTCTATGTTAAATGTGATAAAAAAGGCCATATACCAAAAGATAATGGGAAGAAATATCTTTAAAACATACAGCGTGACCAGTGTAGTCCATTTCATGAACATTTCATGAACAATTCATTAACAAATGACTCTTATGATACTTTTCTGGATACTAAAAATAGTAACTCAACGTGTGTACGTAGTCTGATTCATGAACTGATGACTATTATGAGCTGGTTCTTATTAATGAACCCAAAACATACACCAAGACCATTGTAGTCTGACTGATAAACAAATGACTCTTACGATCCTGTTCTTTTTAGTGAATAAAAAAAATACACCATGACAACAGTCATTTGATTTACGAAGGAATGATTGTCATGAGAGGGTTCTTTAGTTCAGTGTAGTCTGATTCATGAAATAAATTACTCTTATGAACTAGTACTTTTAATGAGTAGTTCAAAAAGGTGCATAAATATGACATGACATAAATACAGTATACTACCCACTCAATCTCCAATACGCACACTTAAAGGCAGTCGGTCTTCCTACTGTTGCAACCAAAGAAAACAGTCTGGTTTAAGAGCAAAGGAAGAGAACACGAGAGAGAAAATGACAGTATTATGTGGGTGGCAGTGACTGCTTTCCGACCGGGCCTAACAAGCAACCTGACAGGCTGCAGCTGGGGCCTGCTTAACAACGCTGAGGGTGCGTGTGTATTTGTGTATAAGACATTAGAGCTCTATGCTATAACTGTCTCATTAGCATGCACTGGCCCACCTCCACTTCCCCTTTCTAGACAAGCCAACATGGCTCAGGCCAATCGGGGGGGGGGGGGGGGGGGGTGCGCATTGGTGTGATTGGTGCATGTGGCCCCTTTGAAGGGGAGAGGTGTCACATTAAGGGCGATGATGAGACAGAGGTCAAATGTAATGGTGACCTCAGGAACAGGAGCAGTGATGGTCTTGTTATTAACTCATGACAATGAAGCACAACCCTTCCATCAGTGCTTTAATAAGATATGTCATGTATGCGCTATACAAGAGGCTAGTCACCAAACCCCCTCAGGCTCTTAACACAAAACCTTAAATTAAAGCAGTACCTGTCTGCACCTCAGAGAACTGCTATGCTAATGTGACACAAGTGGGTGTTTTCCTAATTGTGTGAATATATTTTATAGAATCAATTTGATTAAGAACATTAAGAAAATACATATATAAATATATACAATCTATCTAGTTAATCATTTTCAGTCAAGTCAAGTCAAGTCATCTTCATTTATATAGCGCTTTTAACAATGGATTGTTTCAAAGCAGCTTTACAGAGATAAACATATAATTTAAGGTAACAGATTGTTTTGGCATTATAGCGGTTCTTGAATAATGTTATTTCCAGCTAAAGTTAACTTTGATTGATTCACCTCCGTCGAAATGATCAGACTTTTAAACGTGAACCTGTGATTAACGCTGACGGCGTTCACATTTCAGTGACATACCTTTACAAACTCAATATTTCTAATGACATGCAGTACCTATTTATTAAACTATTTATAAAAACCATCCCTAGCCTGTTTTAATTGGTCTGTTGTATTAACATCAATCAATCAATCAATCAATCAATCAATCAATCAGTAAAGCTATAAATGTTTGTATAATCTTCAAAAGAGTTGAATCAAGTAATCACATCTGCTTATTTAAACTAAGTGCAAGTTTCAAGAAATGATAATAATTATATTGATCATTTCCAAACAATATTCCTCTAATTGTTTTCCTTGACAGAATTTGATAGGAAAGTTCATTGTTCAACACCTTAGTACAAAGTTTATTTTGAATGCTTAATATGAATGCATGCACAAAGACAATGAAAAAAACTTGAGGCTCTAGTATTTTTTTTTTTAACTTTTGTGTGAGGTCACAAAATGTATGACATCTTGACCGCAATTTCATTATTATGGCCCTGCAGAAACAATTTTTAGTAGACATAGACATTTGTAGGTTATCCAAATTCATTTTCATTACATTTTACATTTATTTTCATTATACGTTGTTACAATAAGTACCACAGTTTACATTGTCAGGCTGTCAAACAGTCTGCTATCGTGCAGAAACCTAAGCAAATACAGTTATTTGATAGATGTTTAATTTTTTTTTTCCTGTTAATGTACGACTTTAAAAAGAACCAGTCTCTGCAGGGGTGTGGGAAAGGTAGCTTATCTATTTCCCGTCATCTATTAATGCCTCCTATTTCTGTGCAAAAACACACACCCACACACACACACTCTCTCTCTCTCTCTCACACACACACACACATTCGGTTTTCATGTTTTAGGGAACATTCCATTGGCATACTGGACAAATGGTATATTTTATCTCCTAACCCTAAACCTACCCATCACAGAAAAGTTTCTGCATTTTTAGAATTTCGAGAAAAAAAAAACTACATTTATTATGATTTATAGGCAAGGCAAGTTTATTTATGTAGCACATTTCATACACAATGGTAATTCAAAGTATAAGCTGTTTTCCTCATGGGGACCAAAAAAAATTCAGCACGACGACAGGGATTTCAGATATTGCCAGCTTTTTTTCTTTGTTTATTTAGAACCACACACACACATCCAAAATATGTCTAAGTTTATGATGAACAAGTATGAAAGGGGTAAAATATGCTTTGAGCTGGAAAAAAAGATGACTAATGAGTGGGGGGGAAAACTGAGCCAAACTGTCCATCTTTTAATCACACACATACCCATTCACATGGAGAACGACCTCCAAGCCAAGGTCAGGGACAGTTATCAGACATTGGCCTAAGCAGACATGTCAGGCTGACTGATGTTATCAATGTGGGTGATATTAGTGCAGCATTTGGCAAAATCGAATTGAAAGGAATTATCAGATAATCCTATCTGCAATAAACACTGCACACAGAACGAGGGGTTTCCTTGTAAAATATGTAATACAAAGTCAGGAAAAAAAGAAACAGAGCAAACCAGGCTATTATGAATCAGTAGACCTATTAGGCCGAAAACTTCCACAAAGCTTTTTTTCTTTTCCACTACCGCAAAATACATTAGTAGACAGACATGAATTTTAATTAAAATTGGTCAAAAATCCTTCAACAAAGCCATGTGTGAAAACTAAAATTCAAGAAATTAGAAAATAACTAAATTAACAAACTAAACCTGCTGTAAGTGCTATGCAGATTTAAGTAGTTTTTAGATGTGGCCTGACAAAAAAATATCCTCTAAATTCATATCCTGCCATTCTGCATGACATTTCATTGAATGGTTACAAACCTATTGTTGCCTTAATCTAAATAGAAGCATCTCTTTTACCCTTCCTTTAGGGATAAGATGCACTGGAGGAAAATAGTGTCAGTCAAAGTGAAGGTTGCCTCCTGACAACCAAGAATAGTTTATTCAAATTAAGCAGGTGGATGGGGTGCAGGGGACAGAGATTGAATTATGGTTTTGAATACAAAAACTGGATATTTCTTTAAGCAGAGAGAGCTGCTTTCATTTTTTTTTAAAAAGACATTGCTTTGAACTTTTTACTTTTGCGCTTGCCATGTAGCCTCTCCAAAGTTTACTAATTGTTGGTACGGTGTCCTTGATGCAATCTGGGTTTAAGCCATAGCCATGGTTTGAAGATTTGAACAGGGTGGTGAAGAAGCAGATGATCTTGACTTGACATCAAGCCATACATCATGCTGATGGATTTAAGGTGAGTGCAGATGATGGTCTTGATGATCTAGGCTGCTGCTCACCCCTGGTGTGGGCAGATGGAGACAGACACTGATGGATAAAGTGAGAATAGACTCGTAAATGTGGATCAGTCCTGGCTGGAGAAGGCTGTGCTTCCAGTAAAGGTTGGGATATTGCTTGTTGATAGCTGAACTATTTGTTTGCTTTCTGTAAAAGTATGTTCTTGGACACTATTTTCTTTGAACAATGTAGATGAGCTCACTGAAGCTTTTTTTGAAAACTTGACAAGGTTCCATTTCATTTTGCAATTATAGAGCTTCAGGTGTTGAGGAATGTGTTGAATCCTCAAATTAACAAAACCATTCCAAGAACATTCTTGCCTCGAAGGTAAACAGCAGTGGAGCATTTAAACATTTTTGTTAAGATAGACACTATTACTTCAGGCCAAAAGTCATTCAAAGCCAGCTATATCTTGTGATTTGGCAATGACAACAATAAAAAATATGAAGCAGACCTTCAAATATGATGACAAATGGGATAAAAGACCCATTTATAGTGTGTAAGAAATAGTGTGATATTGACTTTTATATTGTTACTGTACTGAAGCCAAAGGAAATTATTGAAATGTTATTCTGGAAATATTGACTTTGTATTAAGTATCTTTTTCCTACCCACTTTCACAGTTAGATGCGTAAACCTGAAGAGAATCGTTTTCAATTCAATTTACATTTATTTGTATAGAGCTTTTCACAATAAATATTGTTCCATTGTGGTTTTCCAGTTAGCTTTGCATAGGGAACAGAACACTGAATCTGCAAAGATCTGTTAAACTTTTTATAAATATATATATATATATAGACCCCTTTTCACTTAGTAAACATGGTGACATTTTTTGTGGGCGGAGCTTAGGAGGCAGAACGATCCCTCTAGCCACTTCCCTAACGTTAGTTTGCAAGTTTTGTTAGCTTGCTTTTTTTAACAATGACTGGAGAAAATCCGATTTTATCTTAATGTGCAAGGTCACTCATTGTCCAGGACCGCGATTATATATATATATATATATATATATATATATATATAAATGGCAGTATATATGGTGGACTAAACAAAAAAAATAACCAGGCATGGCCATTATCAGAAATGGATCTACTTTTACTTTTATTTTAATATTATATAACATTATATTTATAAAAATATTTGATAAAAAATAATTATAATTTATATAAAATAATATAATATATATAAATTATAATTATATTTTTGTCTAATAATTTTTTTCTTTAATACTGCATGCTCTTGTGTACATTTTAAAGTTTGACATTTAATGCTTTGCTTTGATTTTTCTCACTTGTTTTGTATCTCTCTGGAAGTATACAAAATTACATTTGGTGGGAAGCAGTGTGTGTGAGTGTGAGCCAGTCTCTACTGTGCTTGGAAACAGCCATTGATTAACCACCCTGGTATTCATAGTGCACCCTCATCAGTAGCCAACCTCCATATGGTCACTGCAGCACCACAACAACAATCAATAGAGGAAACGTTGTATCAAAACACATCAAGATTACAATAAGCAGAGCAAATCATTAGCGGTTCATGTCTCCGACAGTTGATCATCCCCAGAAAGGCCTAACATTATATTCTCTGTTACTGTAACATTCATCCCACTGTTTCTAATATTGGAACCTGCTCACACTCGGCCTGTCTCTTGAGTCATTGAGCAAAGCTAGACTCTCTTTCCTCTCCATCTCATTCTTCATCTGCTTTCTGTCTCTTTGCAGTAGCAGCTCCTTATACCTCTCAGTCTGTTATTTTTATCTGTGTGCTTGTACCAGGATGTTGTGTACCAGCATTCAGCTCTCACACACACATTTCCATGTGCACCGAGGGAGTGTTTTTTAGGAAGTCGGAGTTGATGTGGTCAGAATGACCCCACAGCGGTTGGCTAATGAGCGCACTGGAGTCAAACCAGCATTTTCCAAATATACACACCTTCCTACTGCTGTCCTCACACACACAGGTCAATCACAGAACAACACACACAATTTAAGACACATTTACCTCCTCTGTCCTGTGCGCACTCACACAAGTCACGTACGCCACAGGTCAAGACACACACACACACACACACAGAAAATTATGAAAGTCAGCACAACAGTGCCATGCAGCACAACTTTGATGTAGGGTTAGTTTAGGATAGGACGTCTCTGAGGATAGTTAAGGCTGATTGCCAACATGTCTGACACAATAAGGAACTGTGGTCACATGGTTTACAGGAATCACAGGAAGATGTAGGATTTACAAATAAGAAAGGACCAGTGTCTTGTAATCTCTGGTAGTGCAATCCAAAAACTATATGAAATAACTATATTAAATAAATCTAAACAGCAAAAATAAATTTTCAGATATATTTTTTAAATAATGTCTTTGATTAGATTACTTATATTTTCCTCATAAGATTTCTTTATATTGTTCAAAATATTTTGAAAAGAAATGAAAATATATGTATTTTTACATATATCTTCTTGCCCTATATTTTGTATGATTTGGCATTTGAACACTAAACAAAATCAGTCGTTTTTACAAAATAAAAATGGCAGCTGTGATTGGCAGAATAATCATGTAAAAGAAACTACAGCAAAAATGTAAACATATTTATATATGACTTTAAATTTTACAGTTTAAAACTGTAAAAAAAAAATTAACTAGTATATTATATCCAACAGCCTATTTCTGCTGAATTGGCAAGGCCATGCTGCTAATAAAATATGTTTTGTTCATTTTACAAATACTGACTCCTAACATAATAACACTGGTGGTAAGGAGAAAGACATGATGAATCAAAGTGCATCACAAGCTTTTCCACAAGCTGAGGTAAATACTAATAAATACCTATATATATATAAACACTGGCATGCACACAAAAAACCCTAATAAATATAACTGATTACAAAAAAACTTTTTATCAGGTTGTTAAGTAACTGATTTAGTGTACTACTATTCAGATTTGGTCTATGTGTTTCCAATTTGGTGTATTTGATTTGTAATCCAGTCCAAAGTTCTCGTTTTGAGCTACTTGTAATTCAGGCCCTCCAAATGTAAATGTGTTGTTGCCCAAAGAAACTGAGGTGGTAATGGAGGTGCACACACACAGACACACACATACCTACTTGTTCTCATACAACACACAAACACACACAAACCAGTCTCCAGAGGTCTCTCCAGCACTCTCACACAGAACCATAAGGGGGTCAGGTCAGTTGAGGTCGTCTCTGTCCAAACAAATAAGAGCTATTCTTCTACCACACCAAGCCTCTGAGCTTTCCACTAGCAGTGCGATTCCCACAGGGACACAGAGACAGACGGACGTAGAGAAAGAGGGCTGGAGAGAACTCAAGAGAGCTGAAGAGGAGCAACAGGAAAATGAAGAGAGAAAGGAGTGAAGAAAACAGGAAATAGAGGGATATAGGGATGCAGTAATCTGGTGTGGATAGAGCGATGGATAGAGTCCATGGTCTCTGTAAATGCCAGGCCTCGTATTTGTGTCTCTTGCCATAATAACTGTTAAATGCAGTTGTCTCCTCGCTACACAAAGCTGGACCAAACGCAGCAGCTCTGTGGTTCTCCGATGCATTGTTCCCTGCAGACTTTCCTGGAGCCTCGCTGACAAACACCAGAAAACGGATGCATTTAAAAAACCCTTAAATGACACACAACTCACTAAACAATGGCCTGGGGAGTCATGGGGACATGGAATTATACAAAATATACCCATAATGAAAGAATGGGGGACCACAAGTAAAATGAACTTGGTTAACACAGTTTTCCCATATAGTTTGTCTTGTTTTGTGTCAAATATTTCCACGGTGAACAAATGGGCCCAATGGGGCAGCCATATTTGATCAGAAGAGTAGTAAATAACATGGTCTGCTTCAACCATCTTGCTGGCGACACAATCAAAACAAGTCTATTTCCCAAGAAAATAAAAAGCGACACTGAAAGATTGGCATAGCACTGCCATAAGGTTGTTCACATCACGATTGGCACAGTAGACACTGAGGATGTCCAATAGTAGATTTGTTTATACCTTCAAATTTACTTTATGCAGTGTTTACGTACGATAGTCTTGTGTATGGTGCTTTAGACAAGCTGTGGTGTGCAAATGCATTGAAAAACATCAACAAAACAATTACGGCTAACAGTGAATGTTCCACACATTCAGCACATTCGTTTGACCTCAAGACACAGTTTTCAAGTGTGTTTTCCTTTTCCATTTGCACATGTCTGCATTTGCGTTCTCGTATATCCTTCACCGGCTGTCAGATCCAGGTCTTTACAAGTCTTTTGGCCTAATTAAGCAATCTGAAGCATGTTTTGAAGCTGAAAAGAGCAAACTACTGACCTTCTTATAAACTAAAGCTAAGTGAACTTACTGGACCAGACCTGTTTGTCAGTCAGAAAGAAGGAAAGAAAGAGCGATACAACAGAGAAATCCGATCCTCCTCATAATTGGTTTCATTTAAAAAGGCCATTCCCTCTCTCTCCCTGAGATTTGCTGCTGCTAGTCATGCTAATTCAGTATTGATAATGGAGCCAACAGTGCCAATATTTCAGCAATAGATTTATTTGAGGAGTTGTGGAGTAATAAACCATTTATCAAAATAAATTGTTTGAATAAAACAAAAGACACTTCTGTGTTAACATCAACAAAACATGGGGTCGAATCACAAGGAATCAGGTGAGAGGTGTCTCCTATGGCCAATTGTGATTGTGTTGCAGCATACATTATGTCAGTATATGGCATAAAGCACAACTAAATAATAAAACTGTCTTATCTACAAATATGACATTTTGAGTGCAATACCTTTTTTATTTAATCCTGTTTTGCCTGAAATGAATGTTAAAGGGTTAGTTCACCCAAAAATGAAAATTAAGTCATTAATTACTCACCCCCATGCTGTACCAACCCCGTAAGACCTTCGTTCGTCTTCGGAACACAAATGAAGATATTTTTTATTAAATGTGAGAGGTGGATCACTCCTCCATAGGCTGCCTAAGGGATTGAATCCTGACGGCCCAGAAAGTCAATGAAGAAAATGTTTAAATATTCCATGTCACAACAGTGGCTCAACTATAAGTTTATCAAGCGACGAGAATACTTTTTGTGCGAAAAAACAAACAAAAATAACGACTTTATTCGACTATTCCTTTTCTTCCTTGTAGGCCTGAAACGAGACTTCAAGAGATTTCCACGATGCATGCGCGAGAATTGCGATCTCCTTCAACTACTTCAGTTAAGTTTTTCGCACAAAATGTATTCTCGTCGCTTGATAAACTTATAGTTGAGCCACTGTTGCGACATGGAATATTTAAACATTTTCTTCATTGACTTTCTGGGCCGTCAGGATTCATTCCCTTAGGGAGCCTATGGAGGAGTGATCCAGCTGTCACATTTAATCAAAAATATCTTCATTTGTGTTCCGAAGACGAACGAAGGTCTTACGGGGTTGGTACAGCATGGGGGTGAGTAATTAATGACTTAATTTTCATTTTTGGGTGAACTAACCCTTTAATATCACTGTTTGGAATTTAATAAATGAATTGAATGAAACGAAATGAAATGAAATGAAATGAATTGTTGTTTAGAATCAATTTCCACTGAACTGGAAAGTTTAAACAGATGCATGGACCAACTAATTTTATTTTAGCTACTCTAGTTGATATACCTTGCCAACATTATGGTACATGGCCCAACATCTGCCCTCCACAACAACTGCCTGCACCTGGTGCCAGCTTGACATGTTTACCAAATACAACCTTACCCAGAACAAGTGCCTCTTCTCTGAGCCTGCCATTGAGCCTCAGGCCATTGCACTCAAAAGTGGAGGCTGTACAGCGCCTCCTGGAGCCCACCTGGCCAATTTAGCCTCCTTCCTTTTTTAGAGATGACCTATCAATGCTTCCTCCCACAACACTTGACAACCACATTGCTATTGTGTGTTACTGACAACTTGCACAGGCTGCAGACATATGGATATGTTTAAAGAGCATGAGAGCAAGCTTCAGTTTTTTTGTGCATCTTATTGCCAATGCTAAAAATGTTTAAATATTTAAAATGGCTTTAAAAGCCATTATTTCCAAACTATTTATTTATTTACATTCATTTGAATGTATACATGTAGAAATACATTTTATGTACATATATCTATATATACAGTACCATATATATATATATATATTGTTCAAAAGCTTGTACATTTAAAAAAAATAATTAATTAATGCTTTTTTAGCAAGGATGCATTAAATTAATCAAAAGTGACAAAATAAAGACTTTTACATTGTTACAAAAAATGCTGTTCTTCTGAACTTTCTATTCATCAAAGACGGAAAACAGAAAGACAAGCAAGATCAATGCAGCAGAGACACTGCTGTTTTTAAAGCATGTTTTCACTTTCACTTTTTGATCAAATAAATGCAGCTTTTGAGGAGCATAAGAGAATTCTTTCAAAAACATTAAAAAATCTTGCCGCCCCTTTAAACGGTAGTATATCTGTAATGTATAACCTTTTTTTTCTTTTTACAAATATCATGAATTTTAATTTCTTTTTATCTTTTTCAAAATCGATTATGATATCAGGACAGTTATAACGCTCAATTGCAAATTAACTGTATTTGTATGGATTTTTTAATTAATTAAAAAGACAAAAAAAAGAGTGTCATATCATTGTTCTAATATGTTGATCTCCTTGTATTTTAGAAGCTTTTTGAGCAGTCTTTATCTGTGAAATCAAAAAGATGATGTCAGGCTCCTCTCAGGTCTGCTGGTGTTTTAGAGGGATAAATAAACACACATAGCTCCAAGATTGTCGTTTCTCTAGACAGCATGCATGAATCTTTTTCATTCTTCTATATTGCTAAAAGCGGGGGAAATTAGTCGTGTGTTCAGTATTCATTAGGCAGTTATTAGAATAAATGCATCACAGTCCCACTGTGATTTATCTGCATGTTAAATGCTACGCCACAAAGCAGAGAAGGGTGCATTCATTATGGCTTAGGGCAATTCTCTCTAAAATAAAAACATTTCATTCCAACTAGAAAGCAAATAAATGCTACCTTTGCGTAAAGGAGCTCTTTTATTGAAACTCTCTCAATTGCTCCTCTCATAGGCCATTCAACCTTCAATTAAACAAGAAGAAAAGAACATAAAGGTAATTCAAGGCTGCATATGATGTCTCATCCTGTCTGTGTCTGCCTGTTGTGGATCTTTCATACTTCAAAGAGACACATTCTTCCTCTCTACTGTCCACTGCTTCACGGTTTGACGTCATGTCACGGTTGTGTAAACTTTGCGCTGAATTCTGAGTGTTTCCCTTCTTGATGAAACACATGACCTCATCAATCGTTTAACAGAGCAGTTGAATAAACAATCATAACCAGAACAATTGGTAATCTGCATATCATTTCATATTATTGCAGGTCATTCCTTTGTTGGGGATGTTCTCATTTAATAAGTACTGTTACTTCTCATTTATCACACACGTTCATCTCCTGCTGGTGCAATGAATAACCAGCTCTGTTCTCATTTAAACCACATTCATTATGAAAAGGTAAACTACCCTGAACTCGCTGTTGTCGTTTGTCATGAAAACAGAGCTCTCGGAGATCTCTTTTATGAAATACTTTAGAACCTTGACCAAGGTCAGATGTCTTGTGTACTTTGATTAGTATGCAAAGGTTTAAAGTTCACAATACAGCACTGAGGTCATCATGTTCAGCCAACTCTAAAAGGAAGCGTAAAAGAGAGAAAGAGGGAGGGAGGGAAAGAGACCCTGCTTTGTTAATCTATACGCCGGGTTCGCTGGCACGCCTGCCCCCTCGAACCGCAGCCCAAGATTTATCCCTTTACTTTATAATCAAGTATTTGTTTATAGTTCAGACATAAAAACAATCATAATAATAATGCTTGATGAATAGCCCTGCATGCTGATATTTATTCGCTCGTAAAAACTCGGAGGAAAGTCGTTGACGGCTCTGTGTGGCGGAAGGTCATCGACACGGGGTGAGGAACGGGCGTCTGCCTCGGAGAGTCGGATCGGTTGGACTGCTTTGAATAGCTGATGAACCTGTCAAGCTCCAAGTCTTGTTAAAATTTTAATAAACATCTCAGAGGCCTATCAAATGGGGGTGAGTTATGCAGGCACCTCCCAGCCCATCTGCAACCGAATGGCACGATTGTGTTTGACAGCATGCGCTGAAAACCTCTCTATCTGCGTAAAAGATTATACCCATTCACGTTAACTACAGGACCTATCCCGCTCACGTCAGCCACAATTTATTAAACAGACGATATTACTGGAGCAATTTTAATGCAGAACCTCCCCTAGCATAAAGCCAGCACATAAATATCTGCATTATATGCACAGACTCACTAGCCCACCATCTCAGTAGGAAAAAATACACAGAAAAGAAAAGAAAAAAAGCATCATCCCTCGCATAAAGAAGTTCGCAAATAAACAAATACTTTGGAATACACTTTCAAATGTAACACACAAGCTCGATTGGATTGATCGTGACTGTCGCTGGAACAAAGCCGTGTGAGAGCTCGGAGATAATGTGATTGCCTGTTTTGTGTTATGGTGGGAGATCTGAAATAGTCTGTTAAAATGACAAGCTCCATCTCTTTGCTTCTTTATCTCTGCCATTCAAAACAATTTAATAAATAAATACGACTCTGAAGACTTTTATATTCATCAGATCCATGAACACAGGGGTGTTTGTCAAACACAACAACACAAGCTCGATCAGAACAGGAAAAAAGTGTGGATTTTTGACATTTAAATTCCATACACCAAACAAAACAGGGATAAAAGCGGAAAGATGGAGAGACTTTGCTGGGGTTTTGTCTTTGTTCGTCTGCAAAGCCGGAGCAAAATCGTGTATGCTCTCTCTGTGCTTGTTTACTGCAGAGTGGTAACGTTTGAGGAGCTTTGATAGAAGTTCCCACTTTACAGTACATCAAAAAAACAGACCATTTAATTAAAGGGACAGTTCACCCAAAAATGACAATCCTGTCATGATTTACTCACAATCATGTCGTTCCAAACTGTGGAATGTTCTATGGGACATTAAAGAGAAGATATTAAAAAAAATGTCTCACTGTTTTTGTCCTTACAATGAAAGTTAGTGAGGTCCAGTGATGTTTTCGACCCCATAGGCTTCCATTATGGACAAAAACAGTTGAGGGTGAGTAAATGATGACAGAATGTTCATTTTTGGGTGAAATATCCGTTTAAGAATCCATCACTGTCGCAACTGAACTGTTTAATCATATATGCGCTCTCTCTCCCTCTCGTTTTAATAGATGTGATGACTCCTCGATATATACTCCTTGTGCACTAACTAACAAGAGGGAGAACACATGACGGCCTATTGAGCAGAGGAAAAGAACATATGCCGTCCACGTTGCTAAGTAACGCAAACATGCACATCCATGCACACATTCAATATTTGAGGGCACATTTGACGTGCTCTGCTTGGGTCAAGCCGTCTCACTCTCCTAAGTAATTTATAGTGTGCTTTACTCCAAGGTATTGCACAATTCTCAAATCTCATTATCATTAGAATTTTGCATATTTAACAACAGTTTTTAATTAGATGGTATTGTATTATTCATGCCCATAATTTGAAGCTGCGGAACCTCTTAAAATGAAACAGCAGATGAAAAGAAAGAGGGCATAAAAATGGAGCACAGCTTGTTGATGTGTTTTCACACATGGAAGGGTTTACTCTGTGGTGTTTAACTGGAGACCTACTGACACTTCTTACCGGTAACCGCTCTTTTCTGCTAGCTACCTCATATCACAGCATTGTCTATCCTTCTGCTAAATTCACAGTACTGGGATTTGTCTGCTCGCATATGTGTGTGTGTGCGTGTGTGCTTGGCTCATGTGTAAAGTGTGTGTGTGCTGGGGCCATGGCTCCTTGATGTATTATTAAAACTGGAAATGCACTCTTGGGATAGCATCTAGTTATGTGCTTTCATTTAGTGAATAAACCAAGCGTTGTTTTCATCTTTCCTAGTGATTGTTAATGGTTTGCCTGATGAGAGGTGTGTGTGTGTGTGTGTGTGTGTGTAAGTAGTCATCTAGGTCTCTTATTAAAGGGGCAAAATAGCCAGGCTGCTGATTTTGTTTTGGATTTTCAATTAGTCATTTTACTGAGCACATCTGTCGCTGGCACAGAACCAGTCACTGAGCATGCTCATTACAGAATACAGAGGTAGAGAGAGAGTGACAGAACGAGAGAGAAACTGTGACAGACAGAATTTACTGTAAAAGAACAGTGAAAGAAACATTGTTTTCCATTTCCTAATGGTTATTGGTTTTTAATCTAAGATTCTGCATCATCAATAAACTATAGTCTGAGTTTAGCATTTTGTGTGAATGTATAGTTGGTTACACACTCATACTGTGTCTTTTGAAACTTCTGATATCCAGGCACATAAATTGTTAACTAGCCTAGTCAATGCTGCCTTGTCAGTTTGATATTTAAGTAGGGATACTCAATATGCATAATTAAAGTATTAAATTAAGCATTTTTCGTTCTATAATTTCGGTAAGTTACATATACTGTTATTGATGTGCACATAATAAAAGCACATTTTACATAGTAAAATTAGCATTTTACATTTGCACGACCATCTTCATTCATTAGAATGGAGTAGAGCAAAACACTTATGAACTCAGGTGCTATAAACATAAGTCTCATATGCACATCAAGGCTGCATTTATTTGCTCAAACAACAGTGCAAACTGTAATATTTAACTGCAATATTACTACAATGTAAAACAATTTAAAATTAAATGTATTCCTGTGATGGCAAAACTGAATTTTCAGCATCATTACTCCAGTCTTCAGTGTCACATGATCCTTCAGAAATCACTCTAACATGCTGATTTTCTGCTCAAGAAACATTTCTTAATAATCTTTTTTTTTTTTAAACAATTGTGGAAATCGTGATACATTTTTTTCAGGATTCTTTGATGAATAGATAGATCAAAAGAACAGAATTTATTTGATATATAATTTAATGTGCCCATGTTGAACAAAAGTATCAATTAAAAAATATATATATATATATATTACTGACCCAAAACTTTTGAACATTTCCCCTTTTTTTTCTTTTAATTGAGGGTGCAAAAATCATTAAAACCCCTGAGTGTATTGTACATTGCCTTCTCTTTTGATACTTCAGCACTACACCCTCAAGTTACTATCATTAGAGAAACAATAGGGCAGATGATTGTATTAGCTTAAGCAGAAAAAAAAAACAGGAGGCATGATACCACTTTTACTGCTAGCACTACTTCAACACAGTCAGCAGTTTCCTGACAGAGGTTTCAATGTCCGATAGCTCAGTCGCTCGAGCAGAATCTGTTGTGCTTAGGGGAGAAGGCCGAGTACAGCGCTATCCAAACAACAGCCGAGCTTTGATTATTGAAGTTCAGGGGAGGTTCAGTAAGCAGCAACGTTTCGGCCTGATCCAAAGGAGGCATCCCTGGGGATGTTAATAAAACATTTTGCTCATTGTGGAAAGTAATGACCAACAATGTAAACTTGTGACTCGACAACAGATGTTGGCATGCTCGGTGGAAACAAGGTGCTGTAAAATTAATTTGGTCTAAATAATTTACTGCATGCATTACGTGCTCAAGGAAGTAGACAAGGATGATTGGTGGGCAATGACAACAATGAGAGACTCACACACAGTGAGAGAAACTATTCAATTAAACCAGATGAGCTCTGTTAGGAAAACAGGCACAGAGAATGATCAAATATGCTCTAAAAACATCACACAATCCCACAAACGCCGACAGAGGACCCGCTGTGATTTATATTTAATTGGGCTTTATTATTTAATATTGTCACTTCAAAGCGAGCAGCAGGAAACTTGCTGAAGATGTTTTCCAAATTAAATTAAATCAAATTAATAACTGACAAACATGCAAGTGATTTGGGTGCAAAACATGCTAGCGTTTGTTGTTGTTTGATTTCTCTTCTCTCACTCCCCCAAGACTGGGAAGTGAGGGAAAAAAGTGTGACACCAAGAACATTCATGAATTAAATCTCTGTGTATTAAATGGGTAGAGCCAAAAAATAAAAAAATAACTTATAATCATAACAATTCAGTGAAGCATGATGTATTCTGACAGAAAAATAGTCACAACACCGTTTTGTCTACTGTTACGAGTTATATTTAGAATCCATTACACAAGACAGATCTCCTACATGACAAATTACACCTGACCTTTATTATACACGCTTACAAACCAACATGGCCCTTTGCCGTGTTTTTCTTGTTCGGTGACAATGTTTCCCCGTGTGTCTGACGTCAGCAGCATGCATCACCGCTGCCAGGTCAGTTATCTCAGCAGGGGTACAGTAGCACTTCAAATGTGGACCAGTGTTTGGCCTGGATATCCTTCTCTGTTCCTCTCACCTCTCTCCAATAAATATCCCAAAACAGCACGTAGCAGCACCACCGCATGCTCGAAAAATAACACCATCAAACATGAGATATAAATATATTTCCTCTCTCTCTCTCTCTCTCTCTCTCTCTCTCTCTCTCTCTCTCTCTCTCTCTCTCTCTCTCTCTCTCTCTCTCTCTCTCTCTCTCTCTCTCTCTCTCTCTCTCTCTCTCTCTCTCAGAGATGAGGGGGTTGATAATGTTAGTGGTATAATGGTTCCCAGTGTATTGTTTACTGACCTGGAGAAAAGCTCAGGCAAGTGTGAAGTGTGTGGTGCAGGAAGGGGAATCACTCTTTAACCCAAACACATGATGGACTGTGATACTTAACATTAAGGCATCCTGACAGCAGCTGGGGGGGGGGGGGGGGGGGGGGGGGGGGGGGGGTGGTGGGGTGGGGGGGGGGGGGGGGGTCATGATATACCCTACGTTATTGGGACAGATTGTCCCCACAAAGATGTCCGAAATCCTTGTGTGGAATTTTTTTGGTCCCCATGAGGAAAATAGCTTTTCAATCATACAAATTATTTTTATTTATTTAAAAAATGCAGAATAGTTTGCCACGATGGGTAGGTTTAGAGGTAGATTTAGGTTACCGAATATACAGTTTGTACAGTATAAAAATAAAAATAAAAATGTGTGTGTGTCCTGAAACATCTTACAGCTACAACCATCACTTGACAAGAAAGTAAGACATATATATAGACATAGATTCCATTAAGTAATTAAGAGTCTGAAAGACAAAAAATCCCTAAAAATCAAGAGACAATCTGAAGTTTTGAAATATCTTCAACAATGGAAACATGGCATCAACTCGACTAACTGTGACTAATGTCAAAGCATTTACTTGTTACAACTACTTTCCATTTGTTTGTCTCCAAAACATAACCATTCTAAATAAATGTTGAACATCATGTGGAAACACCTATTTTCATGGGGTAAACACAAACATCTGACCCGACATCTGTCCGTCGACACATAGTCACTGCTCTTTGTTAGATTGCTGGTAACGAAGACAAACAACAGGCCATATGCTTTGGGTTGTGCTGGGTGCCATCCTCTCTCCGCCTCACTCCGAGGGACACTAAAGTTCAAAATTTGCTAATTCAATTGTGGTTCACCACAAACATTAGGTGTACACTTCACCACCAGCTCCTCACATACAAACACATTTATGTCAATGCTGCTTTTCCTATGGCTGGATCTTTACTGACAGTTCCATACGTCTTCCATTAAAGGAGCAGACGCTCAGCCTGTGCTGCGGGACAACATGAGGGATTGAGAAACTTCTGAGTCATGAATTGCACTGGTGTAGTGATGAAATAACTACTACAAATTATGTGAGTGGAAAACTTTATCTGTTGAAGTAAAGTAAAAGTAAAATTGTTCTGGTAACAGAAAAAATGATGCCCTGCTAGATTTTTTATTTGTATTTTTTAAATGACGAACAATTTCTGTTTCCGCCCTATTTCTGGTCAATGTGTTTTTTTTTTTTTATCTCACAGTTACAATACTTAAGCTGCAATATTATGAGAAGTAATTTGCAACTTTATATCTAATAATTGTGAATCTTTAAAAAAACAAAAAAAACAATTGATGTACTGTTCAAAATTATAATTATAAAAGTATAAAATCAATTGTGTGCAATGTTATTCGTTTGTATCTGCAGCGACATTAGCACATTTGTAAGTGTCCAAATAGTTTTTGAGGCCACTGTATAGTACCCAAGATCTCGTATTAAAAATTTCTGACCTGTTTTTTAATATTCTGTAAATCATCTTTTGATTGACATACTCTTGACCGTAGCAGAGCATTGCAATAACGAAACCATTAGAGACAGAGTGACAGTTGCATTTTGGCAGATCTTCCTCAGAAGTCCAACCACAACTAGCCTCACTACAACATATCTCCCGCTTTTTCTCATATAGTAAGTAACAAGATGAATGAGTCTTTTTCCATGTTTCTCCCGGTGGAATAAGGATAAAGGATTGTTTATGCTTCAGCTGAAGCCAGTCCTCACTTGTGTCTCTGTTTTGGTCTGTGTTCAACATGGCTGTGATTACGAGCCTGGCTCTGGAGGATGGATACCAAACCGCTGCCTGTTAAGCAGCCATCACTGATCTAGCCCACTTGTTTGTCTGTACTTAGCAGCTCATCACAGCTGTACTCCCTCCAAATGTAACAGGAGAACCCCTCATCCATCATAAAGAACATTCTTTCTTATTCTCTCTTTGTTTCACTCTCTTTTTTGTTCAAGTGCTGTCACGAGAGAGAGTGTCAACAAATAGTCACAGGGTCGTGGCAGAGGGTAATGGCACATAACTTCAGAGATCTCTCCTTCCTCAACCTCTCTATGATTTCCCTCTTTCAGCTATCCCCTCTGTCCTCTCCTTCACTGTAAAATACTATACATATTTGATTCTCTTTCAGTCTTTCACTTTCCATCTACATCTCTCCCTCAACTAATTAACAGTGACTTTCTAGACTCAAAGATGTGTGTAAACATACTTGGCTATACTTTGGGGACACAAACCTTAGATGTTTTTTTTATTTTAATTTTATTTAAAATAAACCAAAAATTACTCCAGTCTTCAGTGGCACATGATCCTTCAGAAATTATTCTGATGTGGTGCTTAGGAAACATTTATAATTATTATCAATGTAGAAAACCGTTGCTTAATATTTTTCTGTAAACTGTGATACCTTTTTTTCAGGATTGTTTTGATGAATAAAAAAGTTCAAAAGAAAAGAATGTATTTGAAATAGAAACATTTAAAAATAATAATGCAATAACATAGTAATAATGTAGTAATAACATGGTAACAATATAGTAATAACATAGTAATATTATACATCTCTTTACTATCAGTTTTAAATATATAAGGTTTAATTTCTTAAAAAACACATTGTACTAATCCTAAACCTTTGAATGGTAGTCTGTGTATATGTTAGAGAGTATAATTACAAAAAAGTGAGAATAACATAGGTTGTAGATTTAAAGTAACTTTGAAACAAGTGTATCAGCAAAGTGCAGACAGTGATTGTATTTGCATGCGTTAAATATGTCTGGAGTCTTGACATGTGAATTGGCAGTATTTATATATTTTCAATATGGTGTCCCATCCACACCATAGATGCTCTCAGCCATCATATCGTCACACCATCTCCATACACATCATCGAACCATCACCCAAAGGATCTTAGACTATATGCCTTAGATTAACCTTTGACCTCTTAAGAAAGGAGGAGGCAAAAAATGGTACATGAGAAAAATACGCTCAGCTTTTTTAGCTTTCTCTCTTTTCTTATTCATTCACACGACAAGCTGTAAAAGTTTGATTTTGATTTTAAATACATGACTATTTATTTTATGACTAACATTACTTCTACTAGTTGCCTACCGTTAAGTTTTTTTTTTTTTTTTTTTTTTTTTTTGTCTCGTAACAGATTTATCAGGCTTTATTAAAGGTAGGAACATTCTGAGTGTACTGGATTTTTTTCGCCTTAAGTCAAGCTTTTTTTTTTTTTTTTTTTAATTAAATATTAGTAGACTAATATGCAATCCTTCACATCAAGTGTAAGCGGGTGTCAGTCATTGAGAGAATACACTTACATGTACATGTAAACATACACACCCTCACTCAGCACTGTTCTCTACAGGGACTTCACTGATTGCAGCATATCAGAAATAAAACTCCCAGACTGAGTCTCTTGCTTTTCATACTTTCTGATTTTTATGCCTGTGGTGACAAAAGTGCAAACATAGTGTGGAAATGAAAGCAGGAACCCTTCATTCTCTGGAGAATCCAGTCAAATCAGTGTCAGTGAACCCAGACACATTCTGAGATGCAGGATTTTGAATGTGTAACACTGCATTTCAGTATTGTCTGTGTGGAGAGCTTGATAGCGCCCCTTTGTACATTATAATGGTAATTGACAAGATATGGCCATTTTAATTATTTTCATTATATCATATTCTTGCTCAAGGCCAAAGTTTGGTATAAATTGTTTCAGCTTGAAAACAGCTACACAACCGGGGTTTAAAGTTGTGCATGTCGAAATGTTTTTTATTTCATGGAAATCAATGTAGTATATTTTAGTTTGATAATGTTTTTTTATTTAATATCTTGTATTTTTAGGGGATTTTATGGTACTAAATTATATTTACGCTGTATTTATAAGCCATTTATTCACTTTTTGAGCATAGACCAGAAAATTTTATTTCAAATTTAAACTGTCGTAAATCTTAAATGCTTTAGAGCATACTCAAGTTTGATCTCTTTTTTTTAATGCAAACAAATACTATTTACAGGTGACAGATACAACAAAAACCAAGGCCAACAAAACATACATAACAACAGCCAACATGGTGTGTGTGTGTGTGTGTGTGTGTGTGTGTGTGTGTGTGTGTGTGTGTGTAAACATCTAAACAAAGGAACATCTACAGAAGTATAACAGATGTGATATAATTTATATATATATATATATATATATATATATATATATATATATATATATATACATACAAAAAAAAAAAAAAAAAAATATATATATATATATATATATATATATATATATATATATATATATATATATATATATTGTGTTCCAAAATTTGAGCCTGATATCTCAAAAAAAATAGCTTTTATTAAGATTTGGTTTGGCCGCAGTACCACGAGGAGTGTGATAAGTGTGAATCATTATTTTATTTTTATTTTTTTGTGTGTGTGTGTGTTCACAAGTGCCAAAACTTTAACCAAGATTTGTACCATTCCGATGAAGTAAAAATGATTTAAAAAAAAAAACGTAACATTTTTCGACCAAAGAGCACCAGGGTTAAGATGCTGGAAGTTTAGTTTGCCTGTGAACAACATGTGTTTTTATCATCTCTACACTGTCTACCTGTTCATTTCTGCATTGATTATAAAATACTGCTTCTTGAAGCCCTTAACGGACTAGCTCCTTTATATTTAACCTTTGTATTTTATCATGCTATAATCCATAACACTCTTTAATGTCACAAAACTCTGGACTGGATAGTACCAAGGATGTCAAAGTCTACTAAAGGAGGTATAACTTTTTTCGAATTTGGCTCCTAAAATCTGGGATAGCCTGTTCGAGGCTCAGACACACTCTCTCTCTGTTGAAATCTAGACTAAAGACACATCTCTTGATGCTATGAAATGTTATGAGCAGCAGCTACGCTAATTCTTGTCATTTTGCTTCCCTGTTTCTAACTCGGGATGCCCATCCCGAGGCAGCTAGATTCCGACGCCAATCGCAAAAATTTCAGATGATGGCCACTTTGGATCAACACACAAAGCTTCCAAATATTATCCTAATATTGTAATATTATCCTTTACGAGCACAAGTTGCAATTGATGCCTAAACCGTTTGTTGTGTTAGCTTAACTGAATACATGAAGTTAACTAGCCACATAACATGTAGGTACTAGCTGTATCTTGCGGTCATATGGACATTACTTTGACACACTCATCTCTGACTGATAACAGAATAGTTTTTAAATGTTAACACTGAAACAAGCATTTTCTGTTAAGCTGCTTTGAAACATTGTGTATTGTGAATGGAGCTATACAAATAAACTTCAATTGAATTGAACTGATTGTGTAAACTGCATGTTGAGGCACATGCCCACAAGCAATCTTAACGTACCACTTCATTTACAAACAAACACTCCCCTCATCTGAAAAAAAAACAAACGTTTGTCTGTTTACCACAAGACAGCTGAAACCTAGTGTGTAAAGAAGCCTGTTTCAGACCACAGCCCAAAGTTCATCACACGTACACACAGACATTTTTATGCAAAAGGTCCTGACACACACGTGTCCCGACTAACACTCTCTCAATAACATCTAGCATTCCTCCACAACCCAGTTCATGGTGTTACAAGATACAGGATCACAGAAAAGAAGATAATAGAAACAAAAAAGAAAGAGAAAGAGAGAAAGAAAACTACCCAGAATTGTGGGTGACAGCACAAGATGTTTTGGGGGGTTTGTGAGTGTCAGCCCATTAAAGATGTGAGGCTGGCATCCATCTTTATTGGAAACATCTGTGCAAAGGAATGTTCTTCTCTGGTAAAACATTCCAAATACTGTCCCAGAGCCAGAGACTTTTTGTGTTAGTCTAATTTAAGCAGCATGTTGGGGAGAGCTCTTCAGGCTTTGATCACATGAGGATCGTTTGCTACAAATTGAACAAACCCCAAGCTGCAGTCCTGAAGGATCACAACCATGGATTTGCTGAATTAAATGCCCCGGTTGAACGCAGTCCACACATGAAAAGGAAAGTTGATGTGACGAATCAGATTGCAGGGCTTTCACCTAGCCAACAGGTCCATTCTTTATTATTACTTTTAAACTTAATCCATGCCTGGGCGGCAGCTCTGTAAAGACAAGTCGCTGGGGGATGAAGGATCATGTGCTGAAGAGAAACATGCAGAAATTACCTGTCTGTCTAACACCAAACATACTGGGCCAAAACCCTTGAGCAACAATGGGGCTAAAGGCACACCTTAAGAAAAAATGTGCTTTACACTACTTCCACAGAGTATGATTGCAGAAAAAAAGTATCTTTTTAATTGAACATTAATGGAGCAACAGATTTTGTGTGAAAATTAATCATAAAAGTGGTTTGTTTGTTTAAAAATCGGGTCTTATACCCCACACACAGGCTCACCAGCATTGGGCAAAAGGGACAAAGTATTGATACAAATATGTTTTTAATCATGTCTAAGCAAAGTTTGTACTATTTTCGGTTTATTTTGATAAATAAAATAATTAATTTGTGTACAATAAATATACTGTCATTAAAATATGTTCATTTAAAAAAACAGAAACAAAGTTATTTTTAAAAGTAAAGATTCTGAAAGCACTGAATGAGAACAGTAGTATCAAATAAATATATATATTTTTTATTATATGATATTATTAATATATATATATATATATATATATATATATATATATATATATATATATATATATATATATATACATATATATATATATATATATATATATATATATATATATATATATATATATATATGTTTTAATATGATGGTTTCATTATAAATATGGTCATTATCTCTGGACACCCAACTTAATGATATTTACCATCTGAATCTATCCATGCCAGAATCTAACCAAAGTCAGCCAGCTATTTATCATCATGTGAATTATGTTGCCTTTTACCCCAAATACCATCATTTTATATTCTTCTGTTATTGAAAAAAACTGTTGCTTTAATTCCCTTGAGCACAACTAAAAACCATTAACAAGACCTTTGTCTCAAAATACTCTCAATAATTGTATCTACAACATTGTAAAAAAAAACATTAAATATTAGATTAAATTAGCGCAGAATCAACTTTGCGTTGCTGTCCGTGTCAAGGATCAACCAAATTTCCACGTGCATCATCGAAAACACTTGTTAAGAAAAGCTAGTAGCCATCTAGTGGTTTAAAAGAGAAAAAAAAAAAATCAAATGTGCCTTTTACCCCAGTGCACCTTTAACCCAATTGCACCCTACAGGTAAAACTATAGCTGTAATTTCCTTTTAATAATTCAACTTTTTTTTTTTCTTACATTTCCCTTGCAGTTTTCCTTTATGCTCTGAATACATAAAACAGTTTAATCTCAATTTGTGTTTAGGCCCAGCATGCATCCCTCACTGTTCCAAAGCGCAATGTGAGCAGGTTCCTTTCTCTCGGGTGGACAGCTCACTTCACGTTTGGCAGTGTATGCGATTTTTTGGCCTGCTTGTTGTGCCATGGGTTCCAATATCCATCTGTTAAATCGAAACATGCTGGACAGGAAGGAGTGTGGGATATTTTGCTCTGCAGATGCCCACATGTTCTTTTGGAAGTCTGGGTAAAACAGATTAATGCAATAGTGTTTTGCATGTGTGTGAGCTTAAAGTTGAAATAAAACAGATATAGAAACATATTCGCCCTCATAAAATATAATCAGCTTGCAAGACTGATAGACGAAGAAAATATGAAGAAATGGTATTTTTTATTACTTATTTTATATTAATGTCATATGATATTAATATTAATGATCTCAAAAGCATTTACAAACATATAAACTACCGTTCAAAAGGTTGGGGTCAGTAAGACCCCTTTTTTGTTGTTGTTTTTAAAGACGTCTCTTATGCTCACCAAGGATGCATTCATTAAAACAAAAATACAATAAAAAATTAATATTGTAAAGTATTATTAAAATTTAAAGTATACATTTTCCATTTTTACATATTTTAAAATGTAATTTGTTATTGTGATGGCAAAGCTGCTTTTTTTCAGCCACAGTTACTCTTTAGTGGCTTTAGTGTCCCATGATCCTTCAGAAATCATTTTGAGTTGATGCTCAAGAAACATTTCTCATTATGAATGTTGAAAACAGTTATGCTGCTTACTATTTTTCTTTAAATGTGATACTTTTATGATTCTTTGTTGAACAGAAAGTTCATAGGAAACATTTAATTGAAATGTTTTAGAATTAATGGTAGTGTAGATTCTTTATGAACATCAAGATATCCAAAGTGTTAAAAATGTCTATTCAATATTTTTGTTTTAGATTTTCTCACTTTAATATTTTAATTATATTTTAAAGCTAGTCTGCGCCATCCCAGCATTCCTTTAAATACAGGATCTATTCCAAAATATAATAAATTCATGTCTAACATTCCAGCTACACATATTGGACATGAACAGGGTGAAAGGACTTGGTTCCTCTCCAGTTCATCAGAACTTGGCTTGGAGGTTTTATACAGTAACAGATTTGCAATATTCTGCTTTTCAGAATGTGCCAAGCAGATCTCAGCAAGCTTGACATTTTCCTTCAAATTCAGCTGCCAGTTGTAGATTGAATCACCTCGCCAGTTCCTAGTGAATGGCCATTATTGATGAGTCCAAACACCATGCTTGGACAACAGGGTAAAATAAGAAAAGATTGAAATCTATGTTTTTGAATTACCAAACACACACAAACACAGAGAGGTTCAGAAAACAGTCAGAGGCACACCACACAACTTTATGACCACACCAGCAGCAATAAACACAGTACAAATGTGAACTGTCAGCCTAGCATTTGCAAATGCTATGTCTTTACTTTAATTACGTCCCAGTCATGGTAATGCAAACTCTCACTGGAAGCCAGTTTAATTGAAGGCTTGGACGTGTGCACTGTTGTTTACTGAACATAAAACGCCTCCCGAAGACGCATCAGGCAAGTGTTAGTGTTTAAACACAGACGTTGCTGTCAGCCACAATATGAAACACTGAGTGGGATGATAATTGAAGGGACATAAAGCAAGGACAAAGAGATGAGATGAGAGTGCAGAGTTTACGACCTGGATAAACAATTGCTGGCCTTGGTGTAAACAGAGCCGATCTACAAAAACACTAAGGACAGTTGCCACTATAGAAATTTCCACTATAGAAATTTCCACTGTGATATGGACTGTGGGTTTGCTTAAGGACAACGCCCAAGACCATACACTCGGTCTGAGGTGATTGTTAAAATGGCCACCAGTCCAAAGGCGCCACTGAGGAAAACCAGAACAAATGCTCCACACATTTGAAGTTCCATGAATTTACTGAATTAGCATTGGCATTCACATCAAAATGCTTCACTAAACCAAAGTTGTAGATCTACACTGTTTTGGCAACATTGGTTGTAGCTGTTGGTTTCATGGATTTGGCTTAAACTCAGAGTTTCTATATATTTTTACATTATTTTGACATTGTATTAGGCAGAAGACTCTACCATTGCAGTCCCACCTGACCAGGAAGGTCCTAGTATCAGCGCACAGGTGGGTTAACTACTGGAAGGAGAACGATCATCACTTAGTGATTTCTTGCACGTGTCTTACTGTGTATTTGTCTCAAAAAGGAATCTCTTCACTGCAGACAAGCTGAAATGTGCTAAAACATCGATTTCAGTCTTTCTCTCTACGGATCTCAGCATTTTTGGAAAGAATTTAGGATATGTAAGTATTAAAATTTAATATAAAAATTTAGTTCATCTGAAATGTTTGAAAATGCAATTGACAAAAAGCTGTTTACAAATATATATTCTTAAGCTTTAGTAAAAATAATAATAAAAATGTTAAAAAAAAAAACTACTATGGAATTTCTCTCTCTCTCTCTCTCTCTCTCTCTCTCTCTCTCTCTCTCTCTCTCTCTCTCTGTTTTATATAGTGTTGGAACCGGGATCTCCTCTGAAGGACTGAGTACATTTGTGTTTGTGGACACGCACACAGACCAGGGAACATTCTGATGTTGTCAGTCAAGTTCTGAACAGGAACCAATCTTTGGAGAAGTTTGTTTATTCACAAATGTGGACAAAAACATTGTGTTGGCTTTTTAAAGATTATTTTGATGATGACTTTTACTCCTGGAAAAGATGGAGGAGTAGACAGTCAGACATTGATAATAATAAGAAATGTTTCTTGAGCATCAAAGAGACTTTCCAAAACATTAGGATACTTAAATACTTCTTTTGGCCACCAGTGTACATGAATCCAACACATTTTTGAAAATAATTATTTTGAAGGTGGGGTTATGTGTCATGTAATGTGAAAAGAACTGTGTTTTGCCCTGTGTTGAACATTTCCTTTTTGACTGCTTAATGTATTTATATTGTGCAGTTTTATGAATGTAATGATATTTCATTATAATAATTGTATAAATTGTATAAACAACCAATGCCTTTACAATAATTGTGTCAAAAGCTAACGTTTTGTTTAAGATTTTATGTACTTTTTTTAACAATGTGTGCAGTGATGGACAGCACATAATGTGTAAATTTAACATGTTTACACATCTTTGAGCTAACCTTTCTAACATATTTACTCTGTTAAAATTAGCACAAACCCCTAAACTCACCCACCTCATTTTTACATGTGTAAAAAAATTAACACATCATTTCCAGCATTGGCAGACTGTTTATTTTGTGATGTATATAAAATGTTTTAAATAAAAACAATATTGGTATTTTGTAATAATTTTGTCTAATTGATTTGAATGTCAGTAGTACTTATATAATTCATTTTTATTTTTATCCTACATATCAAAATTATGAAATCTAATTTATATTTAGTACAAATAAAAATAATTACAGTAGTGTACTGATTAGCTTGATTTTTACAGTAATGCACTGTATTACACAATTACAGTTCCATGTAGTTACTGTAAAACTGAAATACGGTTATGGTACTGTAAATCTTAATTACAGTAACTTACTGGCAACGCTGTTGAAAAAAAAAAAACCTTGAAAAGTCTAACTGTGTAGAAAGAGACAATTTCCTCTTCACAACACACACACACACACACACACACACACACACACACACAAACATATTTAATGCAAACAAGTTCAGTCACAAATCCACTAACATTTGAAATCTGCTGTTGCACATTTGGAGTCATTAATTAAGTCATTTGACAGGCGCAGATTTGTTGTCTTGTCTTACAATGCCTAACAGCAAAATCAATCATTTTCTCTGTCTTCGCCTTGAGGCACTAATGAGTAATTGACATTTCTCTAAAGTTGAGAAACACTCAATCCTCAAATGTTCCCATCCTCTGCCCCATCTCTCGCTCTTTCTTTCTCTTTTTCTCTCTTTAGCCCCCATCTATCACCAGCTGTGATTATTACAAATTCATGCTGCGCTCTGTTTGATTAAGAGTGCTGGTAATGTGATTTGATATTCAACTCTTCACATACTCTCACGCTAAATTGAACTTATAATAAATAAGCAATGTACTTCTCGAAACTTCAGATAGAAAAAGTGTTAATAATATCTACAACTTTGTACTTAACCATGAGGACTTTTAAATAAAGGCAAACAACTGGTCGCCTTGATCCAGGACCTGTTGTAAAGCAGGGTCTTTGAGTACTGGCCACTAATAGGTTTGTGTTGACGTATTTGTGGAATTCTTGCTACGACGTCGGTACGCTGAGATCAGGCATCGGACTGTTATCGATGTGCCTATCAGGGCCAGACTGTAGGGTCCAGTTTCAACATGAGCTTCTCATGTGGACTGAGCGCGGGGAGCTCGACCAGGAGGGGATTAGCCAGGAGGCCACGCTGAGCGATGCAGAACATTTGAGAACGCTGAAGCGGGAGAGGGGGTGTGAGACAGAAAGAGGACATGTGACCTTGGGGAATAGACAAGGGTGGAAAACTAGACAGGTCATTACATTAATCTCTGGCCACATGGCATTGCAGGCATTTGTTTAAGGAATAATAATGAGAATGAAGGAATATGATCATGGAAGTGCTGGCAAAAAGAACAGGAATACAGCTTACTGATGTATGGTGACTAAAGTTAAAACATGTTCACTAATATGAAAATACCATATTAAACACAAAGTAATTGTGACCTATTATCTCTCTTTGAAGTATTGTGGCTCAAGTTGGCTTCTTTACATATGTTGCTGGAAACATTTCGTTCTGTCACCAAAGACTTGCACGTGCAAACATGCACATTTTGCTTACATATGCTTTTTAATCCAAGTAATTTACAATAAAATGCATTAACTAACATTTACATCAGCACACACACATACACACACTTCTACATCATTTCAACCCTCCACCCAGTCAGAACAGGCTGTCACTTCAATCAGCCAGGGGTCAAGGATCAGCTGGGTCAAATACCTGACCCTCTCTGTCAGAATGATAGGCTATGGTCAGTGTCTCATGCCTCGCCCTCCTCACGCACAGTCTTCACAATCTATTTTATTTTGAACTTTTATTTTATATTCTTTAATGATCAGAGAAGAATATTGGAGAAGAATTCCATTTCAATGAATTTGGATTAGCTACCATATTACTGGTCAGATTATGCTTAAAATAAAATAAAATAAAATAAAACCAAAACAATAAACGCATGGATGCAAAGGAACGTCAAAGACAGAGTCTCACGCCGCACTTCTCTTTTTCAAGATATGGTAAATGAACAATGTGCCCAGTTTGTTTACTCATGTTAACAAGATAATCTGTGAGTCGGTAGCAATTTTTACAACTCTGTTTTCACAGCCTCTGGACCAGTAAAGCGCTCAGGTAAAAGACAGGGTGATTTGTTTTTAATGAAGAACAGAGATGGGGGACAGTATCCTGGGGATCCCTAATGAAAGGTTACACCGCACTTTGAAGAGTTTTACGGCTTGCACAGCTTTGAGTAAATCCAAACTAAATACTTATTATTTGAAAAGGTATTAAAAGGGCAGACTCTGTAATGTGAAGGGGTCTGGTGGTGATTAGCGAACAGGACGGGAATCACGGTTAGGAATTTCATTTGAAACCCCTGGCTTTCTTGGAATTCCCTCACCTGTTGGGCTCAATCCTGTACCACTGCTTAAAATTCAAGAGACAAAATAATCCCATATCTGAGTTACTGCAAATATTATCATCTTACTGTTTCTGTAACAGAAAGCATCGGAATATGCAGTGTATATTCCTAAATATGCTCTGTTAAAGTGGTGTTTAAAAAGTTGGAATAATGGAAGATTTTCTGCTTTGCTGCATCAAACCACATTCCTCCCTGTCAGCTTTGGTTTTGGTATATAGAAGGATCATCTCTGACTAAGAGCTGTTGACCTCTGCAGATGGAAGCCTGAAACGCCATTGTCTTTCAGGTCAGGAAGATCTTAACATGGACAGGAAGGAGATTGACATATCCTGTCTGGCTGCTGATACAATTTATTTGATTAATGAGATGGTTGATGACATTTATCATGCCACAGACAAACAATCCAGGTCGGAAAATGTGTCAGATGGAATATGAATTATCTCTTCATTTACAAAACAAATATTTGTAGTGTAAATCTTAATTTATGTGCTTCAGATAAACTAGGAATATCAGAAGCTGAACGGAAGACAGCTTGAAGACAGCTCAGAGGTCAGGTGCTGTGCATTCGAGAAAGAGAGAAAGAGAGAGAGAAGAGGCAGATGGGATATTAAGTAATTTGTAGGGTTGTGTATGAGTGAAAGGCTTTCGTCCAACCATGAAACCATCAGCACACCTGTCACCTGATCAAAGACCAGAAACTCAGCCAGCAAACACATACTAATCTGTGTGTTTATGTTGGGGAAATGCATGAGTGTGTAAAAGCAAATAAAAGACGACAGAGGGGGGAAAAGAGAAATAATGCAAGCATACAAATGTGTCTTCTTGTTTCACTATGTTCACTATAATAATAGTGCTTATTATAAAATTGCATTAGTTATGGATTAATTATAAATATTTATAAAGTTCTCATTTTAAAATTATAATTAAATGTAATATTTAGAAGAATTTAATCATTATAAATAGCTAATAATATAAACAGTATATATATATAACAGTATATAAACCTTAATATAACATAATATTTTTAGTGATTGTTATTTCTGCATTCAAAATTTAAATTCTCCATTTCTGGAAAATTCTTTTCTCTCTCTTTTAGGCATGACACGGTTTTTTTTTTAATCCTTGTATTTGTTTTCTTCCTGTGCCGTCTCCTTTCCTCCTTATTCTGAGAGCTGAGTGCTCTCATTGCTGCTCTCTGACTTAGAATGGAGCTTCAGAAAGCTTGTCAAGTTCAAATCAAAATGTGAATACTGAACTGCTGAACACATGATATGTGTGTGTCTGTGTGTGTGCATACGGCCCGTGTGACGATGAGGCATCACTCTTCCCGCTCTCTCTTTGTCAGCTCCAGGGGTTTCCGTCTGTTGTCACAGAGATGCGTGGGTGATGTCAGCATGTTCTGTACTGCCATTTGGTTCAAATGCTGCCCATAATGATCATGTTTTGTTCTCTTCATGTGCAGATTTCTCCAAGCTCTACTGCATAAAATAACTCTCGTTTCACCTGTTAGCAGACAGAAGACACTTGAAAACTCTGAACACAGCTAAATCGAAACCCTTCAACACACATACAATAATGTGGCAGGAAGAGTGAGAGACTTTACAGATTATCCAACGCATTCTCATCCTTTGGCGTCATGATTATCATACACACTTAAGTTGGCCATATTATACATAATTCAATAATTGGTTTATTTTTTCTCCTCCTCCCTGAGGTCCAGTTATGATGTCTCTGAAACATTTTAGCTGCTGTATCATAGAAGTCTTAAAGGGAGAGTAATATCTTAAAGGGATAGTTCACACAAAAATTAAAGTTCTTTCTATAGAACCTAAAATAAGATATTCTGATAAATGTCTTAGTGTTTATTATTATCATTACTATTATTATTATTATTCATGTAACCGGAATGAGTAGACTGTGCCTTTAAATGGGCAGATGACGTAATGAGCAGGCTGTTTAAAGTCTCGCGGGCGTTAAGGAAAGGGGTCTTTCTCGCTCTCGTTTTACGCTCAAGGAGCGAGTTTGTGTTTCTTCCTCTGCTGGCGCGTGGAAAGAGTTGAACCATTGAGCCCGATAAAGATCTTTCCTGTACCAACGATTGTTCTGAGAACATACTGGGTGTGCCATGTCTGCTGGGCTTTGGCCACCTGATGTGAGTAAACGATTGAGTTCGTTTGTTTATTTTAAATCGCTAAACTTAATAAAATGTGTATTTTCTTAGGAGAATTAATACTTTGCCGAGTTGCCGACTGCGTTACAACACGGTTGCTTTCATTGAGATTTATATGCATCGTAATCATCCATTAATTGAGCCGTAGCGTATCAACAACGTGAGTATTTCTATACGATTGTTTTTAAATGTATTAGGGCGTATGCGTAATAGACTAAAGGGGTTGTGATTTTAGGTCAAACCCTTGTTTAGCTTTGGCCACCTGATGTGAGTGAACGATTGAGTTCGTTTGTTTATCTTAAATCGTCAAACTTAATAAAATGTGTTTTTAGGAGTATTAGTGCTTTGCTGAGTTGCCGGCTGCATTGCAACACGCTTGCTTTCATTGAGACTTATCGTAATCATCCATTAAGTGAGCCGTAGCGTATCAAGAACGTGAGTATTTTATATGATTGGTTTTAACTGCATAAAGTTGTATGCTTAATAAACTAAATGGGTTTTGATTTCAGGTCAAGTCCTTTCTTGGCAAGCGGCCGCCGTTTCTTTTCCTCACCAAACTTGGAATTGGATTCATTTACGTTTTTGTGATTTGTTCTAATTTCATTTTGTGGTCTTAATTATTTTCAAAGGTTACTTGTTTTACCTAGGAATTTGATTATTTTGTATTTGTTTATTTGTTATACTGTAAGCGTTTGTTTTAGTTATGATTCTTTTCTGAAATCGGTTTAAGTTATCACTTATGGGAGGTCTTGTTGGGTTGTGTTTGTGTTATGGTTGATTTATTTTGATTTTTTGCTGTGGTTTGATCATTTCCTCCCATGGGGTGTATTTCCCACTTCATGATCTCAGATTGATTTGTGCTACTTCGAGCGTTATTCCTATTTCTTTTGTTTTTTATTTAAATTACGATTGGTTTGGTTAATTAATTTGAGCTTTAGATTATTGATTTATTTTCTTTAACTGTCTTTCTTTAATTTGAGTTTGATTGGTTTTGAGCATTGTTGTTATTTCTTTTGAAGTTATTTTTGCTAAGTTTATTTTTCATTCAGAGTGAGAGTGGAGTGAATTGTGGTGGCTTGTTTAATTTGTTTAATTTTCTTTGTTTTTATGAGTAGCACTGTTGCCAACCAAGTCATACCAGTGAGAAGAGAAGGACGGTGTTTGTCATTTAATAAAGCAACTCAACATCTTGCACTCTGGCTTCTGGATCATTGAATTGAACTGCCTGTGTAGACGCAAAATATCATTGTTAGGGTCCCCCATCCCAGATTTTGGGGGTGGCGTAGTCCATTTGGTCGACAATACATAAGCCAAAGGTTACATTCATATAATGAAAGTCAATGGTGACCAAACCTGTTTGGTAACCAATATTCTTTCAAATATCTTCTCTTGTTTTCCACAGAAGAAAGAAACTTTTAGAAAGAAAGGTTTAGAATTACATGAGAGTGAGTAAATTATTTGAAATAAATTCCCTTTAAAGGTATAAGCAGTGTAACAGTATCTCATTTTCTGTTTAATCCTGCTGGTTGTGGCTAGTTATAGAGTAACTAAGTCTCATATAGATCACTTATACATACAGTATAGTGTGCACTCACGCCCGATATGCTAGTGGAGAAAGATTTGTAGAGTACAAATACACACAATCCAGCATAAAGACTCCATCAAACAACATAACAAGCACTTTAAACAAAATAAAGAGCCATATACAGCGTTAAATGCTCTCTATTTCATAATATTAAACTGCAGATACAAAATCACACATAGATGCAGATATAAGATCACATCTAATATCAGACATTTACAAAACAATATTTACCTCAATCTTATTGATTGGCAGTAATCGCATGAGGAACATTTTCCACCGAGAATCAGAAATCAATATCACTGTCAATCTTCATCTCGTCCCCCTCACTCCCCTGACACACACAAACACATTGACTATTACACAATGTCCCCTTGCCATTTTAACTCAAATAACCCAAACAATGAGGCTATGGCCTGTATTTGACCGTCTTCTACTCAACCCACAGACAATTAGTCGCTAATTCAACACTCATTTTTGCTCTTTTTGCTTTTCATTCCTTCACTCATTCACATGATTACATCTGTATAATCTTTCTGAAGATGACAAATAGAGTGTTGCTATTCTGTTCATGAGTTAGCAGATTAGCTGTGGCTAGCACACAGTATGTCTCACACCACCTGTTCAAACCAATCGAACAGAGGCCTACGGGGCATTTATGACATTTAGTCCAGCAGATTATAATTTCAAATAAGTGTTTAGACTAGAGCATTCTCCAATGATCAAGTGAGAGCTGGAGAGAATCAATAAGAATAGACTGGAGATAATCCATAGGAGAGAGAGACACACAATTGAGTGGCTGCGGGTGTGTGCATGGAGTGGATCAATAGCTTGTGTTAAGGACTGGAGAGGAGGTCTCATTGATGAACTAATGCTTGTCCAGACTATGTCTTCCTCTTTCTCTCTCTCTATAGATCTCTCGCTTCACTGGGTCAAGCCGAAGGGCCAGGTGGTGCAATAGACACACACACACACACACACACACACACACACACACACAGATGGCCTTAGCTCTACCACTTTCCAATCTGCCTTCCCATCATGCTCTCTGAGCCCCAGTATGACATTTTTGGAGGTTAAATACTGCCACGCCCCCCTTTAACCTCCTCAGCACCTGAATGGACACACACGCTCATCAAGTAAAGTCACCTTTATTTATACTATAGCGCTTTATAAAATAGAGATTGCTTCAAAGCAGCTACACAGCAATAAACAGGGAAAAATTATGCAGACTTCTGCCGTATGATATGACAAATTCTGCTGTAAAGCAGCTCTACAAAGACAATAGTTTCATTATTCAGCTCAAGTCAGTTCATTGTTGATTCAGTTCAGTTCAATAGCTGTGTAAAGTTAATCAATTATGAAATTAGTTCAATTCAGCGATAAGCAGTTAAATACTGGCATTATTTAGCTTGATTCAGTTCTGTTTTGATTCAGTTCAATAACAGTGTTGATGTTAAAAATTCATCATGCTTCAGCTATAAAGTATCTCTGCAGAAGACAGTTGTCCCATCACCAGCTCAATTCAGTTTAAGCCGTGTTCTCATCCAATAGTTTCAGAGTAGTCAAATCTATTACTGGATATAAAAAGGCAACAGCGCAAAGAAAACAAACTCCATCAGGTGACAGAAATTGAGAAAAAAAATTTTGGCTCCAGGGGAAAAACCAGGCTCAGTCAGGGGGCCAGTTCTCCTCGAACATGGCATGAAAAAAAAGTGTTGTTTTTACACACGTCATTGCTAAAATGTTACTAGATACACCTCTCTCTTTTTATTACAAAAGGTGTTTTTTGTAACGCAGAGTAGGTGAAATGGTGTTTTCGGCTTCACGCAGGTCCCTTCTTCACCCGTTCACTTCATTCTTTCTTTTTCTTAAAACATCAACTCCTGGATCCATCGCTCTCCTGTATCTCCTCAAAAGATGGTGTGATGCCTTCAGCCAACTCGGCTGCCAGGGAAACAAACCCTGTTGTGCCTAAACAAACTAAAAGCATTGTGAAGCATCTTCACACAAACATAACGCATCATCCTGGAAACCCTTAGAGGTGTATTCCCCTGGAGCTAACTCCGCCAAGGATGGAAAAGACGGCTAAGCAGGAAAAGCGAGAGAGAGAGAGACAGTAAGGGAGTATCTAATGTAAAGGTACAAAAACAGACGTGGCACATATAGATATGTGTGTGTGTGTGTGTGTGTGTGTGTGTGTGTGTGTGTGTGTGTGTGTGTGTGTGTGTGTGTGTGTATGTGTCTTCATCTTCTTTCCGAGACGTCACCTTCCTTCCTCAGTTCAGCTCCTTGTTACTCCTGCCACTTGACGCCTCCTCGTGCTGCACTGTCTATGAATAATATACGAGCGTGCCACACTACAGAAGATAAAAGGGCACGCTATGTACCCTGGGTCAGAGAGACAGAGAAAGAGCCAGAGAAAGGCAGAGGTAAAAGAGAGAACGCTGTAGGAGAAAAGGAGGAGTGTAGGGTGTCTTTGCCAGGATCTCAGCCCTTGTCCCATCTCCCCACTCTTTCATAACAGCATTCGTCTTCAGCAAAGGTGACAAGACACATCACTGTCAGAAGCAGCCGGCAGCCACAGTTATACACCTGAACGTATGAACATACACACACACACACCTGCACACATCCACTCTCTCTGGAGATATAATAAGTAAGAGGGCTTTGGCCTTGTGTGTGCGCTCTACAGGGACGAGGGCTGCTGTGCCCCCAGACTCCATCTGAGGTTGGCGGTGTGAAAACAAACAACACTTTTGATCATGGGGTTCCACGTCTCACCTGGAAATGTTCATAGGAAAGACATCCCTTATTGACACAGGGTGAGAGAGTTCAGACGTTCAAGGGTTTTCAGTCACTCTCCGCTATGTATTTTCTCTGTTTTACACACGTGCATGCAGACACACGTTTACACTAATACTATCATTTTTTTTTTTTTTTTTTATCTATGGTAGTCCTAGCTCTTCTCTTTCCCTTATTGAGATACGACATGATATTATAATATTTTGAATGCAAGATGGGTTAGTCTTGTGGTACAGTATTCATTCACTGTAACATGCAAGGAGACCTGGGCTCAAGTCCTATATAAGCCTGTTTACTCAACTGCAAATCCATTGTTAGATAATGTTACAATTACTATATCACTGTATACTATACTATACAATTGCAATCATGATATATAGATGCAATTATGAAAAACAAAGTCGAAATTGCAAGATATAAAGTCACATTGTGAGATATAAATTTGCAATTAAATATTAAATTACAGCTGCGAGATATATAGATGCAATTACAAGAAACAAAGTCACAGTTATGAGATATAAAGTCAAATAAAATCTGAATTTTAAGAAGTAGTCCCAACTACCTTATAAAATCCAACTAACTTGACTTCATACAAATAAATAAACTAATAAAAATTGCAACTGAACCAAAGATCACAAATCTTTTTGTGTTTCACGTAAAAAAAAGTGTGGGTGGATGGCATAATTTTTAGCTTCAAGTTAATGTTCTGTGGAACACACAATTGGACTAATCTTAGACATAAATGGATGATTTCTGTCAGAATTGTTTTATTGAAAGTTGCATTTAAAATCCATTCACCTCAAAAACACGCAACCAAAACCCTCACTTTGAATGGGCAGAACACTTCAGTCCACACATTCTCAATGAAGTTCAAACTCAAGACACTTATTCTGATCATACACTCATTACACTCGGAGAAAAGCCGAATAAAAACCTCGTTTTCACACGCTACAAGTCGTTCTCTATTCAAACCTGCAGGCTTTAAGTCACACCAGCAGCTGTTTAGTCATCTGAAGTTTCACTTAATTTTTTATAGTCGGCCATCACACGTTTGGCATGCAATGCTCTGGCGTGTAGTGTTGGGTTCCCATTGTGAATTTTGAGTATTGTCTCACAGAGAGAAAAAAGAAAAACACCATTCAATGCACAAATCCCCTTTGGAGCCAGAGACAGAGACAATGCCACTCCAACGGCTAGCGTCTGCAATGCAATGCAATACTTACACACACAAAATACAGTGTGTGTGTGCGTGTTTGGGCTAGTACAGTGCTGTGTTTTCATAGCTCAAACCGGCTACCTCCCGCTCACCTCTGGAAGACAAGGTTAAGACGGATGGGCCTAATTAAAAAAAGCCCCTGTCTTCAGCTGAAAGGCAGCAGGTTTCTTTTACCGGCTCTATTGTGGCTGTAATTATGGGGTGAAGTGATTAGTTCCCCCTGAAGGCAGAGAGGTGACAGACAGGCGAGCCTGCGTAACCCAAGTAACCTTTCAATATTACAGCCATGGCCCATTGTGACGCCAGCGGAGAACTAATTTCACCAAACGCGCTGCCGCCGGATCTGCATCTCCGTTATGCTTTTTATGCCGTGTTATGTCCCTCTTAATCTCTTATTTTATTTCTCTCTCTGATCCAGCTCTATCGTATAACAGAACATTAAAAATACCCACTACAAGTATGCATGCTTCAAAGGTTAATAAGGGGGTCCCTTGTTTTTCTGGATGCTCCTGAAACATTGCTCTTGGCACAAGGGGGAAAGAGGATGTCCAAAACATGGTCCGTCCCGCCAGATGGATCCATGGGCCAGACAGAAGAGTCTGAGCAGATGACACACTACTCAAGCCATTTAGCACGCCAGGCATTGCCAGTCTTTGTGTCAAGACGTATGTTTAGAAATACTGTACATGCTAATACGTGTAGCTATAGTACATATATGAATCAGTGATGGTTTGTGTCTGTGTGTGAGTATGTTTTCGGACGGTATGCCGGTTATCGGGCCGATTATCATGCCAGCCGGTGCCAATGTGGGCAGGGCCCTGGCGAGACGCTGCGAGTGAGATACGTGCCACACGCTTTGAAGAATATCACTAATCTGTGTTTATTAAGTGTGGGGTAACTCGAGTCCAGGAGATTAAATAGAGATTTGAGGCCGGAGCTGAAGCACCACGTCACATGCGCTTTCTCGCCGTCTGACCACACAGGAGCATATGGAGAGAGAGGAGGTGTGAAAGACTCATGCTGCCGTGAGGAGAGCAGCTGCCAATCACAGGCCTGTTTGGGGGCCTGAGCCACTAACAAGGATTTTCTGTTCATGGAGTTTCTCAATGACTATGGCACAAGAACAAAGATCAAAACATGCACATGGACATGCTTGCAAATACATACACACACACACGTTTCGCTTCAAACAAATAACGTGAACTGTTGGAAGCGTATCTGTCTCTCAAAAAAGCCTGTTTTCGTTTTTGCACTGTATGCGTAACTAATATGTGTGTGTGTGCCTGTGTATGTATTTAATAAGCTGTAATTTACATAGTATACAGGCCGCAAAATCTTTCCAATTATTTATGGACAACAGCTCTGATTGGATGATTAGAATGAGAACACGCATCTGCTCACTGACACACATTATTAATGGCGGCTTAGAGACTGCAGCAAAAGAGTCCATTAAAAAACATTCTTTGGTGACTCAGATTTGAAATTCATAGCCAAACAAACAAAAAATACATTATATGAAAAAATATTAACAACAACAATTTTGCATATTTTCTATCTGGGGTGCGTTTCCCGAAAGCATCATTAGCCAACTATGGTCGCAAGTTCCATTGTTATCAGCATAGTTCAACGAGTCGGTATTTCCCGAAACCATCTTTCCAACGAACATTCGCAAACAGCATCGCAAAGTTGTGTGGTTGGAAAGACAGCTCTCGACCTGTGGTTAGAAGCATAGTTTCTAAATTGCATGACATGTGGACTTAATAAATCCATATCTTGAGCAAAATAAGCTGACATTCAGTACAACCTGTGTCTTTTATTTAGAATACATACAAATATATTTGACATCTTTGAGTTTGTCAAGATATTTAAAAGCACCGTTTTTGAAGACTGCGCATGTGCGAACGTGCTCTACTATGTAAGAACGATGATTAAATCTGGAAATAAAGCGAAATAACTGAGAACAATTTGAAATATATTCCTCAGATGCCATGTCTGTAATTTACATCTAAACATCTAGCATTAATTCGATCTCAAACAGTTTCATTAAAATAAGTTATTACTCCACTACGTGCGTGACGTCATAAACCAATGTGGTTGAATACCACTTTACGACAATATGGTTTCGGGAAACAGTCGTGACTAGCTAGTTGATTTCTTCAACGATGCATCGTATTATGGTAGTGAAGCAGCGAGTTACGACATTGTACTGGAAACGCACCCCTGGTTGGGACCATAAACATTCTGCATTGTATTCAGCTATGACACTGGGTGCAACTACAAAATAAACTGAAGCACATAAACTACTGTTCAAAAGTTTGGTGTCTGTAAGATTTTTTTTTCTTACTTTTATTCAGCAAGAACACATTAAAGTGAGTCGGCTTTGTCATTAAATTAATACATTACATTTTAAAATATGTTCAAATAGAAAATTTGTAAAAAAAAATTTTTTAAAAAATGTAAAAAAATTAAAAATCATACCAACCCCAAAACTTTTGAATGTGTACTCACATCGAGACTGTCAATGTTAGTATTATGCATGCTAATAAGCAACTATTTAATAGTGAGAATTTGACCCTAAACTCAAGTGTTACCATGTATAATTTAAATTAGTCAATCGTTTAAAAAAATTAACTGATTAATCGCATATTTTACTTTACTTAATCGAGATTAATCGCACCTAACATTAAAGTTGTTTTTAATATATTTTGACATTGTAATAATTTCACGTTTAATCTCCAAATGAATGTAGAGACAACATAAAGACAGTAGTCTATATTTAAAATATTTGCTTAATGGCAAATATTCAATTCTTTTTTTGAAAGAAGGCCAGTGTCACAGATACTGATACTCCTAATGATGTCTCTATGAAATTTATTTTATTTATTTTTTTCAATTTTAGCAATTAATTATAGGCATTCAGCATATAATTGAAAGCTATCAATATATATATATATATATATATATATATATATATATATATATATATATATATATATATATATATATATATATACACACACACACACAGTGTAAACTTGACAAAATCATTAACAAAATGTATCATGTTCCTGACCTGTATCTAAACTCAATATATGGACTTTTCCAACTATCAGATTAATTCAAGCCTAAATTGGCATCTTCACAATTATTGTAAATCCATAGTTAGCTAGAAATCATCTTTTCTCATCTGCCACAACAATAATGTAATATCTCTGAATAATATTCATTTGGGGCTTTCTCAAAACGAAAATATTATTTGTAATTCGTTTGATTAATGAATGGTCATGTAGTTAATTTGATAAAAATGACAGACCTCACACAGGTCTCAAGGCAGCTTGACTTTATGACAGTTCATTTATCTAACTCCTTGATTGTTTGTTGATCTTGGTTAATAACCTGGCCGATAAGATAAGCATGATGGAGCTCTATGAAGTTAGCCGACCCGAATGAGGCCAACAATACTGACAATATACTCCTTCACAAGCACCCAGTCCATGTCAACACGTCTTAAACACACAAAATAAAAGCAACAGGATGAGTAGTGTAGCATTGGCCCCTATGTGGGTGATACCTGAGGTGGTAGGGGTGTGTAATTATGAGTATGTTATGCATTACTTTGAAGTGCTTCTTCTGTTCAGGTTCACACTTTAATTAGCACTGGCCTATTTTCTGATAGGGGTGGCACAAAGTGTGCGTGCGTGCGTGCGTGCGTGCGTGTGTGAGAGAGAGAGAGAGAGAGAGAGAGAGAGAGAGAGAGAGAGAGAGAGAGAGAGAGAGAGAGAGAGAGAGAGAGAGAGAGAGAGAGAGAGAGAGAGAGAGAGAGAGAGAGAGAGAGAGAGGCAGAGGCTGATCTGAACCCAGTGCATGATGGACATTCATCTTTCACCTTGCATTATGGATATGCGCTCACAAACACAACAAGCGAGGACAGACAACCCGTCCACTGCAAACGCAAGCAGTTCTTATCTGTTCTCTATCTGCCATACACCCCCTTGTTCCCAAGACACACACATCATCTTCATTAGTACCATCATCATCATCGTCAGCATCATTGTTAGCCTTCCACCTACCCTGAGTATCTCAGAGCACACAAACACACACCCACAGCCCTCCACCGGGGTACCTGTGCTATCAGCACCCTGTGAGCAAGACAATGGAGTAATACTGCGGTGTGCTGACTCTATCAGATAGAGGTGAGTGGGAGAGAATGAAGAGTTAGACAGAGGCCCTTTATCAGTGAAGGATCACATTTCAATATTCAGCAGCGCTCCCAGATAAAACCAGTGCTGATGAGAGCACACTGATGGCCTGATACCGGCCCAGAGAAAAAATGAAAGAGAAGGATGGATGTTCTGCAGAGAAAAAGAGGAGATGGACAGTAGTTTTCAGCACCGCGGCTAAAAGCCCTCACAGCAGGTGGTGATTAATGTGAAGGAGTGTCCGAAGGTCACAGACTGGTCTGCACTGCTGACCGCTCTTAAGAGAGGTCACCCACTAAACCATCCGTCACACACGCTATGGCTTTAATGAGCCAGAAAAACGTATACATCAACGTGCATGCAATTCACACACATACATACATATATTATATATATATTATATAGGCAATCGAGAAAATCAACACAACACAGTAGTGGCCAGAAGTGATGTCCGGAGGAGATATTTGTTTTTAATGTCCCTAAAAATTCAATTAAACCTATTTAATATATTTGTTTCAATATTTTGAGTGAAGAACAAAACACTAAACTCAGTTAAGGTATTTATCTGACAAAAATTATTTGCCAAAAAAAAGGCAAACTACAGCTACGGGTTTCATTTTACTATGCATCAACATAATTATTCATTTTTCGTTGGCTCTCTCTTGTTTTTGCAGGCATTCATAATTTCATTGTATGACAGCCTGGACAAAACTGCACAATTTGGGATGTTTCACTGTGTTATCATAAATAAAACAATTAAGGGTGAAGTCATAAAAAATGTCAATTTTCCAAGGCCAGACATCACGTTTGGTTACTAAAAGAGATCTGTGCATTATACAGTCAGACTTGGTGATATACTAAGACAAACACTAACGGTCTGACAATTTCAAATGTTCATAAATAAATTGAACTCATATTTACTTATACTGTCACCAGTCCATTCTAACATTTATAAGACTGCTGTGAACTTGTTCCACAAATACAGAGAGAAAGAGAGAGAGAGAGAGACATACAGGCCACATGAAAACACCAATAGACAAGACACATAAACCATCCAGTATGAGACAAGATGAGACCGAGTGGGTGGCAGAATGACCAGTCAGAGGGGTTCACCTGACCCCAATCAGTCAAACACACTCAAACCCATCCACCAATTCGTATACAACCCCTTGTCTTCATAGGCACGCACACAATGGCCCAACACAGGAACACACACACCACACTCCTGTTGGACTGTCCACACAATCAGACTCGGGCTGATTAATCATTGGGCTCAGCCCTCATTGTGTCTGTTATCACTGATCTGAGTATACTGTCTGTTTGTCTCTGGCCTCTGGAATATCCATTAGCTGTCATTACACACACCGCTCATTCAGCCCTCTCTGACAGACTGAGGAAAGACGCTGTGTGATTTGTGGATGTTGACATCGCCTTGAGGAAATGCAGTGAATATTCTTCAATGGGAATTTTTTCATGTAACCTCCTCATGCCAAATATCAAGTGCAGTGGACAATTTCACTCATATTGGTTGGTTATTTATACTTTGAAATGAAATAAAAATTGCAGTGACAGTATATGAAAGTATGCGACATTCCACACTTTTCCAAATATGCTTGTTATCTGAAATATAATTTACATTTGCTATGTTTCATACAGCAATTTGTAATGAAACTTTTAAGAGAAATTAGAGTCAAAATAAGTCCAAACATCCAGTTTTTTAGACACTAAATATTGTATATATTTTGTTCTGCAATATAAGTTATGTATAAAGTATATAAATATCAATTGTTATATTGTTTATATTGTTATAAATCAGGGCTGCGGAGGTTAATGAAATTTCTGTTAACAATTATTTGACCATTTATATCACATTTTAGTTACTAGAAATATGTACACTAGATTATTCAGTATTCAAACATTAGTAGTGTCAATTGCAGTTTGTTTCTTTGCATGTATCATTAGAAAGTCTTCATCAAACAAGGTGCTGTGATTATTTTCTGCCCTGCTTTACTATTGATATCTCTATAAGTTCCATCAGTTGTGCACAAGGGTTGTCACTGTGTGTCTGTGTGTGCGTGTGTGTGTGTCAACAGGGAGTCCTTAAAAGCACATATATTAAACCCAGCCTCTTGCATCCCAAGGCCTAAATTTCAGTCAACAGCTGTTTGGGGTGATATTTTATTAATGCTGTAGTTTTAATTAGTTTAATTACATTCAGCCCTCTTTGTGCATAATTTTCCCTTATTTAATGCAAAACAACCAAAAACTGCCTCAACTGTCATTTCAGTACACAGAAAGATTCATAGCCTGGGGGTGTGTGAGTTTTAATATGGAGTCTCTTTAAAATAAAGGCACAGCGTGTAGTATAAAGAGCTGGTGGGTTCATGGGGATGCAGGTTCGAATCTGGCTTGCTGTCTGCGCCATTATACAATTCCATACACACTCTTTCTACCTTAGCTTTCCTGTCTGGTCTACACTCTTAAAAAAATTAAATGGCAAAATTCCATAAACAGAAATAACACTGTAAGCAATCAAATGACCTGCAAAATTTCTAAGGATATTAATTCTAAATAAAGGAATGATCCTAAATATCCTCTTTTGATATTTGTATTCTACCTCTGTTTAGCTGTGCACTTTACCTCCTGCACTGAATCATCTGTAAAATGAAATGCATGGTGTTTGTGTAAACAGTTTATCTGAGCTTCTGTAGACAGCTGTTCGCAGGATTGTCTGAGAGGCTGTAAAACAATAAGGGAAGTGTACGATCATCAGCATGTAAGAGGAGCGCATCTACGCACACACAGCTCTCTAGTGGGCTGTGGAGAATGCGGACTGGGCCGTTACTGTGTTTCACCAAGCAGCAGATCCGAAATGCCAAGATGGCACTGAACCCAGGGGGGAACACAGTTCTTTATTAACACTGCAACCCAAAACCCTGGATGAGGACATAACCATGGACGTTTATTGGAACGCCACGATGGTTAGTCAGCAGCAATTCAATCTGTGTAAGTGTGTGTGTGTGTGTGTGTGTGTGTGTGTGTTCTATGGGCAGGTCTCATTTCCACCACTACAGGAATGAAGATGAGACAAAACTTATTTAATGACAAAGGCTAGTGCTGTTCAAAGGAGAAACCAATAGATGAGCAATTGCATGGAACAAATCCGGTGATATCTATGACAGTAGATAGTGTTAGGGGAGGCGAATCAGATCTTGGAAACCCAATTTTTAAAAAAAAAAATCAATATCATTTAACAATTATCAAAGGGTAGAGTGTGTTTGAGGAACAGAAAGAGAGTTTGAATGAGCACGTGTGCGACAGAAAATGAGCCTGCGTATACGTGCGTAAGAAAGGCTCTCGTGGACAGATCGCTCCTATTCTCGGGTTCTGGAAGCTGTCTGTCTCCAGGACTCATTACAGACCACTTTCGCCCCACACACATTGACTAAGCGGCCGCCATGCCGTGAGCGTCACAAAACGGCTAAATTTATTCCTGTCCTTCCTCCACCTGGTCAGCGATATCACTTACTGCCCCAGACAGCTTTAGGAGACAATTACCAGCTAACGGAGCAGGAAAGATCTCTTAAGAACCATGTTTTGCCCAGTTTATCAATGCCAATAGCATTATCAGAGCGATTAGCAGGATGAAAATGTGCTCTTTTGGTAATTCAACACATTGAGGCGAAACCTGATCACATGAGCAGCCCACTCTCCTTCCCCATGAGCCTCTCTGGCTGAGGTGTTGGAAACATCCTGGCTTCCTGTACCATAGCTGAGTATAGTGTTTCTGGTGTGTGTGTGTGTGTGTGTGTTTGTGCGTATAAGGGTTTATGTGTTTTACCATCAGCAGGAGGAGCTTGGAATGATAATGTTGTTTCGCTAAATAGCAGACCTAAAGGTCAGCTGCCAGGGGCCTCTTGAGCAATACGGTCCAGTCTCGGAAATAGATTTACTATTTATTGAGTGCGGGCAAAGCAGGGGAATACTCTGGCATCTGATGCTGGACCGGAATTCCCTGTTCTTTATATCCTCTGTGCGTGGGAAGAGAGGCTTATGCGTTTACACAGCCATTAACAAACTAAAGACACTCACACTTACTCTTCTAAGAATATCAGAGATATATCAGCAGCAGTGTAGCTACGTAGTAAAGCGCAAAAACTATATGAGATCTCATGGTTGACAAAATGGTGAGGGTACAGGCTCGTGCATTTGCTTCACTCTGAGTCGACTTGCTTATTGGTACAATAGTAATAATAAAGATAAAAATACTACAGAGTAGACTATGTGTGGTATGGTATTGCGTTGATAATGATAAATTGTACTTTTGGGTTATTGGTCTAGCACTGGCTCAATAGCGCCCAACTGTCCCCCACACATTGATTCTACTAACCTACTAAGCATTCCTGGTTTCTGGATAATGTAAATAAGTAAAAGTTATATAAAAGTTGAGAAAGAAAGTAAAAGTAGAATTAAAATTATTGATACACACAATATTTTAAGACAAAAATATTTTATATTAATATACAAATATTTATGTTGAATAAAATTAATAACTTTTTTTTATATAATTAAAAAGAATCAATTATTTATTTTATTGTTAATTTTATTAATTGAGAATTCAAAAGTGTAAAACAAATCACAACATTTACATTCAGATGATAGATAAAATAGATAGATAGAACAATAGATAGAACGAACGATAGAACGATAGATTAGATAGATAGAACGATAGAATGATAGAACGATAGATAGAACAATAGATAGAACGATAGATAGAGCGATAGAACGATAGATAGAACAATAGATAGAGCGATAGAACGATAGATAGAACGATAGAACGATAGATAGATAGAACGATAGATAGATAGATAGATAGATAGATAGATAGATAGATAGATAGATAGATAGATAGATAGATAGATAGATAGATAGATAGATAGAGCGATAGAACGATAGATAGAACGATAGAACGATAGATAGATAGAACGATAGATAGATAGATAGATAGATAGATAGATAGATAGATAGATAGATAGATAGATAGATAGATAGATAGATAGATAGATAGATAGATAGATAGATAGATAGATAGATAGATAGATAGATATGACAGACAGACAGATTCGACATCCATGTGTGCGCTGTGATCAACTAACAAAATTCAAAAAGGAGTTTAAATTGTAATACTAATGCTTTAAGCCACTATCACTGGGAAAATTATAATCAACCTCCAGCATAAAGCTCTATTAATATTTAACAATAATTAAGAATATGTACACATGCAATATCAATTATTTATATCTGAACTGATGCATTGACCTCCCAGGGGACAGGCTGGGATATGATCAATCAGATACAGACAGGGAGAGAGAGACAGAAAATAAAGAGTGTAAGAGTGATGCTAGAGCCAGCCTTCTCTCTCTCTCTTTCTCTCTCTAGCTTTATATAGCTTCAGGCCTCTGGGACCTTCTTTAAAGATGATTCAACATTAATAACAATATCTTTAATGCTCAGACATTAGCGCCTGCAATAATTAATGTATGAATAATCACTGATGTAAAAAGCATTATCAATAATTGCATGAATAATGCACATTCATTATGCATGAGTCTGGCCTCAGGGCTGAATTTGCCATTTTTGTTCTTGTCCAGAACACAGAGTGAGATCCAGCATTCTCGCCTTTGATCAAAACACTGACTTATATGGCGCTCGAGCTGCTGGCCCAACATTGGCCCACCAGTGGGGCGCGTGTGGACCCCGCTAACATGCGTGGGCCATGTTTAGCATGCTTTCCGGGGCAGAGTGGGTCTGGCACAGGTCAAACGGAGTTAGAGGCATTAGTATTCTATCCGCTCGCACAGTGCTTTAGCAGCTCTAAGAGGAGAGGCCAGTTCCTGAGAGCTTCATCGAGATTAGCGCTTATCAGTTATCACAGACAGCTTTCATACTTCACGTAGCGTTCTTTATGCAGATATCAGCAGAGACCCTGATAATGCAGACACAGCACTGCTCTGCATATGTTGCTACCTTTAACCTCACTTCCTCTGATGGAAAAATCACATTGTTTGCACTGTCCACTTTCAATGCAACTGTTATAGCCCCGATATACTTCAAGCGTAAGTGACGTCATTTCGAGCAAACGGAGTTCATTTGGAGTTCGTTTCAGGAGTTCGAAACAGCTTGGCTGGGAAACACCTTCAAACAACCACTGGTTTGACTTATGATTACGTAATAGGCTGGTTCTTCTCCGGTTCATTTCTTGTGTTCAGTCTGTCGAGGACAGTAGCAAAAACATGAATACGCTGTTGAGCTGCTTTATAGTAAAAATTTAAGTTGCAATACATATCGAAAGCGACACTTACATTGTTTTCTCATGTTTAATAGTGTAAAGCTGCTCGCTTTAGAGCTATATATTGTATGAAGTGCTATATAAATGCATAATGTGACTTGACTGTAATGCCAAAATGCAAAGCTCATGCAAATATCTCCACAACGACATCACTATGATTAGCTTTCTTAACTGCTTTTTTCTTACCACTGTCATTTTTGTTGTGTGTTTATTGTGTTATTCAGAGGAAAACAAGGTATTTCGAACTTCTTTTTACCCCTAAGCGAAGAACAAAAAATAACTTTTCCATGAGTATATTAGGGCCTTTAGTATTTGAAGGACTGGTTCCTAAATGAAGTGAGAATGTTGCATCACATGTTCTTAGAAAGACATCTTGGACGTGTGTGTGTGTGTGTGTGTGTCTGTGTGTGTAGGTTTAAAAATCGGTGCCCCACTTTGCCTCGTCAGATTGGACCACAGTGAGAGATCAAATTTGCAGGAAGGACATTATCTTTTGCTGACAGTGAGGGATGGCGGGACCAGAGATGGGTGGACACCATAATGAGGATGGCGACTGCTTTTAGTGTGGCACCTCTGGCTTGCCTGGGCCTCCCAGGGTAGTGCAATCTCTCAGTGTCAACAGTTCTCTGAAAGCCTGATTCAATTAAGATTAAAGGAGAGCAGAGAGTGGCAGGGGTCAGTTTGATCAGAGCGATTGGCGCCTCTTTGGTTTTTACTCATCTTCTAATATTTTCTTTGCCTCTCTCTTTTTCTCAGGCTAGGTAAGGTCCTTTTATTATCAGGATGACGTTGTTCGTACTCCATTAAGCGGCTGTGTGTGGATTTCTTGGTAACTGTACACAAACAGGGACATACGGGCCATAAGGGAGTCAAATAATTACTCAGTACTGTTTTTCTTTCACTTTTGATAAAAGCGTCTGCCAAATGCATAAAAGTACATGTTTTTAACTCAAGTGCTTAATGTGATTCTTTTTTGCCGTAAATCCATATCATAATTCTAACTGTTACGTCCAAAATTATCTTTTGTTTTTACGTCCATTAAGTTCAAAGAATATGTTCTAATGAGATGAATCAATCTTTAATTGGTAAAATATTAATTGCATTAGCAGTAATAATAATTATGTAATACTAATTCAATACTTTTTTTTTAATTTTACGGATACGATCATTTTTGGTGAAATTTTCAGCTATTGTATTTTTTAATTTTAAATTAAATAGACACAAACCAAAATATACGATTATTTATAACAATTAATTATGAAAAACAGCTTCAAATTATAAACTACTGTTCAAAAGTTTAGGATCTAAAAGATTTTTTTTATGTTTTTGCAAGAAATCTCATGCTCAATTACACTTAATTGTTTTACTGAAAATACAGTACAAGCTGTAATACTTTAAAATGTACTTGCTTATTAATAAAATTAAAAAGGCAGGCCCTTGAGGCTATAATGATCCTGATTTGTGGCCCCTGAGGTTTCCAAACTTAAGCCCTGGTTTACTTCATTTCAGGTTCAAGGTTATTAATCTGCCATTACGAAGAAAATATTAGAGATAGAGAGAGAAAGTGTGTGTGTGTGTGTGTTTGCTGACCATACTGTTCTGTCTAACAGTGTACACCATCTCAGGTATTTATCTCCATCAGAAACTTTCATCCCTGTGCAGCACTTTATCAGCCATTAACAGCCTCCAATTACACATGCTTCAGCAATTAAGGCCATTTCATTACCTAATATAGTCAAACCTAGTCCCATGACTGAGGGGATAATTTAGTACCTTAAACCCAAACTCAGCAGAGGATTAGAGGGGAAATCTGAGCACAACAAAGAATCTTTACTGACTTTAATATACACCCACCCAGCCAGGGCACAATGCTGTGAACTTTGACCTCTGAAGTGACTCTGCTATGCCCGGGTTAACGTTACACCCCGTTTTACCCCGCAGCTGCGCCTCGTTATTACACCCCATAAAAAAGCGGGCAGGCATCGAAGGGAAGCTTGGCAGCTTTAAGTAGAGAGAGACAGCACAGAGGGAAACAGAGAGAGAGAAAGAGAGAGGATGACTAAATGCAGACAGAGGCGTTAAGCCATTAAGGACTATTGTTGGACTCAAATGGTCGTCTTATAAGATCTCTGTCAATGGGAAATGGAGCCTAATGACCTGAACAGACTTCAAAGACACACTCAATCACGGCCTCGCTCTCTTCCTCGCTCTCTCTCTCTCTCACACACACACACGCGCGCGCATACATAAAATGGAGAGCAAATGGAGCGTCTTTTGGTGCCTGTCCACAATTTCACTGCAGTGAAGGAATGTTAGAGAGCTAGTAAAAAAAAACCAACAACAACAGCATGTCTCTTTGTGAACCAGTTTTGGCTTTGTATACATTCTAGGAAGCTTGTACACAATATATCTATGAGCCATATAGACATAGGTTGGAGAATGACATATTCTTTCAGAAAATAAAATGTAAGTGATTGGATTATAAATTTGTTCTGGGGTCAGTGACAAAACTGTCCATGATAAAGAATATGAAAAATATTTTTTTAAATGTGGTGCATTCTTAAAAATGTTTGAAAAACATATTGAACCACAGTGAGACATTAAATGTGCAGGAAGGACATTAACTTGTACACATTATAGCCCTATCAGGAAAAAAATACAGTATGAAATGAAATATCATGAATTATTACTTCATAAATACTATAACGTTTTTGAGGTTGGGTTGTACCACTGTCATGTCATGTCGTAAAATAATTAGATGTTCTTGTATCAGTCATGAGGGTCTTTAGCGGTATTTATTTGTTTATTTGTTTGCATTTTTCTGCACCACATGACTTTGATTGGTGAACAAAATACAGTAATATTTTAACTATTATTTACATTATTATTTAACATTTTAACAGTAATATTTTTAACTATTATTTATAATATAATTCACTCGTTTTTTTCTTAATACAGTATATTTTAAAATTTAATTTATTCTTGGGATGACAAAGCAATAACATTCAGAAATCATTCAAATATGCTGATTTAGTGCTCAAGAATCATTTATTTTTCCCAGGTGACCAGTCAGTTCAGTTCTTTCACATGAGTTCCACTAAAAGAAATGAAAAAATATATATATATTTTGTAACAATAAAGAAATCTTTATTGTCACTTTTGTTACAGACATGGTACTGGAGCCATCTTTACTTTCCTTTTAACCACTGGCTGGAAATATGCCTGTCTTTCCTTTCCTCTATCTGGAAATTTAGCCCTTAAATGATCAACACCGTTTTATTATGTACTTGATAAAGAAAACTATGAGCAAATGTTTCTGTAGGACTGAATGGTTAAAAGTGAGAGAGGGATGGTAAGGGAGAGTGTGTGTGTGTGTGTGTGTGTGTGTGTGTGTGTGTGGTGGATATGTTTGTTTCTCTGTTGTGGGCAATTTCTTGGCAAGGTTACCCGATACGCCTCCCTGGCAAGTGCGAAAACCAAAACCCACCGCAACATTTCAAAGAAGCTCTTTGATTAGAACAAAGCAAAGCAGCAAAATAGCAAAAGGGAATAAGCACTTATTTTGGTCTCTCATCCCCTTTCATTACCCACTCACGTTTGCTTCAAGCGAGTTAACCGGGATGCTCAGCAGGACACGGAGGAAAGACTCCATGAAAACTCTGCTCTTTTCTACCTGCTTGTTTTATCAAGTCTAATTTCCCTCAACGCTCCGCCGCCAATTCCTGCCCCAGATTTTACATTGATCAAGTGTCAGGAAATGCCCCCACCCACCAGAGCGAGCGTTGGCGCTATTTGGAAAAAAGGGCCCTCTCTCTCTCTCTCTCTCTCTCTCTCTCTCTCTCTCTCTCTCTCTCTCTCTCTCTCTCTCTCTCTCTCTCTCTCTCTCTCTCTCTCTCTCTCTCTCTCTCTCTCTCTCTCTCTCTCTCTCTCTCTCTCTCTCTCTCGTGTAATTACATCCTCCCTGTTTAATACAGACTAGCTGTTAAACAAACAATTGATCCCCACTTAACACATGTACCCACGTTGGCTAACACATTTTGCCAATTCGCCACAGGCAAGAAAGGCAGAGAAAGAGAGAAGAACAGAGCGAGAGCTGGCATCTCATACGGCAAAGAAAGGAAAAAAGATGGCAAAAGAGGTAGAAGAGAAGAAGATGTGTACCGTCAAGTGGGCCACAAAACTGGAAGGTGCCTTCTCAGGCACAGCTAATCGAAACAATAACAGCTGTTGTTAATGGGGACGCTGTGTGTGGGTTTAGCATCAGTTAATCAGTGGTATAGGGTATTGTCATTGTTTTGTGTGTGTGGGGGGGGTGGGGGTGGGGGTAATGGAGCTAACAGATTGTCTTGTTTGCCTTTTTGAACTTCCCAGTGCACTTCGGGTGCAGGAGGAAAAACAAAGGGTGTTAATGGCTATATGACACAGAGACCTTTACTAACCTGAGATTTTACTGAAGGCATAACGATCGATCAACGAGGCTCCACACACACTAAACACAGTGTAAACATTACTGTCTTTTGTTGGGATACTTTTACTCCATGTGGTATTTCAATAATACACCAATAGCCAATTATGATAGATTTAGATTATGATTAGAATTAGATTTATTAAGTTTAAATCATATTCCTAAACAGACAGATCACTGAAAAATGAAAATTCTGTCATTGTTTACCCTTATGCTGTTTCAAATCATATGCTGTTATTATTCCGTGAAACACAAACAAAAAAATATTTGAGGCATCTTCACACAGCTCTTTTCCTGGAAACAGTTACATCTGTTATGCTTCAAAAATGGTATAAAAGGTCCATATGACTTCTGTGCTATACTCCAAGTCATCTGAAGCCGTACAATAGCTTTGTGTGAGGAACAGATTGAAATTTAATAATTCATTATTCATCTTCCACGAAACTCTGAAATCTTATTAGAGTCAAAGTTGTTGCTTTCACACCATCATTTTCAACATGGGGTGAGTAAATGGTGACTGAAATTTCCTTTAAAGTCACAGTGAAATTAAAGAATAGATCAAGCAATAAATCTTTTCTTTCATATTGTGACGCACATCTGAGTAAAATGAATTTCCAAAAGAAACGTAGGCAGAACACTTGGTTCAATCCATCAGTTGTTGATCTGGATGTGAGCTTGCAGTCGATTGTAAGAAAGTATGACTTATTACATTTTGATTCATAATTATGAGGTTAAAAAAAGCACACATGAATTGTTCAACAAAGTAAGATCAAAAACATACATTTAGAAAAGATACAGTGATTTTTTTTTTTGCTGACTTTAATTTTACCGTTTTGCTTCCGCCAGAAATGGCCACAGAATTTAAATATGCACTCTCTCCAAAACCCCACCCCTCAAAAGACATGTCAGCTAACCCAATATTAGAAAACATGCTAAATGAGTCAGAGAATGTTTTTGATGGGTTGATATCTGATATCTGACTTTTTCTCTGTTTATAGAGCTTTGGGCTGTCACAACAGGTATGTCAGGTAGTAGGAACATCAACCTGAAACCAGAAACTTACAGCAGCTTAAACTCTGTTTCATTTGGGTATGTAATCAGAAACATTTGTTTCTAGAGGCCTGTATCTCTTTCTCTATTTCTGTTGATCTATGTCATACTCTCTCTCTCTCTTCCTATTTCTCTTTCTCTCACTCTTTCTTTCTCCCTCTCTGCAGTAAGACAGCTTAAGCTCGCTCTAATTAGGGGACATCTGTTTCTATTCCTGCTGACTGCTTTAACAAATATCCTCATATTCATAACAGCTCATACCTAATGAGTTACACAGCCCAGGGCAAATCTCATACCTGCACAAAGATCAAACACCTAGCCTAAAAGCACACATGCACACAAACACCCAAATTAGCACAGACTCACATTCTCACACACACGCACAGGTACACTTCCCTGCCAAGTACAACTACCGGAGCTTCAAAAGACAAACAGCAGATGACACTTGTGAATCTTGTAGAACTGGAATCAGGTTAGTTTGAAATCTGTGACAGCAATTTGCAGCTTATTAAAATAAATCAAACAACTTCTAAGAAAAAAATCTGCCCTATCTAGGAAAGGAAGGTTTTTGCTTTATTTGCATGAGGGTTCCACACAGTTTTAACCTAAATAAACAATAATCAAACGAGAAAAAAAAAAAAAAAAAAACTATCCAAATTTGTAAAAAGTAGAAATGACTTTGTCTGTCATTGTCACTTATCTATTTGGAGTAGGCTAGCAATATCATATTATTTTGTAAATCTAAAATAATAATTTGAGAGATATAAGACACAATTATGAGAAATAACTCACATAATTGTGGCTTTTATCTCTCAAATTATTATTTTAGATAATTTACAAAAGTTATAATCGTGAAAAATAGTCATATTGCAATATACAGAGACATTTTTTTAAATATTTTTTCATATCGCTTAGACACTAAAAGTGGAACTTGAGGCCCACTCACTGAAACCATTCACTCACCTAATCTTCAGACTAAGTCTGCAAAACTGCAAGCACATTATACGCTTTGCACTCAGTTTGCAATTGTAAATCAAACTTTTTGCAAAACTCCAAACACAGTTCTCTACATTAGACACTTCACTCAAAACTAACACCCCAATGATTGTGTGTGGAAACACTTATACATAAATTGATCTCTTAGAAATCAAAACTCAATTTTTTAAGAAAATTTTTTTTTCGCTCTTTTTTGTCTCCTTTATTTTATTTATAGTGCTTTATACAAACAGTTTATACAATACAGATTGTTTCATAACGGCTTCACAATAGTAACAAAATCAAATTCTCCTGAAAAGCAGCTCCAACCAGCCAAAAGTCACTTCAGTGTTGATTCAGTTGAGTTCGCAATTCATCAATTGTGCATACATACTTTACAGTATACAGTATATCTGTGCACATACATGTACGTGTGACAAACTCCTGCACACTGCACACTGAACAAGAAAAAGATACAAGATAGTAGTGTTTTACATTTTTCACATATGTGTGTAGTTTGGTGTGTATGTGATGTTTGTGTGTAGAGTTTCTACGCTATGCAAGAGATGTCTGATGTTTTACATTGTGTGCATGTTTTGTGGTTTCGTGTGTAGAGTTTCAAGAAATGGAGGCATAGTTTCAGAAATTGTTAGCAATTTGAATAAACTGTAAGTCACAATTACTTGAAACAAATTCACAATTGTAAGATATGAAGTTATGAAGTGAAGGAATAAAGTCAGAATTATGAAAAAATGGTGCAATTATTTTAAAGGTGTGTTTAACCTGAGGAGGGAAATGATTACTAATGTCATGCATTTTATGCACATATGACAGTAAAAGCTTTTGGCTGCTAAAGTGAGTAAGTGAGTGATCGCGAGAAGTAATAGTGTTTCAGAATGTGTGTGTGTGTGTGTTCTACGGTTACAGGTTGTGGTTAACTGCAGCATTAGCTTTAATACATGTTTGCGGTTTTCACAGAGTGAGTCTAAATGTGCTCAGATCAGCTTTCTTTGAGCAGTCCACTAAACTGCCCTGTTATGTATCATAAAAATCCGCTGACAGGTACACACACACACACACACAATCCTGCTCTGAGACAGGTCACTCCCCCTCTTCTCAAATGCCTCCTGCAACCCCCTAAAGACACAATATCTCCTTATCACCGAGCCACTCTATTAGGGACAAAAGGTCATCCCGGGATAATATTAAACTTATGAAGTTCTGGCTGTCCTGCCTGGTGCCAAATGTGCAGAGAAAGCATAAAAAAGGTGTTGCGTCCGTATGTGATTATATCTGTCCCATCATCCTCTGCACACTGACCCCAGGGTTCTGGGTTATTGGTCTCAGATGCAGGCGGCTTCTCAATGTACAAAAGAGCCTGTTATTCCACTGCTTATTACAGCAAAGCCATACACAACACGCAATGGCACACACGCACACTTATGCGTACACACTGCACCACAACAGAACACAGAGGGCAGTCTTGTGCGTGTGCGTGCATGCAAGGTATTGGCGTATTCACAGAGATTTTAGAAAGGAGGAAATAGAGGCCGCTGCATCCTGCCTCACACACAACCTCAAACAGATTCATACAGTCATACTTTGTTCCTGCCTCTGCACATTTTTCATGATGGAAAATGTGCATTCTTTTCATTGGCTTCCAAGTGAAACTGATACACACAAACACACAGTCGGTCACGCACACCTAGCCTATATCATTTACTGTTTTCAATTCAACTGTAGTGATAATGGCAAATACAGTGTAGAGGCAACAATTATTGGTTAATCTAGTTTCATGACAGTGTGGCTTTTCCAGTAACAAACTTCTTTATTACAAACGATTCGCGATACAGCTCGACCAAACTAATATAATCGTAATAGCGAATAATATAATAATCAAACAAATAATCAAACGCGCTTAGCTAAAAAAGCCTCTCAGCACTGACACGTCCAATTCATTCTTTTGCATGTTCATTATAATCTGCCCTCGCTCTTTCTAGTGAATCCGTTCATCACAAACCTTCCTCGCGTTGAACGTTTATGTCCAATTGATTCTAGAACCGGTTTATTCAGACAATTCATTTAAATGAATTCAGTAACATACAAATTATTCACCAATTCGACTCCTTGAACCACGGACTATGTTTTTGACTTGGTTACATAAATTAGGGTGTTTTTGTTGTATTTAATAATTTTATTAAGTTACCACAATTGTTACAGCTTGTTTTTTGAATAAGAAAAGCTCTGTAAATTAAATCATTGGATAATTATATATTTTTCCCTGTTTTTCCAAAATAAAATCAGCTATATTTACGTTTTATCATTGCTTTTGTTGTTAGGTTTAGTAACTTGCTGTTTTGTGAAATCTGGAGTTAATTTTCTATACTCAAAATGACATATTCATATTGAAAAATTATCCAACAAATGTTACCATTATTGTATATTGTGCAGCCTAGTACTGAGGTCCATGTTTTCGGGTATAAGTATCACATTACTTATTTTATGTAGATATGGTTTCTATATCTACTGAATTAGTAAAACATACAGTTTAAAAGCATGGCTTAATTCAGTGTTATATTGTTTGAGTAAATCAGAGTGTTGTAAATTAAACTTCAACTAAGTAATTTACTCAACAAATTTTAACTGGCGAAGCTAAAATTACTTATTTTCTTTGTTAATTTTACTTAACTTAGTTAATCTTTAAACAAATGTTAGAGTGGTTTATGCGAGAAAAATGTTTTGATTATTAAGAAGGAACCTTATAAATTGTTCATGCCCCAGTGCATGATGGGAACACCAGTTTCAGAAAGTTGAGTAGGTTTTACTTAATTTTATAACGTTAATATTTACGCTTTAATTTCTACAAGCCTAAATTGAGTACTAATGTAGAATTTAGTTTGTTTTTTAAATTATTGCCTGAACTAACTTATTCAGTAGTACTCAACTATTCCTGTAGTATTTACTTTACCACAGAATTATTTTTATCAGTGATATTATTATTAGCTTCTAGCTTGGCAAGCTAAACTTTCAAAGTAGATTCCCCAACACTGGAATCAGTACACGTCTGTCTTTGAGACTGTGTGCATATTTATATTTCTCTGTGTGTATACATAAGGACCCTCTTTCGACGTAGACCAGGTTTGAGCCATCAAATCATTTTTAAAACCTGATTTCCTGTGGGAGCCCTCAGAGGTCAGCTCATCGGAAAGGGATAAAAAAAAAAAAGAAAAAACATTTGCATGTGATTTGTCACACCCACCACATTAAACTTTCATCCTGACAAAAACATGTCAAGTAAATTTACATCGTCGCTCTGACAGGCCAACACAGCCCAATGCCATCGCCAATTATCACAGCTACTTTTGCTATGCATCAAACTCTTCTGTCGCTCCCCTGCTTTCGTCTTCGCAAACGACCCCAATAAAAACGGATCCGGTGGTGCAGATTTGCCTTTGTCACCCACATTATCACCCCCCGTATCCTCCCTCTGTATATCGAGCTGCCAATCAGAGGACGGACGGATGGCAGGCGGGCTGTGCTGATTTGAAGGGGCTTGGGCTGTATGCATGGATTTAAATAATAAAAGGGAGATTTGACTTCAGGCCCACAGAGCCCTGCCAATAAGACGGCTGGAAGAATATGGCGGTGTGTGCTCGCACAAAATAACTGCAAATTGAGGATATAATGAACATGTTTAATATTTCATACGCCCTGGATGGAAATATCTTCAATAGGGAGATTTCTCTCTCTCTCTCTCTCTCTCTCTCTCTCTCTCTCTCTCTCTCTCTCTCTCTCTCTCTCATTTTTCCTGTCTTAACTTTCTCTCCCAAAACCCCCACACAAAACCCCGCACCGCAACTACAGTCTCACTCGTCCACAGGACTTTGGACTCTACTTGGCTTTGAGAACCGTGAAAGCCCTCGACTGTTGCTGTGAGGGAAGTGTTGGGAGGGAGAGATGAGAGTGACAGTTTAAAGACCGTAATCATTGACAATTACACACCACCGAAAGCTGTTCCTCTCTCTCTTTTTCCCCCTTCTTCTCTCGCCCTCTGTCTGCTCAGTTATGACTGGGTACAATCTAAAGCAAATCTACTAATATGGTGGTGTTCTGTCAACCATCAACAGTTCTAACACCCATTATAGAAACCTATTGAATCCACATTCACGATGAAGGAACATCAAGTCTTCTAATTAAATTTAACTGGCTCTGCTGCAGTGATTAAGACTACAGGCAGTCGTTGTGTGGCTTTGTTTATGTATGACAAAATGTATTGTTCTTCACGATGCTCACACTTCAAAACATCAGCGCCATCTAAGACCACCAAATCACATCTTCCCAAACAAAGCAGAATGTTTACTGCTCCTCTCAGTGGCGGTGTTGATAGATAAAGAACTGTATAGTGACAAATAAGCATCCAGGACTGAAACAATTTAAGTCAGATGTCTAAGTTAATAATGGACAGACGATGCATCAATGGGGTCTCTCATCGAAAACTCAGCCTGAATCAGTTGCTTAATAATATTCCCAGCTCACTAAAAGCATTCTGGGATTAATTAATTACTCACAATGATTATTATGAAACAGATATATGACAGAAAACTGTGCGGGTATTCAAATCTTTCCGCTTCCCTGTGGATTCTGCAGAGGCTAAAGTTGCAAATAAACAGACTGATTATTCATAGCGAACTTGTGTAATCACAATAACACATCCTCTTCTCTGTAGCTGACAGACATACACTTTTAAAAAATTAATTTCCTCTTGTCCTGGATCTGTGTAGTGATCACTCCATCTGCATGACTTTCATGAATTATTCATGCCGGCATTTCAAACATTAAATGCATGTATTAATTTCATTTATCATAGGCGAAAATAAAAGCCTAACAACACTTGGAAGTGTAGCACAAATATTCAGCCTTCGTAAAACTTGCTACAGGAGTCACTGGGGATTAGACGAGCTTGAAGATTAGCTGTACAAGAATGCTTTCATTATGCCCAAATTTCTAAATTAAACAATGTTTTGTTTAAATAATTTAACCACGTCTACATCAACATAGCTACAAATATGTCAAATTGTTAAACTTGAAAAGTGACAACAACAAAAAACTGACTGCTTATTGACAGAACCTGCCATGCCACATTTTGCTTTCACCTCCTCTTGGCTGTAAAGATTACATTCATGTTTCTCATCTCACTTGGTTTGGCCTAGAAGTGTTTATGTGATGGTATGTGTGAGCGTGTACATGTCCCCCCTTCCCTGATTGTGTCATTAGCATTAGCTTCTGATCTCTCCACACACCGCCAATGCCTGACATCTGTATCATCTGTAAGGACTGAGCCCTCCCCACCTCCTCTCCCTCTCTCGGCTTCCTGTTGTTCCTGCGTGATCCTCCGCTCGTGTATATGATTGGATTTGGGTTTAACAGAAACCTGTAATTACACAGGCATTGTGCTCAAGCTAAGCCAGGATTGACAGCAGCAGAAGCACAACCACGGTGAAGGCTGCGGGTGCAGGTATACTCCGCTGGAGGGTTGCTGGGAGTCAGCCAGGTAAAACAGAGATGTTTTAGCTGGAATTGGAGGACTGTGCTTTGGGCCGGAGTACTTTGAGCCCCTGCCTGATGGCTGAAGGCAATGCTAACAGGATCTGCCGGTAAAAAAAAAGTGTGTAAAAGTGTTCTTGACATGGCCAGGGCAGGAGGGGAAGCACGTAGGTGGCCCGTCTTCCATGGCACCCTAAATGCTGTTGTTAGTCCGAAGTGCCATCTGAATGGTGTGTGTGTATACATTGCCTCAGGCAGTGGTTGGTTTTGCACAATAATACTGATAGCACAGAGTGGGATGCAAATCTACAGCACAGGCACACACAAAGAACAACACATAGAATGCAACCTCAGTGGGGTTTTTTTAAGGGTATATTTTGTTTGTGTTTGCTTATGCATGTGCACCGAAGTATTTACAAACCATTACATCAAGCACTGTCGTTGTACTGTATACAGTAGTTATGGTATCAGAGGGTAAGAATAACTATCTTATTCTGTAATATATTATCTGGTATTGCAATATATACCATGAGGCTGATTGATAATCATTACCTTAAGTATCTATTTGTATTTTATCTAGCAAATTCTTTTAAATACTGTATATGTTTGATGGAACATGCAGTCCGGCTAATCAAGTCTTAATTATTTATATCATTCAGACTAGATTCAAATATATGATGCAGGTAGATCAAAAGGATAAACTGTTATCGGGACAAGGGTATTTAAAAAAAAAAGTTAGTCAGAGTTGCACGTTTTAAATTTCATGTAATTTATTAATTACAATATTTAATGATGACAAAGTAACGATTTTATATTTTGATTATTTAGAAAAATCCCACACACTATTCAAGGCCATTTAAATATTTATGCTGCAAATTTTAGTAGTGTGCGGGATTTGTATTTTTTCTAGTTTATATTGTAATTTCATCCAATGCACCTGATTGATTCAGATATACAAGGCACTAAATATATATATGTTTTATGTTAATGTGTAATCTTTTTAATGTTTAGTCATTGTTATTAATAAAATACAATTTTGCTTTAAATTTTGCAGAAATGTTTGCAAAAGCCTGTTTAATAGCAGGTTCCATTGTGACAACTTACTCCACAAAATATGAGCTATTGGGGCACAAAAGGTCAACGTGTGGTCAACCGTATTCTTACACCAGGGCAATAACTATGGAAATTTTCAATAATGATATTCGATGGAACTTACAATGGAAAAAAGGCACCATGTTCAAAAAACGTTATAAAATTGTTTTGTTTTGTAAAGGAATCAAGGATCAAATCAAATATCTCCATGTTAAACCTGTAGGATAGTCTGAGAGAGATAAAATTAGCCTGATCTGTTCTAGAAATGATTTTTGACCCACGTATCCTTGTGGTGCCCCAAACGACTCGTACGGTTAACATCTGTACAGGCAAAGACCCCTCTGGAGTGAGTGTGTGTGCGGCGTCCTGCGCAGACTGACCCCTTTAGCCTTTTTCCTTGTTCAGTTTACTGTGTGGATCTGTTTGTAACAAGGTCCGTCCCCCCCCCCCCCCCCCTTCACACACACACACACGCGCGCGCACGCACACACACGCACGCACGCACACACACACACACACACACACACACACACACACACACACACACACACACACACACACACACACACACACACATGCCTCCCCTGACAGTTTCCTTTCCAATTTCTCTGCTCATTATGAAGACACAATGGGAAACAGCAGCAGTCTGTGCCAATACTACTATATATAAATAATGCTAGGTCAATGCTTTTACTCCTCTTTTCTCTCTCTACCTCTCTCTCACTCTCTCTAAGAGGAGGACAGACGTGCAGCTGCTTTTCTGCTCCATGCACTCAAGGTGACAGAGAGGATAAGAGAGAGGGAAAAGAAACAAAGGGTGAGATGAGAAGTTTAAAGATGAAAAAAGCTTAAGGCTGGAAGTCTGCAGTCATAACACCTGTCTTCCTCCTCTCTCTACAGCCGCTTTACACTGACCAGTCCAACTGCTCTGAGACTCCAGGCCATCTGCTGTTAAACACACACGCATGCAAACACACAGCGGACCAGCGCGATTAATGTCAAATTGCTCCACTGAGAGACACTCGGGATATATATTATTAGCCGATTAATAATTACCTAATGAGTTTATAATAGGCCCGTGACTGGGACTAAATGAATTAGATCTGCAGGTGAATCTGGTCCGTTTAGGTTTTATTCTTTGAGCTTAAATTATTAACAGTTTATCGTTAGCTTTAGTCTTTTATACAGCACATTTATTCTACATTACTGGGGCTTCACTTGCCAGAAAACATCAGGGATATTTCCTTACACACCCATCCAGCCAGATTTGTACTCGCAAGCATGCTAATGTACGCACACTAATGGATGTTTTAAGTGTCAGCACCTGACATTTGCAAGGGCTTTCACAACACACCAGAAGAGCAAAAAGACAGAGAGTCATCCAACACGGAGCCACCCAGCACAAGGCCGGTTATGACAACCATTTAGCCAGAATTAGCTGGCAAATTGACTAGGCTTTTACATGTAGCTCTATATTACCCAAGGGGCATTGTGAGGTTTTGAGAAGCCCTGGGCTAAAACTGACCATGGCCTGCCCTGTGAATTTCATGCCAGCCTAAAAGTGCTCCGGTCCCTGTGGGGATTGAGGGAATGTGGAGGACTCAAATGGAGGGGCAAATGGAGACAACTTTGTACAGTGTTAGAAAGTCTGTGTGTTTTAAAGGGACAGGTAATACAAAAACTGAACATTCTGTCTTAATTTACTCACACTCATGTCATTCCAGACCAGAATGCTGTCATTCACACTCTTTTCTATATAGTGAGAGTCCAAATGATCTATTTGCTATATTTTTTCAAGTGTTTCACCGCCATAAGATAGCTTTGTGTGGTGAAAAGGCCCAAAACTAAAGGGATAGTTTATCCAAAAAAAAAAAAAAAACTCCCCCTCATGTTGTTTTGTGGAACACAAACGAAGATTTTTTGAGAATGTCGCCGTATTTTTTTTATTTTTTGTAACACTTTATTTTGATAGTCCAGTTTTCAGTCTACTAACCAAGTAACAGTTGCACTTTATTTTACAGTACAGTGTGCTTACCTAAGAAAGTACAGGATAATATAAGGCAACTACATGGGTTAATAGGTTTAAGGGTAGGTTCAGTGTTAGTACAGTTGAAATGAAATGAGGCATTTATAGCATGTGCAGCATTCACTCACCACCACACACCAGCTATAGGTGGAGAGGAGAGAGAGAGAGAGTGATAGAGCCAATTGAAGGCATGGGGATTAATATTACGATTACTTATTATTACAATAACTGCAAAAAATAAGTACATAGTATGTACATGGGGCACAGGACTGTAACAAAAGTGTGGTTGTACTTTATTTTAAGGTGTCCGTGTAACAGTGTTATAATGCATTTAAGTACTGAGTAGTAATAATTAACTACATGTACTTACCATAGGGTTAGGGTTTGGTTTAGGGCAAATCAAATGTAATTATGTAGACTTTATAGTTATTACTACAGTAACTACATGTAACAAGGACACTAAAATAAAGTGTTACCTAAAGTGCTACTGTAGTAACTTTGCATCATGTCAACTAGAAGTCATTAGAGTATTAGTAGACTGTCTGCGTAATGTCTGCTAACACATTATTTTAATGGTTTCCCAACGGACATTCTACTGACTCTAAGTAACTTTTGCAAATACATTTCAACTTATTCTACTACGCCTAACCTATAACTGTCTACTAATATTCTAATGACTGCAAGCTGACATGTAGTTGCAAAGTTACTTCTATTAACTTAATATCTAAAATGGACTATTGAAATAGTGTAACCTGTCCATAAAATGAAAGTCAATGGTCACGAAACCGGTTTTGTTCCCAAAATTTCTTAAACTCTTATTTTCTGTTCCACAGAAGAAATAAATAATATCGCAGGTTTATGACATCACTGATATTCACTGATATTATTCCCCTTTGCTGAAAGAATATGAGAAATGACTGCTTCACTGGAGATCTCCATTGTAGTTATCAGTGAATGATGACTTAAACGACTTATATTTCAACCCGTTACTCCTTAAAAGCTTTAGCATTGATTCAGAAAACTTGGAATATAGTGCATTTTGGTTGTTTTCAGAGATTGACTGCTGTTGTCACCGCTGAACTGTGGGGAATATGGTGAAAACTCTTAAATCAAATTAGTTCATGCATTTACGGTAACTAAATATTGCTTAAATAATAAGAATTTTCCTTTTGGGGTGAGGTATTCATTCAAATGTCCGACAAATTTACAAATGTATTTATTTATTTTACAAACGTTGTAAAGGTAAGAGGAATGTATCTTTGTGTTTACAGATTCTATTTTATAATGAGCTATGAGCATTTCTGATCTCCCTAGCAATGATAAGGGAACTCCCTATGAAAATAGACGTGATACTTACAAAATAGATGCGTCCAAAAAAATAAAATAAAAAGCAACGAGACTAAGAAAGCGACCATGCAGAGGTGGGTTACTTTTACAAAGGCAGACCAGAGCCAAAATTAACAGCTCTTAGCCGGCGACAGTGTGACATCCAACTCTAGCATGTGTTCTTAACAGTCGTCAACACCGGATTCCACACGCACCCTGCCACATTTGCACCAACACAGGCATGGAGACACACCTACACCTTAACTTCTGCACCTCAACGGCTGTCAATCATGTGTCACGACACAGCATATAGAACAGAGACAAATAGACCGAGGATCACTGAATGTGACCTTTCACCTTCAGTAGTGGCCTGAAGCTTGTGGAATGTCAGACCTGTAAATACAGACATCAAGTGAATGGCGTTCAGGCCTTGATTTATAGAGTCCAATTATTCAGAACATCTCATTCATATTACCAATGCCAGATCACTGTTAACAAATGTGTAAATCAAACAGTGTTGCAAACTACTAGTGGGAAGTGTGTGTGTGCGCCTTTATCCCAGGGCGTCCTGGTTGATGGCACAGCCAGGTTTGATGAGTTGCTCTCTGAGTGATCGTAAATAAAGATGGGGGACATGAGCTCCCAGGACGCCGACCTCTCCTGTCACAACTTTCACCGCACACAGAGCAACTGATACATCCTCCCCCTCTCTGCCAAGAGCCCACATATTTCTCACCGCACATTGGAAATCAATAAAGAGCAAATTATTTATGGAAAATATACTCTGTGCTGAATTATTGTCAGTGCAGTGCTCAGGGGAAGTGGGGTGGTGGCTTACCTTCGAAAAGTCAAACACAAATCACAATCTATGTGAAGCAATGTGTTATGTGTTTTAGGGGATGGTGCATTTGGTTAATGTCACTGTTTCTAATGCTCATTTGCAATGAGCAAGAAGATTTAAGAACAATCACACATGAGACCTTTGGAGTTTGAAGGCTGTTTTACAGTGTTGCTCGCCTTCCTTAACAGGCTTGAAGACTGCAAAGGAGTTTTCTTCAGTGGCAAGACTGACTTTGTGCTTCAATAGAGGGAAGAGGGGTCCTTGACAAGCTGATTTACGACAGGCACTTCGCAGGACACCAACTCCCACTAGCAGCAATACAGTCGTCACCTCAGCTTTTCTGCTCTCCCTCCTCTTTTTCTGACAGACAGCAGGCATACCTCCTCTGGACTGTTCTCTTACAATAACATTTATCATTTGAGCACATTATAAATCACTCCAGCTAAATTGGATGTGATAAGCACAGCAGTGACAGCACAACATCCCCCTCCTCTCTGCCTCAGATCGGAGGCTGTCCTGGAGAGACCACCAGCCCTGCCAGGGTCTCCTTTACAACATCCAGATCAGCTCTCATCCTGCACATCTCTCTCTGAAATTCAAGCTAATTTTTGAGGTGGGGTTGTGCGTGTTCTGGTCTGTGTTATTGTGTCTTTGTCTATGTACACCACCTTTCAAAAATTTGGGGTCGGTAAGAGGTTGCATTCATTCAAATAAATACAGTAAAACCAGTAGCAATTTAAAATAACTGTTTTCAATTTTATATTTTTATTATAAAATGTAATTTATTCATTTGATGGGTTAAGCTATGATTCCCTGTCTTGTAAACATAGTATTAACAACATCTATAGTTAGAGTAATATAAATGAAAAGACAAGTAGAGGGAAAAGGTACCATATCGGTTATTGGCTGTTATTGGTGATTTTTTAAATCACATCTTTAAAAAAATTCATATATTTTATTGTGTGCGCTTATTTTTACCAATTTTTATTTTCAAATAGTCTTCGCCATAATCTAATGCTTACTTACAATTAATCTTCAGAAATATGAATAAGTTAATAATGACATCTTCATCAAATCTCAAAATGTATATCTTTGTACATTGTAATGTTGTCATGCCTCAGTTTAGTTTTAGTATTTTAAACATTTGACTTTCTCATTTTTATCTTTATTTAGACAAAATAGTATATAATAGTAATATCATTAAAGTAAATATTATTGGCCAGAATTTTAATGTCGGTGTAAAAGAAGTATCATTACATTTCAATAAAGAAAGAAAATAGTAAATCAATACAACAAGACAAAAAAATGCATTGTATTTAAATGATCTCGGACTCCCTTACTACTAGGCCCACCAGGAATGACGCAAGTCGGCAAGTATATGCACTTCTGCAACATCGTACAGGGGTCACTTTCAAACATGCAGACGTTCTTGGCAGATTTATCGTTCCTGGGTTAAAGTTGGGACACAGGCGACATAAACCACCAGGAGGCGTGTCCACAGAGGAAAGTTTGCTTTTACGTATTTTCTTTTCCACCATTTAAAAACAAGCAGTTCTCAGTCTGCTCTCTGTGAGTTGAAGTCATTAAAGCCAGTGTGGAAGTGTTTGAGTCATATGGCTGTAGAGTAATGTGATCCCTGGAGAACAACTGCTGTTAACTTTAATCTCTGAAAAATCTCTCCTGTTCTCTCACCGGTCCTATGCTACAGTTTATATGACTGAAACCCATATACTGAGGTCGAATACAGTGCTATTTCAAGAATTCTATGTGTGTGTTTTTAAACCTGACAGACATACTTAAATACAAACATGACCTTATTACTATAATAAACAAGACTGGATGAATGCTTGCACACATTCGTATGAAAAACATACATGCACAAAGTATTAGACTATCCCACACACACAGCCACACACACATTTTAACTTATGAATTGACACATAAACACTACAGAACGCACATTAACACAACTACAGTGCCAATGACAAATATTTATATTTCTGTAGCCCATCGATTCGAGTCACCTGCACCGCCACCAGCACACACTGCGGGATCTTAATGCTTGACAAGCTTGTATGCTTGTCAGAAATGATATAGGGAAAAGACAAAAAGAAAGGCAAAGTTATAAAAACAGAGCAAAAAAAAAAAATGAAAGAGTGAAGTTTGATTGATAAAGTCCTGAATCTGGCTATTTAGGGTCTGGCGGGAGAGGAAGCAGCTTCTGCCAGACAGAAAAGCAATTAATCTGTAAACGAGCTTTACAGCGGCAGCAGCAGCAGCAGCAGGCACACACACACACACACCTCCCACCCTCCCTAACCGGCTCTGCTGCTCAGATAAGGCCGCAGACGGCTATTTATTGTACATTTTAATTAAGTGCTTGTTAACGCTAGTTATCTTAACAGTCACAAAATTACCGTTGTAATGCATTTTGTTTGAGGAAAAATGGAGCAGGGTGTGAGTGCTTTATGAGAGCCAAGCACAGCTTGGCTTCATTTGGAAAATCACAGAGCAGGAAGCAAAGAGGAGGCACGGTGTGTGCGCGATGATCTGAGCGCTGGCGCTAATGGTTATTTAATATGGCCATCAGCGGTTCCCAGTCCCCAGCATACGGAGCGCTAGCACAATAGCCTCCAAACCCTCTTTAACACTTATTTGAGATGACAGGAAAAATGAAACCGTTTGTGCTTTCAATGGAAAAGCAATCATTGGGACATTATCCTCCGCTTGCCCTATCATGCTAATGCTGGGTAAAAATGTCACCAAATGTATTTAAAAGGCTGATGGAGTGGTGCTCTGTGATTCCTGCTGCCCGCCTGATTAATAAAAACCTTCAATTTGTATGTAAATGCAACCTGGGCCTCATATCATCCTCACACCTGCATGGAAAATAATAAACTCAAGTTTGATGCCGCAATTACCAGAGTTTATGGCGTATCCGCTGCACGGTGAGTGAAGGGGGGAGAGAGAGAGAGACAGAGGGGAAGAGAGAGCCCTTCAGGGTTAGGGAGGAGTGTAATGAGAGTAGAGCATTGCAGGTAATGAAACTGTACCAGGGATAGAGGATGACCCCCAGGACCAACACGTCCTGCTATTGATGTCCAGGTTGCAAATACACAACGCACCTTAGAAACAGCTACGCATGGTAATCCAGACATTAACATATGGGTCATTCCTGTTGTGCAGTACCCTTTGAACTCAATAAATAATAATAATAATCTAAAAAAGGAGTGAGAGAGTTAATAGAAGAGAATATGATTGGGTTGTAATGTATTTTTTGGTTGGCCTCATGCAATTAAACTTAACTATAAAGTTTTCCTATAGCAAGAAAAAATATTGGAATGGCTAAGAATTTCACTGATATTACAAAACATGAGCAATATGAAAAGTGAAACTGAGGACACAAGAAAAACAGATGAATGAATTACCAATTAAAAGAATACAAATGATTTATTTCTCACTATAACTTTCATTTAAATTAAAGGAAAACACGTATAATACACTCTCAAAAATATATAAATTGCCAATATTTCATTGTAAAAGTTAGTGCATATTTGAAAAAAAACAAAAAAAGTAACATCCCAGTGAAATTATTTAAGTTTAATTTTATCCGGAAATGTTATATTAGAAATGACTCATGTGTAACATTCCCCTAAATATCAGTATGGACGTGCACTCATATCTGGATATGGATGGATTGAGTCCACTGTAGAAATAGTTTGTTGTTGTTGCAAGGATTTGCAGTTGTTTCTTTGTTGATTAAAAAAAAAAAACATTCTATAAGCTTACATACCTAAGAAATGCTTTATAAGATATTCAGCCGTTTACTTTGATGACTTGTTTACTCTACCAAAGGATGAAAGCATTATGCATGTCACCGAGAAAAGAAAATCAAAGCATTGCAAAGTTTTCCTTCTAAGAGCCAATGCCTTTGCATGAGATATACTTGACATTATAAACAACTTAAAAGAACTTAAAAAAAATAATAATTCAAGCACATGCTCCTTGTGATTCTAAACTGTCTCAGGCTGGGTTCCTGATCTCAGAGTTAATCTATCTAAACAAGTGTGTTTCCACTCTTCTGCACTGCTTTTGCATCATACACTTTCACTTCCACATCCCTCTATCACAGAAAAAAAGAGGGTGTATTGACTCAATCGGGTTGAGTAGGTATTGCAGAGCTCAGATTAAAGGAGTATGTGTGTGTGTGGATGTTGACTGAAGTCATGAATGCGACGCCCCGTGGAGTTGGACCAGCACAATGCCTTTGAAGTTCAAGTATACAGCGCCACGTCTCACCTTGGCCAGAATGACCCGTATACCTGGATATCAAAAGCGTGCGTGTTAAAGGAGCTTCACGAGTAACTGCTGTTGACATGCACAGATCCTCTCTGGCCTCTCCCCTCCAATGCAATACCATCGAAACAAAAATGATGCAAGAGTGTGATCAGTAAAAAAAAACATGCACTTCTGAAACAAACAAAATGTTGTTGGATATTTTATATATAAATACTTTTCTGAAAACAGTCATCAGCGTATTGTTGTAACTCTCCTACAAAGTAAGAGAAGAAATTAAATGTGGTTAAGAAATAAATAGTTGAATACAGCATTCCAGCAAACAATGCTCAAGTGGAGTCTGAACCCACGACCTTCCGGTTACTAAGCCATTTTTTTAAAACAATTTAGCTAGCAAACCTTTCATGCATTCAACCATATTTAACACAGACCTTGTCACAAATGACAGTAAATACAGTGCTCAGTTTTGAAAGGTTCAGTCATGACTGCCTTAGGTCTGTTAGTCAGGAAGTCTAGGATCCTGTTGCAAAGTGTTGTGCTTATTCCAAGTGCAGAGAGTTTACTGGTTAGTGTCTACAATGGACAGCACTTTAACGTAAGTGTGGGAAAGGGTGAAAGGGGTCCTACTGTATATATTATGACAGCCACAAAGGAATTGTTCTCCCTGTAAGCAAATATGTCCATGAAGTGCAGGTGTGAGTACAACAGGATTATAGCTATTAACTGACTTCCACTGAAAACACAAATGTGACTTCAAGCTAGCATGATGTTAAACATAAACTTTGACATTAGTAACATTGGTAAAACACCCTGTCAGGTTTACCCTTCTCCTCAAACCATGTGCTGCATCTACACTCACCTAAAGGATTATTAGGAACACCATACTAATACCGCCTTCAGAACTGCCTTAATTCTACGTGGCATTGATTCAACAAGGTGCTGAAAGCATTCTTTAGAAATGTTGGCCCATATTGATAGGATAGCATCTTGCAGTTGATGGAGATTTGTGGGATGCACATCCAGGGCACGAAGCTCCCGTTCCACCACATCCCAAAGATGCTCTATTGGGTTGAGATCTGGTGACTGTGGGGGCCATTTTAGTACAGTGAACTCATTGTCATGTTCAAGAAACCAATTTGAAATGATTCGAGCTTTGTGACATGGTGCATTATCCTGCTGGAAGTAGCCATCAGAGGATGGGTACATGGTGGCCATAAAGGGATGGGCATGGTCAGAAACAATGCTCAGGTAGGCCGTGGCATTTAAACGATGCCCAATTGGCACTAAGGGGCCTAAAGTGTGTCAAAAAAACATCCCCCACACCATTACACCACCACCACCAGCCTGCACAGTGGTAACAAGGCATGATGGATCCATGTTCTCATTCTCTTTACGCCAAATTCTGACTCTACCATCTGAATGTCTCAACAGAAATCGAGACTCATCAGACCAGGCAACATTTTTCCAGTCTTCAACTGTCCAATTTTGGTGAGCTCTTTCAAATTGTAGCCTCTTTTTCCTATTTGTAGTGGAGATGAGTGGTACCCGGTGGGGTCTTCTGCTGTTGTAGCCCATCCGCCTCAAGGTTGTGCGTGTCGTGGCTTCACAAATGCTTTGATGCATACCTCGGTTGTAACGAGTGGTCATTTCAGTCAAAGTTGCTCTTCTATCAGCTTGAATCAGTCTGCCCATTCTCCTCTGACCTCTAGCATCAACAAGGCATGTTACTGGCCGCATACTGGACGTTTTTCCCTTTTCACACCATTCTTTGTAAACCCTAGAAATGGTTGTGCGTGAAAATCCCAGTAACTGAGCAGATTGTGAAATACTCCGACCGGCCCGTCTGGCACCAACAACCATGATTTAAGCTCAAAATTGCTTAAATCACCTTTCTTTCCCATTCTGACATTCAGTTTGGAGTTCAGGAGATTGTCTTGACCAGGACCACACCCCTAAATGCATTGAAGCAACTGCCATGTTATTGGTTGATTAGATAATTGCATTAATGAGAAATTGAACAGGTGTTCCTAATAATCCTTTAGGGGAGTGTAAACTGTGGTGTTATCTTGACTGTTAATGCTTTTGGTGGGGCCACACTAGACCTGAAAGCTACAAGATTTTTAAATAAATATTCCAATAAGTACAATTATATAGTGCTTAAACTCTGAGACTGCCCTTCTAGCAACATTTGGAAGTTTTTTTTTTTTTTTTTTTTTTCTTGTATCAGGAGCGGTTGATATGCAGGTATTAACAAAACAGAGTAGTGATCCGAGTGACCTGCATGGGGTGGTAAATGGCTCTATGTTTTCAGGATAATGATGGTTCAGTAAAACAATTCTCAATATGTTGAAAAGTAGGTTAGCATTATATAGCTCACTGAGATATGCCTCAATTGACATACCCATTTTATCTGAAAACACTAAACTGAAAATATATTTGTTTACTTGTGCACTTTTATTACAGTTTTTTCCTTTTCTAATTAGGCTATTTATTGTAATACAATTTAAATTATTCTAAATTATATATTTTAAAACTATAAATATTATTGAATATTGTGAAATATTACTACAATTTAAAATAACTGTTTTCTATTTAAAATATATTTTAAAATGTAATTTATTTTTGTAATGGCAAAGCTGAATTTTCAAAATCATTGCTCCTGTCTTGTCACATGATCCTTTAGAAAATCATTCTAATATGGTGATTTGGTGCTCAAGTAACATTTCGTATTATTATTGAAAACAGTTGTGCTGCTTAATATTTTTGTTTAAACTGTGATAATATTTAATGATATGATATAAAAATCCTCTGATATCTGTGTGTCTATTGTTGGAGCGATCAGATTTATTCCCATTGCTGCATATTGTTGCTAAGCTAAATATCAGAGAGAGAAAACTTCAATCATAAGCAAGATGCTAAAATAGAAAAGACACTGACTGTTGCCTTATATAGCAAATTGCATTCGATGCAAAGGTAAGCATTTCCTCAGTAACCCTGAAAACACTGAGGCCCTGTTTACACCTGGCATTAAGATGTGTTTTGGTCGATTGGATCACAAGTATACAAAGGAGACACATTCCTGTTTACACCTGGTGTTTTAATCCATCTCGTTTGTCCACTTAACCACTTCTGTCATGATTTCTTTGAGGGGAGGGTCTATGGGTGGGAAAATGTATGGGATTTTTTTTTTAGATATTTTGATATAATGGGTGAAATAAACTCACACAATTTAACTATGAACACGACCAGAGATGAAGGAAAAACACACAGAGAACAGCAGCTTTCGTTTCTGCTCTAATAGCCACAAGACTCCGCCGAACGCTGAGAGCAGTTTTGGGGGTAACTCATTACAAGTAACTTGACGTAATCAGATTACTTTTTCAAGTAACTAGTAAAGTAACACATTACTTTTAAAATGTACAACAACATATCTGAGTTACTTTTTCAAATAAATAACGCAAGTTACTTTGTTTTCCCATTTATTGACTGACAGCTCTCTTGTCCCCATATTGAGACAAATCGAAGTGCAGAGGCATTGTGAGTAAACGTGATGGTTATTGTAGTTCTTGACTAAATATGAGCATGGATTTACTCATCTCACTTGCACAAAAAAGATTCAATATTCCTCAGAATGAATAAAATCAGTGAAATGCAGAATCAGAATACTATGCAAACCTTCAATAACTAAATATGTTAAATAAAACATAAATGTTTATGCATTTAATCTAACTTTATTGACCAATGTACTTGCTTCTGACCTTCAGTTAAACAATAAGCAAAAATGACTATATATTTTTTTGTTTTTATTGGTAAAGTGTTAAACTTTTTTCTCCTGCATCCTATTCTTTTGTTATCCAGAAATGACAGTGGCTGAAAGGTTTGCTTGAGCTGCGCCCTCTACTGTACTTGCGTGAATTTGCATTTCATTCAGCCTGAGGCTTATTATTTCACTTTTGGTGTGAAAAGGTCTTTACATTTACCCCAACATATAACTTTTTTGTTATAAAAAAACATGTCCAGCCCAGGTGCAAAAAAAGTAACGCAAAAGTAACGTAACGCATTACCTTTAACAAAAAGTAACCAAGTAACGCAATTAGTTACTTTTTAAGGGAGTAACGCATTATTGTAATGCATTAATTTTCAAAGTAACTTTCCCCAACACTGGCTGTGAATGTGTGTAAGAAATCAGGAACGGTGAGAGAACATTGTACTTGGTACAATTTTCGTCTTCAAACCAAACTTGGGTCTCCAGCTGACAAAGTTTAAATCCCGTCTGGCTAGTGCGCTTCCCGTAATGTTTACGCATTAGGTCAGTAAGTAGGCGGTTTTGTGGTTGTTCGAATGCATTCGACCACATGAGCGTTCACACTACGAAAGCAATCCGGTCGAATGCGTTTTCGACTACCTCTGGACAAAGTGGACAAGCTCAAAACATTTTAGACCCCGTCAACAGCTGTATTTAGCGTCGACCACTTGTATACCAGGCATCTTAATACCATGTGTAAACAGGGCCTGAAAGAAAGAGTGCAAGATGTTGTACCACTGTCTTTAGTAAATCCTCCAGTGTTCAAGATGCAATGGCCCTGTGAAAATGGGTGTGTGATCCTGATAACAGTCTCTCATCTATCTAAATATCTGCTGCCTGGATAATGGAGTTACACTAGAGTGAACTGAATATAACAAATCCAGAGTAGAGACCAGCTCAGGCTCAACTCTCAGATGGGCTTCAGACATCTTCCTTTCACACCCTCTCATTTCCTCCCTCTCTCTCAGTGCAGTGTGGAGATTGGATTTTTACAGATCACAACGGCAAGGCAGCACACTCATTCAAGTGTGCTCCCCACGAGAAATGTATCATGATCTCTCATAATATTCTGTATACGGCTTCACCGAAGCGCTGCTCCTTAAATGCGTTTGTGGTATTAATATTAATATTTATGGACTGTGAGTGAGGGCTGTCTATGCAGAATGGAAGAGCAAACTTTCATTAATTCCTATGGAGGGGAAAGTCCAAATTAATTCCAATTCTCATTTTAATGCCTTTATGCTAATGCCGGCACAGAGAGCGAGCGAAGAAGAGCCCAATGGAGAAGACGGTTCAAGTTTAAAGCTCAGAGAGATCACCAGCATTCCCAATGATGAGAACCAGACCATACATTGCTATCACACACTCTGTAGTGATGGCAAATGATACACACAATTTAAACCCAAACGACAGCTTACTCCAATGAATCTAGCATCAGTACTAAGCAAATTACGCTACACCACAGATACACTGCAAAGTAAATTGAAACATAAACAAAACACAGCAGTCCATTCGACTCCATTACCCCCCCCCCCCTCCCCCCTCCCCCTCCCCCCTCCCCCCTCCCCTCCTCCTCTAATAAAGAGATCTACTGACTTTTTTGGCCACTCACTTCAGGCTGGATGAATGAGATTCTAGTCCATCCATTTCAGTTTGTCGAGCTTGCTTAACTGAATCGAGCTCAGCCAAACACAAATAGATTGCTCCTGTGCTCTCCCCACGTCCCCATCCCCTTCTCTTACACCTGTGATCATTACATATTTACTGCACAGACAAGCTCACCCGGCTGCTGATAGTGGCCTATCCGTTAATGTCTGTGTTCTGGCACCTGCTGGGTTATTGTCATTAATTGAGCTCATTTGAGAAGCAGGTCCGGGCAATAGAAACGCAGGTGTGTGGGACAACTGTTATTATCTAAGTCCGCGGACTGGTCGAAAGAAGACGGATCCCTTCATCACTGGAGGTGCTGTTCCTGACGGCTGTCCATTCTTTCTACTTTTAACCCACATTAGAAGCTAATTGAGCTTTCTGATTTATTAATATCATCTATTCTACATTATTCGTTTAAAAAATGATGATAGCAGTAAGTTGTAATGTAATCTATAGATGTAACATTGCTCCAACAAAGCTTGACATCTCTTTGTTAAGGTTCAGCACTGAAGATAGATTTCGTATTTTCAGGATGCCGATCTGACATTGAGAATCTCAATTAAGCAAAATAGCTAAACCCCATTCCACAAATCATTAATACTTTTCACCTGGAAACATTACATATTTACTGTTTTTTCCACCTTTTTTTAACATGATCATGATGTGGATGCATTTAAATCATACACAATTGTGTATTGCCATTCAAGTTTAAGTTTAAGAATATGTTAATGTTTTTAAAAGAAGTATCTTATGCTCACTCATTTATTTGATAAAAAATACAGTACTATGAAAAAAAAAAAACATTTCAAAAACAATTTTCTGTTTGTATGTTTTAAAATGTATTCCTGTGAATTTCCAGCAGTCATTACTCCAGTCTTCAGTGTCACATGATCCTTCAGAAATCATTATAATATGCTAATTTGCTGCTTGAGTAATATTTTGTTTTAATTATTACCACAGTTGAAAATGGTTGTGCTGCTTTTTTCAAGATATTTTGATGAATAGAAAGTTCAAAAGAACAGCATTTATTTGAAATATAATTTTTTGTAAGGTCTTTACTGCCACTTTTGATCAGTTCAGTGTATCCTTGCTGAATAATAGTATTAACATCTTAAAA